>CM053783.1:329278862-329626362 GCA_028749045.1 Cupressus sempervirens
CTAATTTATTAGAACTTTTCCTGCTATTTGGTTTCATATTTATGCACTCAAATTTAGAGGTTCTATTTTGCACTCCGGGAGACATATTTGAGACATTCTATTTTTTAGATTTTTCTCCAAGCACATCCCATTAAGTTTTTTGCTTTTTTCATTTGGATGGATATCTTGGTTACTTCAAGTTTGAGAATTAATTTTGTTACTTTAGATGATTTTTCATGGGTTGTACTATCTCTTATATCAACCTTATGTCTCTTTTGATCTTTGTTGACATCCTTTTGTAGTATTTTTGCAAACGCACTGAGATAAATTGCATTTTGGGATCTTACACATCTTTGTGTTTTATTGTACTTGCACTACATTATAAAGTGCCTTGGGGGGTTTCATGTTGGTCATATTTTCTATCTTTTTTTGTCAAGTGAGTGTTTCTTTCATGACATTAGCCTCATGATGTATCGATGACACATGCCATTATAGGTGTTTGTACTTCTCTAGCACTCTCAATGCTCTTGGTTCTTTTTGCAGAAGATATTGCATTCAATTTTAGTGTTCATGTCTTACCTCTTAGCATTATAGGGGTATTATGTCAGTTCTATTACTTTCTTGGTTTGATGGAGTGAGATATGTATTCAATATTTGATCCTATGTACTAAGTGGTTGTATTGGTTAGAGAACTATGCATTTCAATGACATAGATCATTTACCATGTAGACCTTCTTTCATTCCTATTTTTTGAGGCAATGAAGATACCTTCCATCTTTGATTGATCAGCTCTTCAAACATAGTCTTCTCTACTTGGTCATGTTCTATATAGTGGAGGTTCTTTAGATCAATAGTTTAGCAACCTTTGTAGCTTCATGCTTCAGTGGTGATCTTCGTGATCATCTTTTGTTCCTATCTTCTAGGACATTCCATAAATTGGAGGCTTCTTTAGTCCTTCACTAGTTCTTTCAGCATTATTTCCATATTTTTTTGCAGTAGGGTTTTTCCCATGTGGTTTTATCTATATTTCCTATTTATAGAGTTTTGGTTGTGCTTGGGTACCTCATTAGGCCTTGTTGTTAGGACCCAAATTTACTTTCAATAATAGTTTCTAGGTTTTTAGTTACTCCCTAATTTTATCTTAAGGGGGGTGTTAGAGTAATAAAGTTTTTTCTTATTAATTAAATCATATTGATTTAATTATTTAGTCACTTATTATCTCTAATTTTCTTAAGCTAAACTTTGGGCATATAATAATTAATTCTTTTACTAATTATTATCATGCAACCTAAGTTAGTTACCTATTAGGGTTTTGATCGCCTTTTATAAGGATTGATCTCTTTGTAATTTATTCATTCACTTTTGATAATAGAAATCTCTATTTTTTCTCATCAAGAATGTCTCAATTATGGATCTAGGAATTCCAACCTCCGTAGCTTTTTCTTCTCTCTTTTTGTGACAGGTGTTTGCATGTAGGTGATTCTTGGGAGTTGTGGGGTTGATCTTTCATCAACTTAAATAGCAGGAACCAATAATACAAAAGAGTCATTTAAAAATAAGATGTGAAGTTGAAGTTAAATGTTGCAAAGTAATAATTGACAATTGCAGTAAATACAATCTAGCCTCAAGGAGTTAGCGATAAAGTTGCAACTAGCAGGATTGAAGCACCCAAACCTCTATTAGATTTTATGGACTAAGGATGACCATAAGGTTGTGGTAAGTATAAAATGTATTGTAAAATAAAGTATTAAATATTATCATGATTAAGTTCTTTGTGATATTGTACCAATAATTGTATGTCGTGTTTGGATGAGTAGACCATGACAGTATGATAGACAAATACTATATGATGCTAAAAGAAATAGATATAGCATATTGGCAAATGGGATGAGACATGTATTTTTACCTTTGATTGAATTTCCTAAGAGTGAGAGTCATACAACTTTTAGGGCATTCTTGGTTGAAGGTAGGAAATCATTGGATGGTTTAAAGAGTGAAGGTATGTGTTATGATTTGATTATTAGAAAGTATGTTTAGAATTGATTGAGAATTAACCATAGGAAGTAAATGGATTATTGACATATTATAGAGACATAATATCTAATAATTTACCTAATAGATTAAAACCTGTAAGGAGTATTAGTCATTACATGGATACAATTTCTAGATAAAGTTTACCAAACATAGTAATACACTGTATGACACTAGTAGAGAATTGAAAATTGTATAGGGAAGTGCAATAATTGTTGAAGAAAGGTACAATGATAGAGTGTTTGAGTCCTTGTGCAATACTATTATGAATTTTTTTTTACCATTTCCCAATTGCAAATGGGGAACCCCTCTTTTTGTTCCAACTGTAATGCCCCACCAAGGGATCCAAAGAATTAACCTAAAATTTCACTAAATTTGGTAGCATTTTTTTTTTTTAAAACATGAAAGTAAATACCACATATAACTTATACACAATAACGGAAGCAATAGCAATAACCATCTAAAAGTTAACATAACATACATAACAAATTACATTCTTTAAGGATCCCTTAACATTGAATTACATCTAAATCAACTAACATTATTGAATCCATCTAATACAACAACCACATGAAATAATAAGGATAAGCCCAATGTTTATACATTACATTTCTAAATGCTCAATCATCCACTATACATGTCACAAGGTATGAAAAGCTTAAAAGAATATAAATATGTGAAATAAGGTACATCATCCTATTCTAATCCATGATACATCAAAGTAGAGATAATCACATGTCATACATGATACATCATTTTAGAAGATATAGACATCCATCATAAAAGATCAAACATAATAAACTAAGTGCACGGTTCCTCCCAACCATTAATAGCATCATTAGACCATTGTGGGTCCTAGCCATCCCTTCATGCATAACATTCCAAATCACCAAGGAGATCATCGGTATTAACATAGTAGGAATGTCACTCCTAACATATACTACATCATATGCATAAAGTAATCTCATGTACAAACATAAGCATAAGATAACATCCTCTAACATATGCTAACCATCAGTGAAAGGATACATATCCACCATCATGAAGGATGCATCAGCCATGATGTCTTAACGGATCTCAAATGATAAGAGTGGAAAAACACTACCACCCGACTGCATGGCACCTAAGTCATCCACTCCCACCGTGTTGAGGAGATAATCTCAAGTCCAAAACAGGCTATCAAAATCACATAGCATAAGAATACTCTCTAAGTCCAGGAATCTTAAAAGTATACTAACTCAAAGGTTCCAATCACAAAATCGACATCTAATCCCCAGAGGCACACAATGACATGTAGGAAACCTACTATGCAAGCGGGAAAGTGTCATTGCATATATCATGTAGAAGTTACCCTGGCAGTTAGCTAAACTCCACGGGTCCCTACTGATCCTCATGCGGCCACTAGTATCCTCTCATGCTA
The DNA here is from genome assembly GCA_028749045.1 of Cupressus sempervirens. NCBI lineage: Eukaryota > Viridiplantae > Streptophyta > Pinopsida > Cupressales > Cupressaceae > Cupressus > Cupressus sempervirens. The sequence continues at coordinate 329,282,293 of CM053783.1, forward strand.
ACAAGGCATACTATGGAATGCAAGGTTGCAACCATGCATTCTCTCTACTCCCATCCTAGTCTATACTAGCACTCGAGGCATGGGCGAGAACAAAAAAATAATCTTTTTAGGTTCATTTAGTCAGTATTAGGTGTGAATGTTTTCACTTATTAAACAACTTACAATGAGTTACCCTGGCAGCCTCTTAGGGCCTTGGCCCCCATTGCAAGCTACTTCCCAACACTACAAGCAGATAACCTACCCTAAGCTCATGGAATCATAAATCTCAAAATCACAACAGATAATACACAATATAAACAATAAATCTCCATGAGCATCTGAAAAACATCATAGATAATCATGACCACAACAGTTCTCTATTGGCAACTGAAGGTATCCTTGATAATCATAATAATCATTGGTTCTCAATAACCAAAATATATCTCAAATCATACTGATCGAAGACTCCAAAATGGTTGAGTCAAAACATGTCACAACATGACATCATAAATCAACATTTTTGTCCCATCATGACAATTGGAAAACATCCCAAGGATAACTGATCGATGACTCAAAAATGGTTAAGTCAAGTGTCTCATACATATGAATCTCATTCAATAAATACAAGCATTTCATAGAGCATTCCATCACATAACCATGGTTGGGTTTATAAAGATTGAAAATAAGACATCATCATGACATCACAATCATAACCCCCAAGCCTCTGGTAGACATCCTATAACTAGTCAACACTAGTCAACCCAAAACCCAAAACAAATAGCATAGAGAAAACACAATGCGAACACATGTTTTGGTATGCTAAAATTACATCATTGAATTAGATGTGGAGGTCTCAATTTTCATTTCCAATTTAGATATTGAGTAGAGGGACATTTGTACGTTTTTCCTAACCCATGTATTGTTTTGATGGATAAAGGTTTTTCCCTCTAACTCTTAGAATTCAATTTTCTAAATGTTCTAAATGTCTATTATATATATGTACATTTTGTTGATAATGGCCCCCATCATTTTTAAATATAATAATTGCCAACAAATATACAACTCCATTGGCTAATTGATCATGATTTAAATTGTATTTAATTAAACTAATTATCATTTATATGACTAATTATTAAATCTCCAAACTCAAATTCCTCATTAATTCAAGCAACTAATGTTTCTATTTAATTTAATAATAATTAACAATCTATTATTAAATTATTGTTCCACATTCACCATTTTAAAACAAGAATAATAACTATTATTAACTTTTATATATATATATATATATATATATAAAATAACATATCTAATAACAAATAATAATATCATATTTATATATTTTAATAAATGATATTTAACAACACACATAACTTAATATATAAATATTTTAACAAACTTTATAACAATGTGATTTATAAAAATCGCGCTGGCCAATAAAGCAAACGGGTCGCAGGTACTCTGCAGATCGCATGTACACTACAGTCATAGGTACTCTGCGATCTCACAGGCCTGCGATGGGTGGGGTATGGGATTCCTGCCCCCCGTCCAACATCATATATATATATATATATATATATATTTTATAAAAAGAAAATTATATAATGTTTTTGTAAACGTTTTCACGTGGCACAATAAATCCATTTTGAAAGCTTGCCATTGCATTTTTTTTTAAACTGTGATTTCACAATCGATTTTTTTCCAATTAAATATATTTATATATATATATATATACATATGTATGAATATATATATAAAGGTATATAAAAGTATATATAAAGGTATATAAAAGTATATGTGTGTGTGTGTGTGTATATATATCTTTGCAGATATATATATATATATATATATATATATATATATATATATATATGTATGTATGTATGTATGTATGTATGTATGTATGTATGTATGTATGTATGTATGTATGTATGTATGTATGTATGTATGTATGTATGTATGTATGTATGTATGTATGTATGTATGTATGTATGTATGTATGTATGTATGTATGTAGATCTGAACAAACGTGTTTATATCTACACAATTTAAAGGCTTTCAATTTTAAGAAAAATCATAAAATATTTGTTCTCCAAATTTACTCAATTAATTTATATATATATATATATATATGTATGTAGATCTGAACAAACGTGTTTATATCTACACAATTTAAAGGCTTTTAATTTTAAGAAAAATCATAAAATATTTGTTCTCCAAATTTACTCAATTAATTTTCTAATGGATTTGGCTATAAATTTAATCCCTAGCCCCGTAATCTCTTCAAATCTATGAATAAAAAGTTTTTTCAAATAAATTTTAACTACCCATATTGAGAATGCATACAACCAAAATAGGAAAATCCGCATAAAACATATGGAAGACATGAAGAAGACAGGAAGTGCAAGATACGAAAATAGCATAAACAAAATTACAAGAGTCTACCCAAATTCTGATGCTAATTCGTTTCTCCTCAGAAAACCCGCAGAGCAAGCTCCTCCCTTCTCCAAAGTTCCCAAGTCCTCCAATGCTCCAAAACACTCTCCCCCATTCTCAAAGCTTCTAGGAATGCCTGAATATAAAGAACTCTCAGGAAGCACCTAGAATGTCTCTAGAAACAACTAGAAGGTGTAGACAACTAAGCATGAGTCTATTCCAACCTTCTAGATGATTCATAAGGTTGTAGACACCATGTGCTTAATTGGTGCACTAACCCCCGTGTTGTTGACATATGAGAAATAAAAAGGTGCATTTACTCCTAGGCAAGCTTATAACTTTTATTTTAATTTTTATAAATTCTATTTTAATTTTTTTATAACTTTCATTATTATTATTTATTTATTAATTTATTATTATTTTATAATTATTATTAATTTTAATTTCTAATTTTCTTTTATTTAATTCTTTTTCTCAATTAATTCTCATTTAATTAATTATAGTCAAAATATCAAAGATCATGATATTATATTAATTTTTTCCAAATAATTAATTTATTAATTAAATCGATTTATTAAGACTTAATTAATAGAAAATTCACCATAGACCTCCAAGATAAAATATAAAAACCCATCATAGAACAATTCACACAAAATCAGTCTAAAGGGTTAAAAATCATGAAATATGTCATCCAACACATTCGGTGGGTAAAATATCTAGATACTTGTCCTACCTCACTGGGACAAATGGTTTAAGGGTTTGGGATTTGGACTTGAGAATTTATCTCCCTTCTCTTATCATTGAGATAGTGTAATAGGGTACGCTCATCCTGGCAAGTTCAAGGAACTCGATACCCGGTACCTACAACCTGCATAAAAACCATATATAATGCTAAGCTAAACAGGAAATGATAGGAAGTGGTGCATCATGTAGATCCCGACTAGCAGGTGACTACGACTCCCTTCCTTAACCACATCAGAAACATCATACATAAGACCAAACACGCACACCATATACATGCAAGTATGGGGTAAGTATCCATAATAAAACACATGAGATAATAAACCATATAACTAATCATCATCATAACTAAAGCAATGTAATAATCATCATGCATACATGAAATGTAAAGTCTAAATGATCTCATCATATATCAACTAAATCCATAACATAATGTCTGATAGTCTCAAAACAATACCACTATTCCATCAACGTAAAACTAGTCTAACATAGTCTGATAATAATAGCAACAATGTGTCCAGAAAAAAGGTAAATGAGGGCAAGCACTACACCAACTTTAGATGGTAGATCAAATTTGGAAGCAATTCAAGAATTTTGCAAGCCTTCTAACAGTTGACTTGTTAAACAAATTTAAAAAATTTGTATAAGTGTGAAAATGTTAAAAATTGGTGAAATTTGGCAAAGTGTTAAAAACATCGAAAATTATTAAAGTGATATTTTTTTTCTTTAAATGGTAAAATTTGGAAAAGTATCAAAATGAGAACTTAAAATTCAAATTGAGCCAAAAACACATGTACTTGCCTAAGTCCATGCTGATTTCTATTTCAATTTGTATGTACATTAGATGCACTTCCCTAATTCACCCTTGATTTCCATTGCACATTGGTTGACTTGCTTAAGTCACCCTTGATTTTCATTATATGTTGGTTGTACTTGCTTAAGCCACCCTTGATTTTCACTACAATTGGTTGCACCATGCCTAAGCCACCCTTAATCCCCACAAAGAAATTGTGTGACATTTTTTCCTAAGTGGGTAGTGGTTTCTACTTGTTGATTAATGGTTTTGCATAACTCTCTAGTAGTTTTCACTCAGTATTTAATAATGTGTAGTGGTTTTCACTTTTGGTATTTTAATCTTTGCATAAGCTAATAGTAGTTTCCACTTGATTGTCGATGGTTTTGTTTAAGTGGGTAGTGGGTCCCACTTTAAAGATTAATAAACAATTTGAATGCAAAACCATGATACCTCTCCTCAAGTTTAATGAAATGGTTTGAATCTTAAAATTTATTGAGAGATTCTTAAACATGTTTAAATTTAAATGATACAAATAACACCAGAAGTTTTAAAAAATTATATAAAAAAAATTAAGTCGATAGAGTGACAAAAATGCCCTAAAGTTTTAAAATATAACTTGAGGTGATATTAACCCCAAGTTTGCAAAATAATGGGTTTCAAACTAGGGTGAGATTAAAATTTACCTCGATTTTACATATCAAGAAAATTAGTTTTAAATTGAGAAGATTAAATTTACCTTGATTTTACAAAAGATGGATTGATTTTTAAAATTAATTATTATTCATCCATTGCGGCATTTGATTTATCCAGTGACATTGATTTTACCAAATGCATAATTGAAATTAATAGAAAATAAATCATAATTCCTATAAATTACATGCTTTTAAATCATCTTGAAGTTGTAAAATGTCATTCATTTTTTTTTATTCAAGTAATCTTCTAATTATTAGCATCAAGTTTATATTAAAAAATTATATGTTTCTCAATGATGTTGATTATTATTAGTTATAAATCAATTTGGAAGGGAAAGATGAAATTTAAATTTATATTGCCTATTTAAATTTTATTATTGAAAATTAAAATAATAAGGCTATGAAAAAATTTTAAGTCTTACTAGCTTGATACATTGAAAATATAATTTATTTTTTTATAATTACTTACAAATGGTGGTTTTCCTTGCAGGTTAAGGTGATGTGGTGGCATAATGGCCTTTTTTCAAGTTGGTTCTTGGTTGCATTTGAATTTTTCCATTGGTTTGTTAGATAGTGGCTTCTTCTACAAGTGCATTAACCCATTTGTTGGAGCACTTTATCAAGTGATTATGCCTAATATATTTTCCTATCAGCCAAAGAAATTAATGTACTTTTTATATTGGTGCACATGATGGTGCTTAATTGTATTTGGGTGAAAATTTTCATTTTATAACTAAGTTTTTGGAAACCCTAATAAGGGCTTATGTGGTTTATATTGGCCCTTGATTTCAAACCAATCTTGGTCATTCATTTTAATTGGGTCCATATAGTAAGGCTTGCTCACATCATTTGTAAAAATGTGCATGTGTGTGTGTGTGGTGGGGTTGGATAATTGTTTCCAAATGTACTATCAAAATTTAAAGCAGTAGTAGAAGTTAAGTTTAAGTTTAAGTTGAAGTAGAAGTTGAAAAATCAAACTATATTTTTATTGTACATTGTGAAGGTAGATAATTAGGAGTGAAAGTAGTTGATATCCATTAAATGAATAGCATAAGCACCTTTTTCATCCCAAAAAATCACATTATCTCACTAAGTGAGAATTAGAGAAGGCAATAAAATAAAATAAAAAATCAAGAAAGTTGAAGGTTTCTATTAGTGGTTAGTAATGCATTTTCCTAGTACGTTCACGAGGTCAATAAATGAGGTGAAAATTCTTAGGCAAGTTTTTGATTATGTATGTGGAAAATATTTTGATTTTCAACAAGGTAGAAGAGGAATATTTGTTGCATCTAAGACAACTATCACAGGGATTAAGAGAGGAGACGTTGTTGATCAATATCAATTAGTGTTATTTTATTAAGGATGAGATAATGTATTTTTGGATTTGTAATTTCAGCTAAAGGTTTGAAGATGGATCTTGAGAAGTAAAAAATGATTGTTGAATGACCTACACTATAAAATTTTGGAGAAGTTAGATCATTTTATGGATTGCCTAATTTTATGGAAAGTTTATTAGGAATTTTAGTTCAGTTTGCAATCCTATGAAAAAACCATGAGAGGTGATAAGGAGTTCAAGTGGATGAATGGAGCAAAATTTATTTTTGAGTTCTTAAACAAAAAGGTGATAGATAAACCAACTATCCTACTCAATTAGAAAAACTAATATTTCAAGTGGACTATGATGCAAGTGAAAATGAAATTAGAGTAGTGTTGAGTCAAGAAGGTTTCCTCATTTCTTATTTAAGTTAGAAGTTTAATGATGCAAAGAAAGGAATTTAGATTATAGTCAAGAGCTCTATGTCATGATGTAATCTTTGTAGAAGTGCATACATTATTTGTTACCGAAGAAATTTGTGTTGTATAACTATCATAGAGAATTGCAATATTTGAATAGTCAAGAAAAGTTGAATCAAAGACATATGAGATGGGTCGAATTCTTGCACATTTACACATCTTTCTAAGCACAAGAGTGGTAAATCAAATATGGTAGTTGATGCATTAGGTAGAAGGAATTCATTTCCAAAATTAGTGTGAGAGTACTTGGATTTGATTAATCAAAGACTTTGTATGAGGATGACACAAGTTTTGTAGAAACATGGAAAGCTTGCAAAGAATCTATTGTAGTTGATTAGAAAAGATGGTTAGATTATTTTATTTAGGATGATAAGTTTTTCAAAAGAGTTAAATTGTGCATACCAAGGAGTTTCATGAGGGGTAACTTGATTAAGAAAGAGAATTATGGACGATTAGCTGGACATTTTGGTATTGACAAGACAATGAGTTTGGTAAGTGTTGTGGTTTCACAATGCACACCCCATTTTTCTTAGAAATGGGGACCCCCTAGTTTAATTTTTAGCTTGTTAGATCCCTAGTCTAGGTTTGAGTCTTTTTTAGGGTTTTGCCTAGTGTTTTTATCTAATCTAGGTCTTTGTCTGAAAACCTAGTTTTTAGAAACCATGTTTCTAAAGGAAAAAATAAAATTTACATGGTAAAGGGGGACGCCAGCACACCTAGCTCACCTCACTAGGTGTGCAAGTCCATGGTCACTTAAAGAATAGTACATTCCCCTTGGAAGTGCATAGTTGTACACCTGCATAGCTACACACCTTCAAGAGGTGTGTTGAACCTTGGGCCTATAAAGCCTAGGACTCTGCCCCCCTCCTCACTTCATTTCTCCTCTAAGATCCTGGACACCACACATCTATAGCTTCTAAGGTGTGCCATTGCACCTAATTCCCCTTCATCACCTACACACACAAGTAAAATGTTAAAAAACAAATAAAGGAAGGTGTGCACCATGTGCACCCTCAATGGGCACAATGTGGGCACCTTTTTTGCACAAAACCTAACAAACAAAACTTAAAAAACTTAAAACTTAAGCTAAAACTAAGCTTTTCCTAAGATAAAGGTGCACAGGTCTACACCTATCCAAGGTGTGTACATGTGCACCTTTACTAGAACTAAATATTCCCCAAGTAAACTAAAGGGTGTGCACTTAGCGCACCCCATAAGGTATGCTAAATGTGCACCATTTCATTTTACACTTCTCTTACTTAGGTACCATAAGGGTGCACACCTAGCACACCCCACAAGGTGTGCTAGGTGCACACTCTTAGTATTGAGCTTTTTGTAGGACTGGTGCACCTAGCGCACCTCTAAGGTGTTCAAGGTGCACCCTTTTTTGTTTTTCGAAGGTTTTTAGGTTTTTAGGTCTTTTTAGCAGTTTTGGGTTTTTAGGGTTTTTGGGTTATTTTTTGTCATAATTAGGGTTTATGTTAATTAGTTTTTTCTACCTCTAGACTAATGGATATTGGTTTTTGGAAGATAAAATGGCTTCTTCATTGTCCTCCCTCACTGCAAAGATGGCTCCAAAATTAGTAGTCTTCAAATTCCAAGGTGTTCTAGCAAAATCACGCTTCTAGGATGAGTATTCAGAGATCTGAGACACTGAGCTCAGCCATATCAAATGGAACACCTTCCTATTTATATGCAATAAACCAAACAAGTGGTATCCAATGGTATCTGTGGTTATCAAATCAATGCTAGTTAATGCAGCATCACACCCGGTATCAGTACAATCTTCATAATTGATCATGGCATTAGTAGAGAACTATTTTTTAAAGGAGAGGGTTGTGAAAAGTATAACTGGAGAGATCATACTAGATCTAAGACCTAAGAATATGGAGAAGGCATTCCATCTTCCAAGAGTAGATTAGTACATTAGGTTAACCTATCATCAAGTAGAAAGGTGGTACAAAAAGCATGGAGAGGAAGCATTTGAAATCATTCAATCTTTGTATCTCATTGAGAACACTCCTCTTAGATGAAAAGCAGGCAAAGTAGATATGACAATGGGCTATATGAAAGATGATATCAAATATTCTATAGTACTTTTGAGTAAAGTCATGGGGTTGATAGCATCAAGACACCTGAACATATGGATGGTATACTTCATTGAGACCATTAGAACAACGAAGATGCCAATTGGTTGGGCCTCAATTCTCAATGAGAATTTAGATGAGCAACTGGGGGTAGTCAAGAACAATAAAATCTCTACATGCCATCCTATTTAGTGTACCTGTTAGCTGCAAAAGCAATAGATTATCTAGGGTTGTTCAAAAGAGGCAACATGCAAGATGCAAATGCATAGCCTTATGTGGTATACCCCAAGTTGGTAAAGAAAAAGCTTTCAGAGTACATTAAGGACTATAGAATAGTGAATGATGCCTTCATTTTTGCAATCATCTAGTTCATAGAAGGAGATTACGTGAAATGGATGACCAATGAGGCAATGATAAAGATTACAGAAATTGGTGCCTATTACATCCAATTTAAGACATTCACTTATTTAAGGGTAGCAGGAATGACTATCAATCCAAAGAATCTCCCTAGGTATTTGTGTGATAGACTTATATTGTTGGAGATTGCACAACAACTCTTGTCTACATATGAGAGAGTAAGGAAGCAACACAAGAAGACTTGGATATGGCCTATCACTATAGGTCTATTTAGTGTTAGCCAGAAGTAGGATATTCCAACTTTTGAGTTTGAGTGGGATTAGTATCCCTTGGAGGAATATAACTCTCCTCATCCCTATTTTGATAACATTAGAAGGGTTCAGTATTTGGCAGGGAAACAATTCAAACATGAAGATGCCATAGAGGATCATTGGATGAACATAGTAGATGACTGCGAAATCTGAATAAGGGTCTATTATAGGATGACTCTCTATTTGGTAGATAGTGCCTTGAAAATAAAGGTCCCTTTAAAGATAGTGCAGCAAGACACTGAAGAGGTCCTAGATCCATTATATAATAGAGATAAGATATTTGATTGACTATTATGAATGCAAAAATTGATAAAGAGGAAAATTCAGATACTAATCATAGGGTGAGGCATGTCATCAAATTAACCAAGGATTGGATTAAAAGACCATTCAAGATGGATCTAATTCCACAAACCATGGTTTTCCAAGCTACATCCCTCCTAGTGAAAGGTAGAGGAGCTAAGGTGATAGTGACCATGTTCATGGCTCAGTCTCTAGTGAGACTAGAAACAATGCATCAACTTGACAAAGAAATTGGATATTTTAGGGTGTAGAAGGGTAAAGGAAAAAGGAAGAGAATCCCCCCCCCCAGTAGGCTGAGCCTAAAGAAGAGGAAACTTGACCACTAGAACATCAATGGGTAGAGAAGGTACAAGCGGTAGAAAATGTAGAAGTTATCCACACTCATGATAATCCTCTAGTGCCATCGCTAGAACAAGGGCAAGGACTTAAAATAGAAATATACAAGAGGTAGAAGCATCCCCATCCACTCCCAAGAGAAGAAATATGAAAACTCCAATTAAAAGGAGACTATTGTCACAAAATTTTGCACCCTTCTCCAAAGTTTTTACCTAATGACAACCTTGTGAAACATGGAAACAACCTCTAAGATGTGTGACTTGAATTGTAAGGTTGAGTCTCTGAAGAAGGTCAGCTTCCTTTTCTATCAAGATGACCTAACTACTCTTAGAGAGGAACAGGGAGATGAAATTCATGAAAGCAAATCTACCTACTCTAACCTAAGGGAGTGATGCACCAAAATAGAGTGTTTGAACTTATCTCTGCCTATGAATGTATAGTCAACCAGTTATAACCTTAAAGAATATGGATTCAAACCTTGCTTAATTTAAAAACCACATGTAGATTAGAAAACAAAATAATTCTATAGGAAGAAACATCACTTATTATCATTCAAATGTCAAAATTAGATACAATCATGCATATTGTAGAACATAGACAAAAACATTAACCAGAGGCAAAGAACCCTGCATAGTGTGTTGATGGCTAAAAGAGACTCGACAGAAGATTACAATGATTCAAAGGCATGAGAAATTATAGTAGTATGCATGAAAGAAATACTAGAGAATCAAAGAAAGATCAACACTTAGAAAGATTACAAAATCTACCTTTATAGTTTTGGCATAACTTTTCTAACTAGAGTTACTCCACAACTACTATCTTAAATGCTCAAAGAATAATTATACAATTCTAGAGAAAATTTAATCTTGGCATAGATTCAAATACAATGAAATCCAATATTTTTCCAAAATAGAGCCTTGAGAAGATAGAACGACACCATTAAGTCACTCTAACCAAGTAGATGGATAAAACCAGAGGTGGTGGAGTGTTTTCCTTTGTTCACTAGGCATGGTATTCATTGGAGAGTGATTGGAATTGATCATGAAGATTAGATCATGCAAGAAAACATCTCTTCCTCATAGTTGGCTCAACAAACCAGCAAAGTCAATAGGTCAACTGAGTCCTACAACCAAGATGGGCCATGTGGGCCAAATAGTCATATTTCTTTTTGCCACCCTGCAAAGTCTTCATGCATTTGACCAAATCACTTTTAACTAAACACACCATCCTCAAACTTAACCACAACAGTTAAAAAAAATGTCAACCCACTTGCCAATGTTAACTGCAGTGTTATCCCCTCATGGTCATGAAGACACATGTCCTTTGGGTTCTTCCCCGTAATGCCTAAAGTTCTCACAATTCCATGATGCAGGAAAGCACTGATTGTCAATCTACAAAAGATTGATGATTGTCAAAAACCTTCATTATTGTTGTGCCTACCCTTAAAACTTTTGTACCCACTGAACTACTTATCATTCACCTCCATAGACACGTAAACCCTCAACCAATCAGAACAAAGTAATTGACACATATTTTCCACCTAGCAACTACCTAACACTCCTTTTAGCCCTAGTAGCCCACACAAAAGAATGGACCCACATGTCCACATATCAAAATGTCACTTGCCCGCATTGTTAGAAAGTTTAACAAAAGATAGAATGCAAGAAAGTGACTACCAATAGAAACCTAGCCATATTCCAACTCACATCAGCATGTCAGCATGATCAAAAAAGGTGACCGTAAGAAATGGGACTTGCCAAAATGTGTGGTGATCAAGTGCATTCCACATCATTTAAACATCTTGCAATTCCATGATGTGGGAAGGCACCTGTCGTCAATCATCATTGATCTGATGGTGGATGGAAACATGTAGTTCACTGACAACTTGTGTCACTACCTCAACCAATGAAGTGCCTTTTGTATACCAACTCACCTGACATCCTTTTCTTTTATGTGGCCCACAAGGAAAAAATAGACCCACATGCCACATGGCAATAGGGCACTTTCCCGCATTGCGTAAAGATAGAGCAATTCCATAATGTGGGAAAGTGCCTGCCATGGATCTATGCAAGATCTAATGGTCTAGAAAGTTATGAGAGCTGAAAATTAAACTTAGGAGAATATGGAAATACATAAGGCTTTAATTCCATTTATTTCATATTTTCATTTAAATATTTAAATATGGAAAGTGACTGTTAGGTGAGCTTTGGCATTTAAATTCAATTGTTTGGTGGGAGGGCATTTTTGGTTAACAAAGACAAAAGGTAATAATAAAGGTTATTCCTTTTCCATCAATTCCAAAGGTTATTCTAGAAGAGGAAGAAGAGGATGATGAAGATAAAGAAGATAACCTTCCCTTGATTTAGAGGCCTCATCTTGCTAGGGCTATAGAGTTAGAACAAAGAAGAAGCTCCACTATTATACTACCATCCTTTCCTACACAGCCTATTTAGTGTACAAATTCTGAGGATGAATTACAACAATGGATTGATGAGAAAGAGGATGAAGGGGCTGATGTCTTATAGATGTCATATTTTGATTTCATGCCAATAGACATTGAGTTGGTAGGTGACACAACAAGAGATACACTAACAAATCAACCTCCACCATTATCAAGTCAAGATTTATCTTACTTGGATAAAGGTTCAGCTACTCATCTCCCTCTAAGTAATGAAGAATAGGTGCAAGCTAAATAAGAAGAGTCACAACAAATACTTATCAGTGAAGTGTCAGAGGAAGGACAAATATATGAGGAACCTCAATATATTCCCAAGATATAGAGGTGAGGACTGTGGACTCAATAGACACAAAGATGCCTAAAGTGGATCACTCACAAAATGAGAAGACTCTAGAGAGGAGTGATAAGGGAAAATTCATAGAGGTACAAGCTCCCTCTTCATCTAAGGGTAAATCTCCAATGGAAGATGCTCCAAGATGGCTAAGGAAAGAGTTGATGGTCTACTGAGGAAGAGGGAATGGGAGAATTAATTCAAGCTCTCAAGAAACTTGAGCCACCTATAGGTGATGCACAAACATTGGCCTTTATCATGAGTGATCAGAATTAGGACCTGTTCACCCATGTTGCTGTCTATTGACATTAAGTCAAGTTTTTTATTAGTGACAACACTTATTCATATTTTGTATGGCTACCAAGCTTATTGAATAGTCTATAGTGTTTGCCATGTAATTTAGTAACCACTGAGCTTTACAGTTCCTATTGAACATCCCAGCGGTTACCAAGTGAATTCAATTAGTGTGAAGTGCAACAGTTCAACCTAAGCAGAATTAGGCAGTGTGAAGTCTAGCAGTTCAACCCAACCATTTTAGTGGTTACCAAGCTTTGCAGTTTCTACTGAGCTAGCAGTTCATGTGAAGTGAAGTTAGTGTTAACTAAGCTATATGATAATTAGTGTTTACCAAGTGCAGTCATGGTAAACAAGTAATTTTGTTTTTACCAAGTTACACAGTATCTACTGAGTCACCAGTGCAGACTGAGTCTAAGACTACTCTAAGATGATTACTATGGACCAAGCCTCTACTTCTATTGAATGCATGATGATGTCAAGTAGTGACAGTGGACAACGTGTATCAGAAGTTCACCAAGTCAGTCTTTAGAACCCAAGTGTCTTCATTTGAGCTAACTTTGTAATATTGGTGTTAACTTGTATATTGGCTAACTCTGTAATTTTGTAAATTGGATTGATATATATATGTAATATATTTTATCATATCCATGTATGAAAAGTGTGTGGGAAAAATTAAACAAGCATGAAATAATGACAGAGCAAGAAGAATATGAATGTGAATCAGTAGCAAAGTGTATTGTAAGGCCATATCAACAAGGAGTAGTAGAGTCATATATATCACATAAAGGTGATCAGTACTTCAAAGAATCTCCATCAGAAAATTAGTTTTAAGTCAAAGATCTATTGTTTCATTCTAAAAGGTGAACCAGTCCAAATACTCTAACAAGGTAGACTTAATAATCTTTTGTAAAATCTCTTTACCGAGTGCACACTTTATTGTATGTTTGTAAAACCTCTAAAAAGGTGCACCTAGTAGTCCTAATTGCTCCTAATAGGGAAGATTATCAGAAGTGATCATTGCAAGCCTTAATAGGCCAACTTTATATTGTAGTATTGAAGTTTTGTGAGTATCATCCCCACCCTAGATTTACTGTCTATTTGGAAGGTTTATGGGTCACCAAATTATTGTGTTCAAGTGCCATGAATGTTTTATGTTTTCAATTTCTCATGCATGTAGTTAGATCTAATTTAATGAATTAAATGGTTATTAATTATTATAATTAAGATCAAAATTCGGTAAAGTTTTTGAGCTTACTGAGTCACCCCTCCCCTCTCAATAACCTAGCATAGTCTTGAATATTTCCAACAATTGGTATCAAAGCTTTGTGGTTCTCATGATAAAGCTTGATAGCTTGATCAAAGATCAAGGGCAATGGAGATATTCAAACTTGATACGGCAATTGATAATGAAAAACTAGATCTAGAAATGGCCATTGCACAACTCAAGAAAGCTAAGGAGAAACTTTCCTAATCCTTGAAAAGAAGGAAGGGACTTGCAAATCAAATGAATGATCACCAATACATTGAAGAAAAGATTCAAGACATTTTCCCTTCAAACAATTCAAATGAAGCAAATAATGCAATCAAAGAACTCTTAGAAAAGAATGGTTCCCTACAAGAAGAAATAAGAAAGCTCAAAAGAGAACAAGAAATTCAGTCAGTAAGGCTATGTGAAATTTTGGAACAAAGGAACAAGATGAAAGAAGAAATGGATGGAAGAAACAATGAGAACCATAACTAATCCCTTTAGCATGCAGATCTTATAGATCAAATCTTTGATGCAAATGAAGAAATCATGAGCCAAAGACAAATCAATGAAAGATTAAGAAATGATCTAAATTCAAAAAGAAAAATCAATGAAAGAATAAGAAGTGAGCTAAGATCTAAAAAGAAAATCAATGAAAGATTGAAAAATAACCTAAACACTAAAAATAAAATCAATGAGAGAATGATGAAATCCCAAGAAGACATGAATCAATTGAATCAACTGAATGAGCAGAATCTCTATGAATCAATTTTTTTGTTCTTCATGTTCTCTGGCATCCTGATGATGGATCATGTAGTATGCTCTGAAATGTTGATGATAAAAAAACTACACACGATCGAATCTAGAAACTAAAACTTATATTCATGGATTTTGGAAATCGTATAGATCTTATCTCTATAGACAAAAAGGTAAAGTAGGAATTGGATACAAAGAAGAAGGTGAATCCTCCAAACAAGGTGCTCAAAGGAATCAAAGACCTACTTGTAATCATTGTGGTAAGATAGGTCATACATCAAATAAATGTTGGAGTAATGGTAAAGAAAAATTCAATGGTAAATGTTACAATGGCAATTAGCATGGTCACAAGGCTAATGAATGTAAAGAGAAACCAAAATTTGAAGGAGAGTGTCACAAATGCAAGAAACAAGGTCACAAGGCATCAAACTATAGAACTAAGTCATTCAATCCAGCAAGGAAATTGTGAAAGAAATATTTGGTTGGGAATATAAAACCTGGTGCAAATGTCATTACTATGGAGAGTATGGACACATTGGCATGAATTGTGTTAAACATCACACAAGAAAGAGAGATACCACCATAAGATGTTTCACTTTTATAGAACTTGGTCATCTAGCCAAGAATTGCATGAATACATGTAGAATTGAAGATGAAAAGAAAGCAAAAATAGACAACATCAGAAAGCAAATGAGGCAGCAATGGATTCCTAAATCCATTGAGGAAGCTAGTCTAAGAAATGATGGTCATGTCACTCAAGAAGTGGGTGACTCCACCATTTCCAACTAAGTTCTTAAGTAAGAACTAGAATTGTGTTATCATGATCACATCCAAACAATTCCAAAATTGAAAGGAAGCAAAGACCCAAATTAGTATTCAAGATACAAATGGATCATAGAAGATTAGTATCAATTATCATTGAGTTACTTTCTCTACCGAGTAAGGTTGGGTCATGGACTCTACCGAGCAAGGTTGGGAGTAACTAGTCACACATGTTTGATTATCGAGTTATGAAGCATTCACCAAGCGATCCAAATAGATAGTGGATGCTAGCATGTCATGCATAATGACACCATCATAGCTACTTACATAACAAGCATTAATGGAAAAATTTTATCAAAAAGATAGGAAATCGAATTCATTTTTCACCAAAAATTTTAAGTGTATTGCAATCAAATGAATTGCAGAGCGATCAAGCAATTTTGAGCGGAATTTGCAATAAAAAATTTCAAATTTTTCCATAACCTACAAAGTAGCCATGGCATCATCAAGTAGCAGCAAGAAGGCAAAGAAAGGGTCAGAAATGTTGGTCCGAGGAGTCAAATGGAAACCACCAGATTTCAAACTTGTGCCAAAAATTGCTAAAACCCTTCATCCAAATTGAGCACAATTGGAGATCCCTCCTAAGGTACTACTCATTAACAATATCCAAACTCATTTTAAGTGTGTAATTCAAGAAATTGGAACCCTAGAGATGGACAATGCCCTAGGTGAATTGTGTGTGAATTGTGTTCTTAAACCTGAACATAAGCACTTGGAAGAGAGGGGTTTAACCCACATTCCCCACCTGCCCTAAAGTTTCCAAATAAAATGGATTAGATACATCCTAAGCAAAGTTCACAATGGTCAATTATGGCTTGAGCAGCTAGTTTTGATCACTAAGAAGATGATTTATCTTGTGAAGACCAAGCTTGAAGACAATTGAGACTATTATTAACTTAAAAATACTACAATGGTAGCATAATTTGTATATTGTATGCATCTCAAGTTGGGGAATCCTTTCAGAGTATTTTTAAAATTTTGGTAGTCCAAAGCCAAAACTACTAAAACTCTAGGTTGGGTGGAGTTAGAGAAGAAAACCCTAGCTGAGTGGGATGATAGAGGTATGCAGATCAGTAGTGTAATTGATGTAGAACTAAAATTTTGCATACATGTGATAGCTCACAAGATCAAGAGTTCTAGTCATCTAAATAGTGTGTTGTGTGAAGTAGTAGGCTTGGCATTCAAGGTCATGAAGAACAATATATCATATGACCTTGCAGATTTGTTGTTGAAATGGTTTAACAAAAACATGGAAAGTATTAGGACATCCAAGAACAACCCTTGTAAATTTGGTTCATTGTTGACACATCTATTTTTTTATGTTCAAAAGTTTTATCCCTTCTAAAGGTACAGTCATATGGAGAAATGATGTGCTAGTTTTGTATCAGATTAATGAGTATATTGCAAAAATGGGTCAGAATTTTGTCAACATAATGGATAATTACTTCAATCTCTTCAAGGAGAAAATGAATAACAAATTTAGGATTCCCAAGAAATTGGTTGAAGATTACAAAGATGATGTTTGTTTCATGGTAGACAGTGACAAAGTCTACATTCAGGTAGTGAAACCAAGAATTGTATGTGTAAAACCTCTTCCCTATGAGGTGATCATTAATGAAGCAAAGGAAATAATTGAAGCCTTGATAAACGAACATGTTGATCCAAAGGCACCACTCTTTGGAACATATGATGAGGCCAAGGCAAGAATAGAGCTTGAAATCAAGCTTCCATAGGCGATTAACAAAAGCAAGAGGAGAATAGAAAAACTCAAAACCAGCACACCTCTTATGTTAACTAAGGGTAAGGGAGAAGATGATGATGAAGCAGAGGATGGAGACGAGTCAAAAAAGGAAGAAGAGTCAATGAAGAAGAAAGGCAAGGTGATCATCACCAAGCCACCAAAGCCATCCACTATAATGTTCACTAGGAGATCTAGGAATAAAGGCAGTGAAGTTGTGTTTAGCAAGCCTCCTCCCACCTTCTAGGAAAAAACTAAAATAATTGGAAGAAGGTGTAGGCATAAAAAACTTCAAATCACTAAAATATGAGACCAGGACAAAGGCTGAGAAGAGAAACAGGTTGAAGAATTGGTGCTAACCAAGATGGGAAAATGCAAGTATTCCCCTAATTAGATAGCCTCCCAGATCTCTAATGAATTGTTAAATAAATTAAAGCCAAGATGGGACTCAGCTACGCAAACAACAAAAGATATCTATGAACAAACCTTGAGGTAGTTGTTATCGAGCATTACCAATGCTGAGGTAAAAGAGTCTATGAAGAAAAATGAAGACAAGATGACTCTTAGATTTAATACTTGTTTAATTTTGTTAAAGGATATAGAGAATGTAGTCAAGAATGTCATAGGTATGTGGAAGAATATTTATCACATGCATAAAAAAAGTGACTTTCCAGTAGAAGTCAAGGATGATGATAGTGACAATGAGGAAGAAGAAACATACTTTTAGCCAATATAGTTTGACAATGAAGAAGTTGAAGAAGATAAAGAGGAAGAAGCTATGAGGAAGAAAAAGATGATGATGAGGACACTGATCCTATGAAGATAGTAGTCATAGTCATTGCCTCACTTCCTCACTCTCTAAGAAAATCAGCAGCTACATCAAGTTTGGAGATAGCTTCAGCAAGTTTGATTGTGACCACAACATCTATACATCAAATGTCCAATCACTCTTAACTCCCTCATAGCTCAGCACATCACTAATAGAAGTGTCTACCACTTCATCTACCAAGTTGTAGCCTCCCTCTTCTTTAGCTCCTGAGTCAGCCTCATCAACAATGAGTATAGTATGTTCTACAATTTTGTATTCTTCAGTAGTAAGTACAGTTTTGAGTTCTACAATTTTGGATTCTATAGTTTTGTCTTCTATAGCTTTGAATACTTTTGTAAGTATTTTAGTTTTGAATTCAATAAGCATACCAGTCAGTGTTCCATCTATTGTTACTATATCAATTTTTATAGCTAGTCCTACTATCTCTACTATTATTTCTATTCTAGATTCTAAGGCATTAAGTACAAAGGTAGTTGAACCTAAGGCTCAACCAAGTACAAAATTTTTGAGTGGAAAGGAGATAGAGGAAGATATTGACCTAGATAAGAAAATTAAGATTCCAAAATGGGATTTTGATAATGCCATTGTAGATCAAATACAAATAGTTGGTCAATTCCTTCAAAAGAAAGAAAAACAAAAGAAATTGAGAGAGGAAAGAGAAAGAGAATATAAAATCATAGAAGATGCTAAGAATATTTTGATTGAGGTCATAGGTGTTGAAGTTGATACTTGTCAACACATTTTGTTTCAATTGGAAGAGGCAGTCCAAAATTTTAATGAGGACTCAAGTGGTCAAGACAAATTGGTTAAGAAAGCAGAGAAGAAATTTGATGACAAAGTGCTTGAGCACATTGCTCAACAAATTGCCATTCAACAAGTGGAGCTTTCCTCAATTTTGACCAATCTTGAAAACTCTTGCACAAATGTAACATCACTTTTTTGAAAATTATGTAATGTTACCGAGTTCACAAAGGAAATAAAGAGAAAACTGACAAAGATTGATGAAGATCTAAACGTTGGTGCACAGCAGTTGCAACTTGACCCTAGTTCAAGCTCTGCACATCATATGAAGATTAGATTCTTGTCAGCTATGTAGGTAGAGTTATTGAGAGAAGAAGCAAGGATCCAGTCTTCATTGATAGATATTCAGAATATGATCCTTCCCATCATGGACACAATGCAAAAGCAAATTGTTTACTCAAAAACATTGATCCATAACAACAACTCCTCAATTGTAGATCACATGATAGAACTCCCTGCAAAAGTTCAAATTGCACTACATACGTGCAAAGTTTTGCAAGAAAATTGGGATAAGACTTTAGTACTCATACTTAAGGTACATTCTGATTTTCTTTATTATATTGGTGTCTCTATGTAAATAAGTTTTGAATAAATCTTTGGCATTAACGTCAAAAAGGTGGAAGACAGTATGTATATATGGGGAGAGACACTTAGTATGTATATTGTATGAGGGAGAATCATGCAAAGGAAAGAAAGTATAGTGTATATACTTACAAAGAAAAATTTTGAAAAATCTCAAAATTAGTATACCACACTAAGCCAGTATGACACTGTGATGTATATAAGTTTTGGCTAATAAGTGTTTTTGTCACTAATGCCAAAGGGGAAGATTGTTGAGATTAAGTCAAGTTTTTTATTAGTGACAACACTTATTAGATTTTGTATGGCTACCAAGCTCATTGAAAAATCTATAGTGTTTGACATGTAATTCAGTGGCCACCAAGCTTTACAGTTCCTATCGAACATCCTAGTGGTTACCAAGTGAATTCAATTAGTGTGAAGTGCAACAGTTCAAACCAAGTAGAATCAGGCAGTGTGAAGTCCAGCAGTTCAACCTGAGCAATTCAGTGGTTACCAAGGTTCACAGTTTCTACCGAGCTAGTAGTTCATGTGAAGCAAAGTTAGTGTTAATTGAGCTATATGATAATTAGTGTTTACCGAGTGCAATCATGGTAAATGAATAATTTAGCTTTTACCAAGTTACACAGTATCTATTGAGTCACCAGTGCAAACCGAGTTCAAGACTACTCTGAGATTATTAGTATGGATCGAGCTTCTACTTCTAATGAATGCATGATGATGCCAAGTAGTGATAGTGGACGTCATGTATTCAAACTTCACCAAGTTGGTCTATAGAACCCGAGTGTCTTCATTTGAGTTGACTTTGTAATATTGGTGTTAACTTATATATTGGCTGACTTTGTAATTTTGTAAATTGGATTGATATATATACGTAATGTATTGTATCATATCCATGTATGAGAAGTGTGTGATAAAAAGAAAGCAAGCATGAAATAATGACAGAGTAAGAAGAATGCAAATGTGAATTAGCAACAAAGTTTATTGTAAGGCCATATCAGCAAGGAGCAACAGAGTAATATCTATCAAATAAAGCTGATAAATACTTCAAAGAATCTCTACAATTTCATTCTAACAGGTGAACCAGTCGAAATCCTCTAGCAAGGTAGACTTAACAGTCTTTTGTAAAATCTCTTTGCCGAGTGCATACTTTATCGTATGTTTGTAAAACCTCTAACAAGTTGGACCTAGCAGTCCTAATTGCTCCTAACAAGGTAGATCATTAGAAGTGATCATTGTAAGCCTTAATAGGCCAACTTTATGCTACAGTGTTGAAGTTTTGTGGGTATATCCCCACCCCTATTTTACTTTCTATTTGGAAAGCTTCTGAGTCACCAAATTATTGTGTTCAAGTGCCATGAATATTTTATGTTTTTAGTTTCTCATGCATGCAATTAGATCTAATTTAATGAATTAAATGTTTATTGATTATTACAATTAAGATCAAAATTTGGTAAAGTTTTTGAGGTTACTGATTCACCCCTCCCTACTCAGTAACCTAGCATAGTCTTGAATATTTCCAACACTATCCCTTCTCTGCATGTAGATATTGAGGATTTGACCCCAAAAAATTATCAAATTAGGGAGGTTGTACTTGGAAAACCCACTGTGGATACTGCCAAATTGATGGTCACTACGAGAATCAAAGAAGTGTTTAGAAACTTAGAACAAGGTAAGACTTGATTTTTTAACCTTCAGAAGCAAAATGAAATCCTAAGGGGATATCTAAATGAAGTAGTTGGTCTATTAGATCCTAAAAATCTTGAAGAGACTCTAAATGTGACACTTGAGAAAAGGGATAAGGAGACTATACAACTAGATCCATTTTTGAAGGCTTGTCAATAATGGCGGGAAAGTTATGAAGAGAAAGGTGTGCAAATCATACAAGGAAATCTTAAACTGCTACATCACATGTAGAACAATGCAGATAAGTTGGTTGCTATATTGAACCAGGATTTTGGGCTAATGGATGAAGTACATACTTGGAGTAAGGACCTGCAAGCAATACAGTCAATAAAGGGTCAAAAGTATTAGATGTTGATGGGTGTATGTACTATGGATGAGTTAGATAAAATAGATGATTGGATAGAGAAGATTGTGAATTGGTAATAAAGTAATGGAAACATTACATGCGGATATTCATAAGCTCAAGGATCATACCCAAGAGCAAATTTTGTAGGTAGAGAGACATTACAGTGATGCTTGCTTGGACATTTTTGAAGATGATTCAAGGGATAAACTAATGAATGTAGAAGTAGTTGTTGAACAATTTTAGAAGACTTTTGAAGAAGCTTCCACTGATGAGGATATCAGATAGGCATTTAAGATCGAAGAGGCATTGCTAGATTTGGATGTGAGATTGAGAGATTTTGTAGAGACTCACATAGAGGTGGGAAACTATAGGAAAAAATTAAAGGATAAATATAATGCTTTATGGATGCAACCCAAGTCATGAAGATTATACAAAAAATTCAAGAGTAAAAACCCAAATATAGCTCTGGTATGAAGGGGAAGAAAACCTAGAAGCTAGAATTTCAGTTTTGATACTTGGTAAAATTAATTTTTTTTTTGACTTAGCTTCTAAGGTGCACTAGGTGTGCTAGCTACAGTTCTTCTGAGGTGTGATTCTCCCAAAGTTCACTTGATTTTTTTGAAGAATTCAAAGGTGCACTGATAGTTAACTAGAAGTTCCAAATTTAGAGCTTTACATGCACCAAAAATGCATTCTAATGGCAGTTTAACTCCTACAAACATCTACTGAAGGTTGAGCTTCTATTTTTGGCACCTCCAAAGACTCCCACATCATCTAATGGCTTTCTTCTTCTTATTTTCTCATGCTTTCTTTTTTCTAAGACATTTAAAGGCTCTTGCATCCATTAAATGATATAAATAAGGATGGAGTCCTACTTAGCACTAGTTAGAGAGTTAGTTTGTACATAAATAGATTTGTTTTATTAGTTTAGAAGCATATGTTTGCATAAAGAGATCTCTCACTCTAAACAAAAATTGAGGATAATATTTTTTATAAATTTAGGAATGTAATATGTATTTCAAGCCGTTATTTTGATGTAATAATATATGCTATTCATGCTCTCATTTGGAGTGTAGTTATTCTTTCCTAAGTGTGTAATATTTTGTGAATGTATGTTCATGGAATGTAATGGAGCCAATAGTTTTATTGTGTTATTTTGATTGAGTGATCTTTTAATTCTAGTGTTTTTTATGGTTTTACAAGTTCCATTGACGTACTTAGTTGGAGAAGAGATCATTCTATTGTTCCTGCATAGCTTTTTGTCTCACATGAGCACACTTTCCATGGCCTTGCAATCTAATGAACAGTGAAATATCTTATGGTTATTTAATTCTCATTGGTGATTTTATTAATGGAATTGAGGAAGCACTACTCCTATTTTCATTTGTTACCTACCAATATTTTCAAAGGCTTAATTCACAGACGTGTTGTTTCCATAGCTTATGTCCATTAGGAATTTACTTTTCAAGTCATTTGCTTAAAATTCTTGTTACCCTATCTTCATTATTTTCTTTTACAAACACTTGATTAATTTAGGAATTCATATAGTTCCATTGTTATATTGCATTCATTAAAAAATAGAAAAATACAAAAAATATATTTTTTTTTTTTGTGTGGTTATTCATTTGAGATAGTAAGAAAATTCAAAATCTTATCCAAAATTGGTCAGAACCAACAAAGGCCTCCACATGAACACTCACATTTATCTTCTACTGAGTAAATTCTATTAGGTCACAAGATCACTCGAAACCTTGGAGTTGATCCTAGATCAAATTTTCAAGAGAGGAGTTCGAAAGGATTCTTGTCATTAAGCATTGTGCAAAATGATAGTTCAATAGTAAGCAAAAGCTATTATTGGCCTAACATTTATAAGAATGCCACCAGGTTTGTTTAGAATTATAGAGTTTGTCAAGTTGCTAAGGGTGTATTTATAATGTGGGATTGTATACACCTTTAGTGTACCTGGTAGACCATGGGAAGGCATTAGCATGGATTTCATCTTGAGGTAACCTAAAACACATAGAGGTAATGATTCTATATTTGTGGTTGTAGATAGGTTTTATAAGATATCACATTTCATACCTTGAAATTGACATGTAGATGATTTTTTTTTTTAGAGAGATTGTGAGATTAGATGGGTTACCAAGGAGTGTTGCTTTAGAAAGAACATAATTATTTTGGTTATTTCTAGAGAACACTTTGGAGGAATACAAAAACTGATTTGAAATTTAGTTTTCCATGTCATATGTAGAATAAGATTGTGAATAAGATCTCAAGGAACTTATTGAGTGTCTGGTTGGCGACAAGCATGGTAATTTTGATTTGGTTCTATCTCAAGATGAGTTTGTATATAATAATTTAGTGAATGACTTTATAATAAAGACACCATTTGAGATATTCAAAAAATTGAATCCTAAAGGGGTATAAAAATTAGGAGATCTTAGTCACGAGTTTAAAATGACTGCTAAAGTAGAGGAGTTTTTAGAGATTGTGAAGTCATTGCATGAGGAAGCATTAGAAGTATAAGCAATCATACATAGAAAAGAGACAAAAATAATATTCAATGTGAGATGAAGTAATGGTTTATTAGAAGAAAGGGATATTTCTAGTTGTTACTTATAATAAGTTGAGAATGAGAATTTTTAACCTTAGAGGCTCTTCAAGAAATTTGTTTGGGGAATGCTTATGAAGTTGAGTTACCAGAGGATATGGATGTATCACCCATATTTGATGTCGAATATTTATATAAGTATCATGAACCCAATTCAAGTTTATATGGTGAATCATATGTTGAATAAAAATATCCTAAGAAGCAATTGGATGGGATAGAAGAGATTTTAGATATCAAAGTTGGTAGGAGTACAAGAGGTAAACAATATAAGGAATATATGCAAAAGTGGAAGGACAAACCAATTGAAGATTATTCATGGAGTTCTTTGTTGAAGTGCATACATTATTTGTTACCTAAGATATTTGTGTTATATAACTATCATAGGGAATTGCAATATTTGAATAGTTAAGGAAACTTGAATCAAAGACATATGACATGGGTCAAATTATTGCACATTTACACATTTTTTTAAGAATAGGTGTGGTCAATCAAATATGGTAGTTGATAAATTTGGTAGAAGCAATTTTTTGTCAAAATCAGTGTGGGAGTGCTTGGATTGATTAATCAAATACTTTTTATGAGAATGATGCAAATTTTGTAGAACCACTACAAGACTGTAAAGAATCTATTTTAGTTGATTAGAATAGATGGTTAGATAATTTCAATTAGGATGATATGTTGTTCAAAAGAGTTCAATCATGCACATTGAGGAGTTCCATGATGGGTAACTTGATTAAGAAAAAGAATTATGGAGGATTAGTTCAACATTATGATATTGACAAGATAATGAGTTTGTTAAGTGAAAGGTATTATTGGACTAAAATTTATAAGGATGCCAAGGATTCTGTTTAGAATTATAGAGTTTTTCAAGTTGCTAAGGGTGTAGTTAGAATGTGAGATTGTATACACCTTTATTGCACCTAGTATACCATGGGAAGACATTATAATGGATTTAATCTTGAGGTAACCTAAAACACATAGAGGTAATAATTATATAATTGTGGTAGCAGATAGGTTTTCTAAGACAACACATTTCATACCTTGAAATAGACATTTACATGATTTTTTTTTTAAGAGAGATTATGTGTTTAGATGGGTTACCAAGGAGTGTTGTTTCAGAAAGAGCATATTTTTTTTGGGCTATTTCTAGAGAACACTTTGGAGGAAGATGAAAAATAATTTGAGATTTAGTTTTCCACTTCATATGTAGACTGAGATTGTGAAAAGGATCTTGGGGAACTTATTGAGAGTTTGGTTGGAGACAAGGATGGTAATTAGGATTTGTTTCTATCTCAAGATGAGTTTGTATATAATAATTTAGTGAATAATATTATAAGAAAGACATAATTTTAGATATTTAAAGGATTGAATCCTAAAGGGGTATAAAAATTAAGGGATTTTAGTCATGAGGTTAAAATGACTGTTGAAGTAGAGGATTTTTTAGAGACTATGAAGTTATTGCATGAAGAAGTAAAACAAAATTTGAAAAGGAAAAATTAGACGTATAAGAAGTCATACAAGAAAAAGAGACACAAAGAATATTCAATGGGATATGAAGTAATGATTTATTAGAGGAAAGGGATGTTTCTAGTTGTTACTTATAACAAGTTGAGGATGAGAATTTTTGACCTTATAGGATCTTAAGGAGATTTGTTTAGGGAGTGTTTATGAAGTTAAGTTACTAGAAGATATGGATGTATCACCCATATTTGATGTCAAATATTTATATAAGTATCATTAAGATAATTCAATTTTAGATATTGAAATATATGTTGAATAAAAACATCCTCAGAAGCAATTAGATGTGATAGAAGAGATTTTGGATATCAGAGTTGGTAAGAGTACAAGAGGTAAACAATATAAGGAAAATCTGGTGAAGTGGAAGGACAAACCATTTAAAGATTCTTCATGGATTTCTTAGGATGGAGTGAATCATTTTGATTTTTCTCTAGAACCAAAGTGAGAGACACTTCTTAATAAATCTGAGTATTAATTCAGAGCATCTTGGGTTCTTGGAAATATTGCACCAACCAAAAATATGTTGATCTAAGCTACATTGATTGGATGGATTAATGAGAAAAGAACTCAAGTATTGATCAAGTATAGAGTGTTGTCATTGATTGACAACCAGTTAACAAGAAATTAATGAAGTGTTACAAGTGTAACCACTAGTAGACTAGCATATCAGTTAAGATAAAAGAACAAAAGAGGAAGTGTGATGGTTGCAATCCAATTATCATTAATGTGATGATACAAAAGAGGATCTATTATTGATATTCCATGTACAAAAAGATAAGTGATAAAATGTGACTGAAGCATGCATGGTCTAAATTCTATGTGTAAACCTATGGATGGACAGGTTATCCTACAAGCATAGGCATCTACAAATAGGTAGTCATGGGTTTCTTGTGACTATGCTCAATGCGTAATTCAAATTTCAAATGTGTAGTTTGAGCAGGGTAAATTTTAGGGTTTGTCATCTATGAAAATGAACATGATTTTAAAAAGAGAACTTGCATCTCATTTTAAAATGTTGGTTGGCAAGCTGGAAAATAGAGAGAAGATGGTTTTTGTCAGGAGAAAAAACCAAAACCATTGATGTTGTTATAATTAAATGAACTAGAGATTTATAAAGGTAGATGAGGATAGTTGTGAAGAGAGTACAACAATTGATAGATGCAAAAGATATAAAAAGAAGGAAGAGGTAGTGAACAAAGGAAGTTCACCAAGCCAAAACTAAGCAAGATCATAGAGTCTTGTGCCAAATATATGTTTTGTTTCTAACCATCATAACTAATGTAAGTCTTTAACATGGTAGACTTGTAATAAGTCTTTGAAATTATCAGAAAAGGTAGTTGTAATAGGTTGTTGTAATCCTAACAGGTTATAGGTATTCCTAATAGGATCTGTTCTCAGAAGGAACATATGTAAGACTTTAACATGGCACCTTTTTATTTGCAAGGAAAGTCCAGTGGGTATATTATCCCCACCATAGTTTTCATCCACACAATGAGGGTTTGTAGGTAAAATTATATATGTCATTAATATATTCATCTTCGTGTGATATTGTATGGTTTTATTGCATAGCCTTTATCATTTCCTTAACTATTAAGGTGATAGTAACAAAATGTGTTAAAGCTTTCTGTATTAATTGTTAGATTGTAGTGACTGATCAGGGAAGTATTGTACATACTCCATAATTCCTCGGTAGGGTTTGTGGCCGAGCTGGACCCCAAGCGATGATTTGGGGGCAGAAGCCCCCAATACAGTTGGGGTGATTAGGCCTTGGCTATTTGGAGGTTTGGGGGTAGAGCCCCCAAAAAAAAAATGTGGCCCTATTTTATCAGGATTTTGGGTCGACATGTAATTATTAATTATAACCCTAAAGCAGTAAAAATACCTATATAAAAGGGCTTAGGGTTAGGGATTGTTTCAGTGTGATGATAAAAAAATTGGTTCTTACAGTGGTATTGAGCTATAAGGGATTACAAATTGTAATCAAGTTGTAATCACTTGATCGTAATAATATCAAACTTATCGTTCGGTGGACGTAGCCCAGGGATTGGGTGAACCATGTTAAATCTTGGTGTCTTGTATTATTTTTTGTTTGATCTATTATTTTCTAATATTGTTTACATTTGCATGTAATTGTTATTTTTGTCTATGATTTAATCGTAACAAGTGGTATCAAAGTGAGGTTGTTTTTTAGTTATCCTCTGTAGGAAAGTCTCACGGTTGAGTGGGAGCAATGGTAGATGAGGGTAATCTGAGCGTTGACAAGTTTAATGGGTAGAACTTTCAGTTATGGAAGATGCAAATGGAAGACTATCTTTATCAAAAGGATTTATCAAAGTCGTTGCAAGACAAAACCAAGAATCAAGGATCTATGTCAAATGATGACTGGGATCTTTTAGACGGAAAGGCACTCGGAAGCATTTGATTATTCTGGCACCATTGGTGGCATTTAATATTACAAAAGTGAAAACAATAGAAGAGTTTATGCAAACCCTAGCAAAACTATATGAAAAGCCCTCTACTTCAAACAAGGTATTTCTCATGAAGCATTTATTTAATATGAAAATGGCAGAAGGTGCACTTATTGCATATTATTTAAATGAGTTTAATACTATTACTAGTCAGTTATCTTCTATGGGTATCAATTTTGATGAAGAAATTAGGCTCTCTTAATTTTGTGTTTTTTGCCTAAAAGTTGGAATGGCTTGGTAATGGTTGTGAGCAATTATGTTCCTGGATCTACTACCCTAAAATATGATGATGTGATTGATGTTATTTTGAGTGAGAAAATTCATAGGAAAACCTCAGGTGGATCTATATTAGGAAGTGCTTTGAACACACAAAGTCAAGGCAGAACAACTAAGAGAGGAAGTAATTCCAAAAATTGTGGGAAATCAAGAGGAAAGTCAAAGGGGAGGAGGTCTAAATTGAGAGGACCAAATGACTGCTAGTACTCTGGGAAACCAGGGCATAAAAAGAAAGATTTTTGGACTCGAAAGAAAAATGAAGGAGATAAATCAAATGGAGACAAGGAGAAAAATGTGGTAAGTAACAAATACGAAGAGGATGCTTTGCTTGTGTCTTTAGAAAGTGTTGAAGATTCATGGGTTTTAGATTCTGGTGCTTCATTTCATGCTACACCTCATAGAGGTTATTTAATTGATTATGTTCAATGGGATTTTGGACTTGTTTATTTGGGGGATAATGAACCCTGTCAGATTGTTGGAAAGGGAAAAGTTTAGATTAAGTTGCAGAATGGGAATCATTGGATACTACATGAGGTAAGACATGTTCCAAGGCTAAGTAGGAATTTAATTTCAGCAGGGCAACTTGGTGATGAGGGTTGTATAGTTACTTTTAATGATAAAAATTGGAAGGTTTCAAAAGGTTCCCTTGTAGTAGCAAAAGGTGTGAAATTAGGCACCTTATATCTTTGTACAGGTCATGTTGTTCCTTCCACTTTAATTGTTTAGGAGAAAAATAAATGTTCAAGAATAGTTGTTGCAGTTGAGCAAGGAGAACAAATAGTTGTTGTAAATTTTAATACAACGTTGTGGCACAACAGACTTGGGCACATGAGTCAAAAAGGTATGAAATTACTTCATTAAAAGAAAGTTTTACCCAGTTTGAAATGTGTTAATATGGATTTCTATGAAAGTTGTGTGTATGGAAAACAAAAGAGAGTGAGTTTTGTGAAGACTGGGAAGGAAATTAAAAAGGAGAAATTAGAGCTTGTGCATACCGATGTATGGGGACCGGCTCAGGTATCTTCCCTTGGTGGATCTCATTATTATGTTACATTCATTGATGATGCAACTAGAAAAGTATGGGTTTATTTCCTTAGACAGAAATTTGATGTATTTCAAAATTTTAAGAAATGGGAATGCTTGGTTGAAAATGAGACTAGTAAAAATTAAAATGTCTCAAATCTGATAACATGGCGAGTATTGTAGTCATGATTTTGAAGATTATTGCTCCACTAATGGTATTCATAAACAAAAAAATGTTCCAAGGACTCCACAGGAGAATGGAATGGCTGAGTGCATGAATGGGACTATAATGGAGTGTGCAAGGAGCATGAGGTTGCATGTTGGGTTTCCCTTACACATGTGGGTAGAGGTTGTCAATACTATTGTATATTTGATTAATATAGGTCCCTGTGCTCCTTTGGGTTGTGGTATTCTAGAGGAAGCATGGACTGGTAAGAAGGTGAGTTATTTTTTCTCAAAACCTTTCTTTCTGAAGCATTTGCTCATATACATTATGAAAATAGAACCAAGCTAGAAGCTAAGTCAAAGAAATGTGTATTTGTTGGATATGGCATTAATGAATTTGTTTATAGGCTTTGGGATTTTGAAAATCATAAAATTGTAAGAAGTAAGGATATCATATTCAATGAGAAAGTGTTGTACAAATATCCATTGTAGCAACATGATAAGAAAGAAGATGATTATGTAGTGCTAGATGATACTCCAAAAGATGATGTTCCAGCCATTACTCATGATGTGCAACAATCGCAACAACAAATATCACACACACCAATGAATGTTAGATGGTCAAAAATGCTAATTAGACCTCTAGAAAGATTTTCTCCCTCTTTGTATTCTATTTTACTTATGGATGCTGGTGAACCTGAATGTTATGATGAAGTTGTGCAAGTGGATACAAAGATTCAATAGGAGTCTGCAATGAAAGGCGAAATGGACTCTTTGCTAAAAAATAAGACATGGTATTTATGTAAGTTGCCTTTAGGTAAAAGGGCTTTATAGAATAAGAGGGTTTATAGGTTAAAATAAGAGGATGGAGATAAGAAAAGATTTAAGGCCAAGTTAGTTGTAAAAGGATTTGCACAGAAAATGGGCATTGATTTTGATGAGATATTTTCTCATATTGTTAAGATGACTTCTATCCATACTATTTTAAGTATTGTGGCTACTAAAGATTTGCATTTAGAGTAGCTTGATGTTAAAATATCCTTCCTTCATGGTGATTTGGATGAAGAGATGTATATGGCTTAGCCACAGGGATTTGAGGTCAACAGTAAGGAGAACTAAGTGTGCAAATTGAAGAAAATTTTATATGGCTTGAAGCAAGCACCTCAGCAATGGTATCTGAAATTTGATAGTTTTATGCATGAGCATGGTTATAGTAGGTTTCATTCAGATTAGTGTGTTAATTTTAAGAGGTTGGATGATGATAGCTACATTATTTTACATTTATATGTTGATGATATTTTTGTGGCTAGGTCTAACATGGATCAGATTAAGGGGCTAAAATGCCAGTTAGCACATGCTTTTGCTATGAAGGATTTGGGGTCAGCAAAACAAATCCTCAATATGAAGATTTATAGAGATAGGAAGAATAGGAAATTGATGCTATCTGAGACTGATTATGTTGAGAAGGTGTTGCAACATTTCTCTATGGAGAATGCTAAAGCTATCAGCATACCTTTACCTAGTCATTTGAAGTTGACTAAGGAGATGTGTCCCAAGACACAAGAAGAGGAGGATAAGATGTCCAAGGTACCCTATGCTGCAACTATAGGAAGCTTGATGTATGCTATGGTATGTACTAGGCTGGATATTGCACATGTAGTGGGAGTCATTAGCAGGTATATGAATCATCCAGGAATTGAGCATTGGAATGTTGTTAAATAGATTCTCAGATATCTAAGAGGAACATCCAGTAAGTGTTTACACTTTGGGGGCTCTACTACTGATTTATAGGGCTATGTTGACTTAGATTTGGTAAAAAAATATTAATACCAAGTGGAGTACTATAGGTTATGTCTTTACTATTGGTGGGGCATTCATGAGTTGGGTTTCTAGGTTACAGAAGGTTAATGATTTATCCACTACAGAGGCAAAGTATGTTGTTTCTACAAAGGAAACAAAGGAGATGATATGGCTCTAGTTCTTCTTAGAAGAATTGGGACACCCTCAAAAGGATAATTATTTGTTTGCAAATAGTTAGAGTGTCATTCATCTTGCAAAGAATTCAACTCTTCATTCAAAGACCAAACACATACAGTTGTAGTACCATTTCATTCGGTTAGTTTTGGATGATGGATAATTAAAGTTGGATAAGATACATACAAATGACAATCCAATAGATATGTTTACAAAGCTAGTAACAAGGGAGAATTTGAACTCCTCTTTAGCTTCAGTTGGTCTTCTAGACTAAACATGAATAAAAGAATAGCAGAGTCTAGGGTGCTTTGATCCAATGGGAGCCTCATGGAGTAGCGACATAGCTATAGGATTAGTCTTTAAGTGGGAGATTGTTGTTTAGTGTGGAGCTTGGTCAGTCAGCAAGTAGGAGATTTTTAGATTGTGGTGACTAATTAGCGAAGTATTGTACATACTCCATAATTCCTCGGCAGAGTTAAGGGTTGGGGTGGGCCCTGAGTGGGGGTTTGGGGGCAGCAACTCCCAATACAGTCACAGATGTTAGGCCACAACAACCCCCAATACAGTCATGATTGTTAGGCCATGGCTATCTAGGGGCTCAAGGGTAGAACACCCAAAAAAATTTGGGCCCTATTTTATCGAGATTTTGGGCTGACATATAATTATTAATTATAACCCTAAAGTGGTAAAAATACTTGTATAAAAAGGCTTAGTGTTAGGGATTTTTTTAGTGTGGTGATGCAAAATTTGGTTCTTGCAGTGGTATTAAGTTGTAAGGGATCACAGATTGTAATAAGGTTGTAATCATTGGATCGTAATAATATTAGACTTGTTGTTTGGTGGATGTAGCCCAAGGATTGGGTAAACCACGTTAAATCTTGGTGTCTTGTGTTCTTTTCTATGTGATCTATTATTTTTTGATATTATTTTAGATTACGGTAAAAATAGGTTTTGAAGGGACCCCAAAACCCTTTCACATCCTCAAAAAGGAAAAAGCAAGATAGCCATCAGGAAAAGAGTCCTTAAACCTACTAGAAGCAGCACCAAAACTAGGTTTTACAAGGACCTAAAACCACTTACATAGTACAATTAAAGTACCTAGGTTTTACAAGGACCTGGAACCTCCAATACAGTTTTAAACTAAAAACTAGAAAATAGGACCAAACACAAGAACCAGATGTAACAACCAGCAAAAAGGACTTGAACAGGAACCCAACCAAAAAAGAAGACCCAATGAAACTATTGCAATTTTTTTATATTTTTTATATTTGCATGTAATTGTTATTTTTGTCTGTGGTTTAATCCTAACATTAACTAGTAGATTTTGTAGAAGTGAGTGTATTGATTCACCCCCCCTCTAGGTACTAGTTTTGGCCAATAAAATATGTTTTTCTCTAGTTTCTTGTCTATGCAGTTGTAGGATTTATGATAGTGATCACTTAGTCTTTTGAGTTAGCTATTGTGAAGTTAGGAATGTATTTTGGATATTATCTTAGATCATTATCTATATTCACACCATATTTTGATATGTCATGCTCGAGCTATGTTGGATTATTCTTGGGTTGCTGATGTTCTTGCCACTTTCTTGACCAATTCCTATTTTTTGATCTTGTAAAGTGATTTAGTGATTGTTAACATGCGTTGGTGCATACCTTAATGTTCTTGGATCATACATAGACTTATATCTTGGATTAAAATATATTTCAATTCTTATGCAATGATATTTATGTAATTTTGATCCTATCTTATATTGTAATATATTTTTCCTAATTTTTAGAGAATATAATCTATTCTAGGATGACTTGCACATTGTGAAGTCTTTATAAGGCTTGTAATTGATCTCCCTAGGAAATCAATAGTTAAGGAATCAAAACATGAAGTAGGTCACAAACTCAAGGATAGTAGTAAGAATATTGTTTGTAATTAGGCCTATTTGATTGGAATATATGACTACATTTTGCTAACTCATTGGATCAAAATTCTAATAATTGAAGGATGATTTTGAAAATCCCTCAATTATTCCCTATTGCTTCTTTTGTGTGTCTCTTTCTACACAATTGGAAATATCCCTTTGAGTTCTGATCAGGTTAAAAATAATTGCAAGGTTGAAGCCACAATTTGAAGGCATCTCATGAAGGCATCCCAAATCAAGCAAAGCATTAAGTTTTTAAGATCTATCTTTTTACATAAAACATTTAATTACAAAAACTTTAATATGATTATGACAAATAGAACCCATCTGACATAATAATTATGAATATTAAAAAACATTATTCTCAAAAAAAAGGTATTGAAACTGAAATAAATAATTTAGCTAATTTTCAAGGGAAATAAGAATATATTAGAATATTGAGATTGATTTATTAAAAATGTGTTCCCTTTTAAAAATTTCATTTCCTAGTATTCATCCATAATGGGCCAAAAAGTATCATCAAGCATTTTACCACCCAACCATGGATCTTTTAATTATTATAAGAAAATAATATCAATCAAAATGATAGAAACCCAAATATTTTTAATTTCTAGAGAAACTATATAATGGGGCATGCTCATGTCAAAGTAGCAATGGGATGGATGACCTTGCAAAAAGCCATGTCCCTTCTCTCTTGGGAATTGCACCTAGATGTAATAAGAAATGTAGTACCCATTATTATGAGGCATGTATTTTTGCGAACTCATTAAATATGGATTAAATCCTTAAAAAATATCACAACAATATTTACTAAGGTGTACACATTTGAATCATAATGAAAAATATATAAGAATAAAAATATAAAAAATAACCAAACTTAATAACATAGAACCATTGCAAATTTCTTATCTAAATGTTGAATAACTAATTGTCACAAATATATGAAAGAAGAGTAAATTTAACTATAATTAGTAAATCAAATCATAAATGTTGCTAAACATTATGTTGAAAAGAAATCTCGTCACAAAAAAACAATCTACAATAAAAAATACCTCAATGATATTATCTAATTCCAAATCTTCTTCCAAAAAAATGTGAATAAAATAAATAGTTAAAACACATTTTACTCTATTTCTATATTATATCATTTTAAAAACTAGTATATATTCATATCTAAATGTTAGTTTAAAAAAATATTACTACACATATAAATAAAAAAGAAATATAAATTTAAAATCAATATGATCTCACTAAAGATTTTGTCGAGAACAAGCTCACAAAAATACCAATATAATATAAACATTAGATATTATTGAATTTAGATGTGAATAAAATAAATAATCAAAGCATTTTTTGTACCACTTCCAAGTTCTATTTTATATAGTTTTAAGAAATGCAAGAAAGATATTTAATTTTCATACACATTAGAAAACCTCTATATTATTGTCATTATTAAAAATATCTTGTCAAGTTTAACATTGGTTTGACAGATGAAAGTTATTCTTGAAGTTGGGAGGATTTGAGTCTGGTTTGAATGACCATTATTGAGGACATGTACCATTTTTCCCTAAGAGTTGAGGAGAAATTGAGAAAAATATTTGATAACAAGAATAGTGGAAGAGGTCCTGGTGGAAGATTTTGTAGATGGTCTTACAGAGGCCAAAATGATGATTAGAAGAACAAATATAAGGCTAGTAGTAGTAGTCAAAACTAGAGGGGAAACAATTTCGATCATTTCATTGATTAGAATAATAGAGATTAGTGAGGAAGAGACAGATGACAAGGATCTAGAAGAGGAGGTTCCCATAGAAATTGCTTTTACTGTGAAGAAGGGCATAGAGTGTTTGATTGTTTGCAGAACCAAGGAAGGACAGATCAGAGAACTGAAGGCAAGGCTAAATTTGTGCATGTTGATAAAGATGTCAAATCATCACATTCTAAAGATTTTGAAAGAGGAGAAGTCCTAGTTAATAGCAGATTCTTCCTAAGTGGAGAGAATGAACTTGATCAAAGGAGGAGTTTGTTTCACACTAGATGCAAATGGTAAAATAAGTGTTGTGATATGATCATTGATGGCGGCAGCACTAACAATCTAGTGTTAGAAAATATGGTCACAAATTTGAAGCCAAAGAGGTAGAAACACTTGCATCCATACCAAATTACCTAGGTGCAAGATGACCACAAGGTCATGGTTAATGAGTAATGATTGGTGAATTTCAAGATTGGAAGCTACCAAGATGAGGTGCTATGTGATATCATACCTATGGAAATATTTCATATCTTGTTGGGTAGACCATGGTTATTTGACAGGCATGTTGTGCATGATAGGTGAGAAAAACCTACACCCTAATAAATGATGGAGTGAAACATTAGTTGAATTCATTAAAGGAGAAAGAAGAAAAGGTATATAATGTTGT
This sequence comes from Cupressus sempervirens, assembly GCA_028749045.1. Classification (NCBI taxonomy): domain Eukaryota; kingdom Viridiplantae; phylum Streptophyta; class Pinopsida; order Cupressales; family Cupressaceae; genus Cupressus; species Cupressus sempervirens. The sequence continues at coordinate 329,318,375 of CM053783.1, forward strand.
CAAATTATGTTTTTTTGATGGAAAGGAGTTTCTCCAAGGTATAAAACATGAGCATGTGTGTTTTTTTGTAATCCCAAAAGATGGTAAAGAAGAAGTAGAGGAGGTACCTATAGAAGTTACAAAATTTTTGGGAGAGTTTCTTCATATTGTGTTAGATAATGTACCTGGTGGATTACCCCTAGTGAGGAAGATCAGTCACCAAATGGGTTTGATTCTAGGAGCCAGTTTTCCAAACAAGGCAATGCACAAAATAACACCAGCAAAAAGTGAAGAGTTCAACAAACAAGTGCATGAGTTGTTGTAGAAGGGGTTGATTCGAGAGAGTTTGAGTCCATGTGTTGTACCAGTAGTATTAGCACCAAAGAAGAATGGACAATGGAGGATGTGCACAAATTCATAGGCTATCAACAAGATCACAATCAAGTATAGATTTATATTTCCAAGGATGGATGATATTATGGATTTTTTGAGTGGATTGTATATTTTACAAAGATAGATCTAAAGAGTGGACACCATCATATTTGCATCAGAGAAGGTGATGAGTGGAAGATTTCTTTCAAGACAAGGGAAGGACTGTATGAGTGGTTAGTCATGTCTTTTGGGCTAACCAATGCACCAAACATTTTTATGTGGCTCATGAATGAGGTACTGAAGGATTTTCTAGGTAAGTTTGTCATTTTTTACCTAGATGATATTTTGATATTTAGTAAGACATTAGAGGAGCATTTTATGCATATTCAAAAGGTGTTTGATAAGTTGAGGGAAGAAAATTTACTAATAAACCTAAAGAAGTATAGTTTTATGAAGGAGTTGGTGTACCTTAGATTTGTAGTCTCAGTAGAAGGTATAAAAATCTATCTGGAAAAAGTGAAGGTTGTTCTTGAATGGCCTACTCCAAAGAGTGCTATAGAGGTAAGATATTTTCATGGACTAGCTAGTTAAGTTCATAAAAGGTTTTAGCAATATTTGTGGACCCTTGACTAAAACAATGAGAGGAGATAGGAAAGAATTTTAGTGGGTTGTAGGAGAAGATAAGAGTTTTAATCTATTGAAATAGAAAGTTATGGAGCAACATGTTTTAGCACTTCTAGATTTTACAAGGTGTTCCAAGTATATTGTGATGCTAGTGGTTTTGCAATAGGAGCTATTTTGAGGCAATAAGGTAGACCTCTTGATTATTTTAGTGAGAAGATGAATAATGTTAAAAGAAAATATTTTTTCATGATCAACAATTTTATGTTGTAGTCTAGACATTGAAGAAGTGGAGACATTGTTTTATTCCTAAGGAGTTTATTTTTTACATTGATCATCAAGCTTTGCAATATTTGAATATTCAAGCAAAATTGAACCAAAGGCATTTGAAGTGGCTGAGTTTTTGTAGTGTTATACATTTTTTTTTGAAACACAAGAGTGGGAAGTCTAACAAAGTTGCAAATGCTCTTAGTAGAAGACAACTTTTGCTAATAGAGATGCAAATTGAGGTGGTTGGGTTCAAGGAACTCAAGAATTTATATCTAGAGGATCCCAATTTTTGCAAAGCTTGGAAGGCTTATACAAAATCTATTACACTTGATAGGACATAGTGGTTGGATTTTATTATCCAAGGTGGTATGGTGTTCAAAGGAGTTCAATTGTGCATTCCCAAAAGTTATGTGAGAGAGAATCTCATCAAGGAGAAGCATAGTGGAGGATTGGTTGTGTTAACATTATAGCTATAGTCGGATTGATTTAATCTTAAGATGCAATGTTGATATATATCATATATATAAATGTTATAAATATATGTTATATTATATATATATAGTATTATATTATATATTATATATTATATATTATATATTATATATTATATATTATATATTATATATTATATATTATATATTATATATTATATTATTTTATATTATATTATTGTTGGAAAATGAAGATGGGGTAACTGGGAGAGGAGGGGTGAATTAGTTACCACAAAAACAAATTCAACAGTCCCAAAGATGCCTTAAACTTAGTTGCTGCTGCTACTCGGTAAACACATAAATTACTGCTTAAAACTTGATAGATGTTTAGTTAATTTATTAAGCATTTACTGAAATAAGCGACCATGCAAAAGAAAGTAATCATGAACACAGTAGACTCCAGATTTATGTGGAAACCCAATATGGAAAAAACCACCAGCAACTAGTCACCAATTTTCACTCTTCTAAAGTGAGCCCTGTTATGAGCCAACCCTGTTAAAGGTTACAAAACACACTGTTAGGTGTGACCCTGTTAGAGGATTTAATCACCCTATTAGGAGTGGCCTTGTAAGAGGTCTTTAGAACAATTCAACTGAATTGCCACCCTGTTAAAGGATTTATGGAATGGCTGTTAAACCAACTCTGTTAGGAGATTTTAGAATCACTGTTACAATGGTTAGAAAGCAACAATGAATGATCTGAAAATACATGCAACTTATCTTGCTGAATACAGATCTCAATTTAGCTCCACAAGATCCTTATTGATTAAATATATCTTTGCAGCTCCAAGATTTCCCTCTGCTCAACTCTGCTTAGGCACACACAAGTCTCTTCCTTGCACTTCCTTGCACTATCCGTATACACTCTCTATTCCACACTTTTCCGCATCTTAAGCACCTCTTTATATACTATACATAATACCAGGTCAGCCCAACCAACTTGACAAAACATATTCCAAAGTCGGCTTGAACTAACAATCAAAACAAAATTCTTCACTGGCCGACGCTACTCGGTCAATACAGAACAAAAAAAATTGCTTCCTGTGTTAACCGGCAGAACTCGATAAAAACTACAATTACCGGGGAATTCGGTAAACCTGCCACTTTCTTTGGAAACTGACTAGACTCGATAAAAGCTATCTTTGACTACCGAGTGAGCTCGGTGAAAACTAAGCTTTCCTTAGCTTACCGTGCAAACTCGGTTAACACTAACTCACCGTGTGACATACAGGAACGCTCGGTATACACTGCAAAAGGCTTTACTGACCGACTGAGCTCGGTAGACTCTGTAAACTATTTTCCTGACCGACAGAACTCGGTAGACTCTGTCTGATAATTGATATGGAATTTGTGTAACATCAAAGACAATACACAATTACTTAATTGTATCCAACAATCTCCCTCTTTAGCATTGATGGCAACACAACATGTCATAGCAGAAATGAAATTTGAAAGCAAGTCTACAGCAACACAACACAATTAACAATTCTCCCTCTAAGATAGAGAACTCTCCCTCTTACAGTAATCTCCCTCTGTGAAGGAATTACATAATCAAATTTTGGAAAGATATGACAGCAAAACTCTCCCTCTTTGACAACACATGCCAAAGACAATCCAATTTCAATGAATTTCATTGTACCTTTAGTACTGATTCATATGCAATATTTCTTTGATTTGCTACATCAACTGATGATTGTTCAATTTTGTAAGAGCTGATGCATCACTAAAACTTATTTTTAGTGAACTTCAGATAGGGGAATGACCCCTAACTTACCTCTGAGATACAAAAATGCATCCTTAGGTAAAGGCTTTGTAAATATGTCAGCAATCTGTTCCTTTGTATGGACATATTCCAATCTGATTTCCTTGTCCTGCACCAATTCTCTGACAAAGTGATACTTGATTGCAATGTGCTTAGTCTTAGAATGCATTACTGGATTCTTAGATATGTTGATTGCACTTGTATTATCACAAAACATGACAACTGGTTCCTTGATTTCCATCTTCATGCCTTGTAGCAATTGCTTGAACCAAACAATATTAGAACAGTTTACTGCTGCAGCAACATACTCTGCCTCTGCTATTGATTGAGATGTACAATTTTTCTTTTTGCTTGTCCAAGAAACCAACCTCTTTCCAAGAAAGAATGCACCTCCACTTGTGCTTTTTTTGTCGTCAAGGTTTCCTGCCCAATCAGCATCAGTAAACACTTTTAAGTTTAGGTTTCCTCCAAATTTATACCATAATCCATAATCTTCAGTTCCTTTCAGATATCTCATTATCCTCTTGATTGCCATCATGTGATTTTCTCTTGGTTTGGCTGAAAATCTTGCCACAATTCCAACTGCAAGAGCAATATCTGGCCTAGTATGAACTACATATTGCAACTTTCCAATCATAGATCTGTACAATGTCTGATCTATTTCCTTTGAATCATCTTCTTTGGTAAGTTTTAGTCCAGTACACATGGGAGTTCCAACTGGTTTACAATCTTCCATACCAAACTTTTTCAATATCTCTTTGATGTATTTTTCTTGAGTGATGTAGATGCCATTCTTGTTCTGCTAAATTTGAAGTCCAACAAAGAATTTTATTTCACTAAACATTGACATTTCAAATTCCTTGCTCATTTGTTCTGAAAATTCTTTGCAAAGATCATCATTCCCTGTGAAAACAATATCATCTACAAATATTTCTACCAGGACAATCTTATTTTTTGGTCCTTCCTTGATATACAAACTACTGTTATCATTATTTCTTTGAAATCCAATTTCAATAAGATAGCTATGCAGTCTTTCATACCATGCTCTAGGGGCTTGTTTTAGACCATACAGTGCCTTGTGCAATTTGCAAACCATGTTCTTTTTATCTGGATCTATAAAACCTTCAGGTTGTTCAATGTAGACCTCTTCATCCAGTATACCATTTAGAAATGCTGACTTGACATCCATCTGATAAACTTTAAATCCTTTGTAAGCAGCATATGCTAATAAGGTTCTAACACCTTCCAATCTAGCAACGGGAGCAAAATTTTCTCCATAATCTATGCCTTCCTCTTGAGAATATCCTTTGCACACTAATCTAGCTTTGTTTCTTGATACTTTACCATTTTCATCCAACTTATTTCTGAAAACTCACTTTGTACTGATTACATTTTTGTCTTTAGGCCTGGGTACAAGAGTCCATGTCTTGTTTTTCTCTATCTGCTCTATTTCTTCATTCATTGCTTCAATCCAATTATCATTTTCTAATGCATCTTTGACAGTTCTAGGTTCAAAATCAGCAAGTAAACAAATACCTTTCAACTTACTTCTTGTGATGGTTCCTTCAAATTTATTTCCAATGATCTGATCTGCTGAATGATGTCTCCTGACATACTTGGCTAGAACAGGTTCTTTTCCTTTTGGATGAATCTTGTCGTTATCTTCTTGCATTTCACCTTCATGCTCGGTTTGGTCTGGCTCAGTATCAACTGGCTCGGTATGCACATGCTCGGTTACCTCTGGCTTGGTAATCTCTAACTCAGTATTCTCTAACTCGGTAGACGTTGGCTCGGTAGATGTTGGCTCGGTAGATGTTTCCTGCAACTCCGTTAGTGATGACTCGGTAGAAGAAAGTTTTTGATTCTCAGATGCAGTTGATATTATATCCAGTTCACTGAAGATGAATCTTTTGTAATCTTTTGGTTCTCTTCTGCTTTCTTCTTCAGTCTTTTCTGCAAACTCATCAACTTTCACATGTATACTTTCTATGACTTTGTGAGTAGATAAGTTCAAGCATCTATATGCTTTACTCTTGCATGAGTATCCAAGAAATATACCTTCATCACCTTTTACATCAAATTTACCTTTTCTAGATTCTTTCAAGATATAACATTTTCTTCCAAATACTTTCAGATAACTTACATTGGGTTTATAGCCATACCATAATTCATAGGGAGTTTTGAATGAGTCTTTTTTCAACTGTACTCGATTTAAGGTATGAACTGCTGTACTGATAGCCTCCTTCCAGTATTTGATAGCAACATTCTTTTCTATCATCAAGGTTCTTGCACAATCCATGATGGATCTGTTCCTTCTTTCAGCTATGCCATTTTGTTCAAGAGTACCTGGTGCTGAAACCTGTCTTTTGATTCCTCTTTCAATACAAAAGTTATTGAATTCATGTGAAATAAATTCACCACCTCTGTCTAACCTTAGGCATTTCAATCTTTTCCCTGTTTCTTTTTCTACTCTTGCCAAATACCATTTGAACTTTTCAAATGCTTCTGATTTGTTCCTTAGGTACATGATGGTCATCATTCTTGAATAATCATCAACAAAAAGAATAAAATATTTTTCACCAGTATAGCTTTCAGTTCCAATAGGTCCACATAAGTCAGTATGCACAATTTCTAATAAATCTTCAGACTGATAATTTTTGCTTTTGAAACTAGACTTACCCATCTTTCCAATTTGACAATTCTTGCATAAACCGACCTCTGGCTTCTTTAAATCAGGAATGCCTCTCACTTTCTTGAATTTTCTTATCTTTACCAAATTGTCAAAATTCACATGACATAACCTTTTATGCCATAACCAACTCTCTTCTACTTGAGCAATAAAACATGAATGTTCACCAAGTTCAAGATAGAACAAGTTACCTTTAGTTTGAGTACCAAATCCAATCAGCTTTCCTTTACCGCTCAGCAGTCTTGCTTTGCCTTGGATGAATTCTACTTTGAGTCCATTGTTGAGTAACTGTGCCACACTCAACAAATTGTGCTTTAGGCCTTCTACCCAATAAGCATTATCACATACAAGTTCCTGGGTTAGAGTGATTCTTCCTTTTCCTTTGAGGCAACAAGGTTCATTGTTTCCAAATCTTACACTGCCACCATCATACTCTTCAAATTGATCAAACTTTGTTTTATCTCCAGTCATATGATGTGAGCAACCACTATCAATGATCCATGTATCATTCTTACTTATGTGAGAGATGAGTGCCATTTCTTCATTGTCAGATTCATCTTTTACAGCAATGTAAACAATCTCATCCTCTTCTTCATCATTAGAATCATTAGAATCTTTAGCCATAAAACATGATTTCTTACTTTTATCCTTAAATGATTTGAGATCTTTCTTATTGTTCCATTTATTATCTTTCTTTTCATCTTTATCTTTCTTGTTTGGACACCTTGCAGCAATATGACCGACTTCTTCACATGAAAAGCAAATTAGGGGTACTTTACCTTTGTATTTACCTCTTCCTCTTGAATATTTCCTTGCAAGTAGAGCTTCAATTACTTCAAGGTCGCTGTCAGAACTTTGATCTGATTGATCTTCACTCTCTGACTGAGATTCCTTCTTCTTCTTGCCTTTGTCCTTGAGTGAAAGCTTGGCTTCAAATGCAGACTCAATGTTCTTTGCAGCTGGAACATAATTATCAAAATTATCTAGTTCAAATGTTGTCAATCTTCCAACTATGGCCTCTAGGTTTATCTTGTGATTGGCCTCACACCTTCTTTCTTGAATGGCTGATACCCTGATGGCATAAACTGGAAGTAGAGTTCTAAGAACTTTACTTATGACTGTCTCTTCACTGATACTTCCTCCAGAAGCTTTGATAGCACTGACACATGCTTTAATTCTTTCAACATATTTGGCAATGTTTTCATCTTCTTTCATTTTCATCTGATCGAACTGTCCTCTCAGACTTTTAGCTTTGGCTCTTCTGACATTGTCATCTCCACCATAGATCTCTTTCAGTCTTTCCCACATTTCATAGGCAGTAGTGTAGTCCTTGACATCATCAAACTCTTCATAACTCAAGGCAGATGCAATATCAATCATCATAATGTTATGAGTCTTCTTTATAGCAATGTCATTGACTGATAATGTACCTAATGGTTCTACATATTCCTCATCAAGATATTTCAGACCAATGTCACCAATGGAAGCTAGATGAAGTCTCATTAATCCCTGTCATGCTGAGAAGTTGTTTCGGTTAAGCCTTGGGATTTCCCTCTTGTAAGACATCTTGATCTTTGGCTTAGATCTTTGAAATCTCCTCCTGCAAGCACCAAAAGCTCTGATACCAATTGTTGGAAAATGAAGATGGGGTAACTGGGAGGGGAGGGGTGAATCAGTTACCACAAAAATAAATTCAACAGTCCCAACGATGCCTTAAACTTAGTTGTTGTTGCTACTCGGTAAACACATAAATTACTGCTTAAAACTTGATAGATGTTTAGTTAATTTATTAAGCATTTACTGAAATAAGCGACCATGCAAAAGAAATTAATCATGAACACAATAGACTCCAGATTTACGTGAAAACCCAATATGGGAAAAACCACCAGCAACTAGTCACCAATTTTCACTCTTTTGAAGTGAGCCCTGTTAGGAGCCAACCCTGTTAAAGGTTACAAAACACACTGTTAGGTGTGACCCTGTTAGAGGATTTAATCACCCTGTTAGGAGTGGCCTTGTAAGAGGTCTTTAGAACAATTCAACTGAATTGCCACCCTGTTAAAGGATTTATGGAATGGCTGTTAAACCAACTCTGTTAGGAGATTTTGGAATCACTGTTACAATGGTTAGAAAGCAACAATGAATGATCTGAAAATACATGCAACTTATCTTGCTGAATATAGATCTCAGTTTAGCTCCACAAGATCCTTACTGATTAAATATATCTTTGCAGCTCCAATATTTCCCTCTGCTCAACTCTGCTTAGTCACACACAAGTCTCTTCCTTGCACTTCCTTGCACTATCCGTATACACTCTCTATTCCACACTTTTCCGCATCTTGAGCACCTCTTTATATACTATACATAATACCAGGTCGGCCCAACCAACTTGACAAAACATATTCCAAAGTCGGCTTGAACTAACAATCAAAACAAAATTCTTCACTGGCCGACACTGCTTGGTCAATACAGAACAAAAAAAACTGCTTCCTGTGTTAACCGGCAAAACTCGGTAAAAACTACAATTACCGGGGAATTCGGTAAACCTGCCACTTTCTTTGGAAACTGACTAGACTCGGTAAAAGCTTTCTTCAACTATCGAGTGAGCTCGGTGAAAACTAAGCTTTCCTTAGCTTACCGTGCGAACTCGGTTAACACTAACTCACTGTGTGACATACAGGAACGCTCGGTATACACTGCAAAAGGCTTTACTGACCGACTGAGCTCGGTAGACTCTGTAAACTATTTTTCTGACCGACAGAACTCGGTAGACTCTGTCTGATAACTAATATAGCATTTGTGTAACATCAAAGACAATACACAATTACTTAATTGTATCCAACAATTATATTATATATATATTATATATTATACATGTATATTATATATAATACATATGTTATATTGTTAATATATATTAATTAATAATGATTAATCATAGAGACATGTCTCCTACTCCTATATTTATAAGAGATTGGGATATGCATTTGGAGCATATCTATAACAATTGCAATATAATTACATTTGAAAAAATGATCCATGCTACTCAACATGGTATCAGAGCCTAGTTGCAAATGTGAGAAAGAAAATATGGATGAAAGAAGAAATAAAACTAATACAAAAAATTATAATAATAGGCAATTCATTTGTATGAGTATCATTGGGGCGATGAAAGGTTTTTTACTTGTTGTCAAAAATAGTTTATCCCAATTGATTTTCATTCCTCAATTGTTAGAGACAAAATCCTTAAGCATACATTTTGGAGATATGAGATCAAGAAATTTACATTTAGTAATGGACTAGGCTTTAACCATAACCAAATGAGTCCTTCTGATGCACCTATTTGGATGTATAATCACCCCCTTTGAATTTTGGTCAAACACAGTTTTAGATAGTATCGGTGCATCCCTTAGAAGACCAGTTGAAATTAATATAGTGAATGATGATTGTATTCGATATAGGATTAAGATCTTAGTAATATTTGCAATCCTACAAGTTGTCTATTTATCATCATTTGTTGGTGAATGGATCCAAGATCTAGAAATTGAGAAAGAATTTGTTTTTTTTGTCATGTTGGAGTCATAAACACCTTGAGGCATCTTATCTGATTCCTATTGCAAAATGATGAACTCCTAAGAAGGTTGACATTGTAAATTTTACTAAACCCATAATTTCTCCACCCATGAGAATCAAGTGAAGAAGGTGATCATAATTATTCTTGTTTGAGTGGGTTGATTACACAGTGGTATGTGTGCTTCAGAGTTACCTATGTGGATTATTCCCATAGTCCATAGATATAAGGATTAGAATTACCCTATGTGGAAATTGGGCAACTAATTTGAATCCAATATTGAATTACATCATAATAATATTTGATATGTCTAACAATAACACACACACAAAAAAAACTATAGAGAGAAATGATTTCCAATGTTGAGTCAAGTGAGATGTCAATCCCTAAACTCAGCATATAATATAATAAATTATATAATTCATATCCATTGATAAACTCCAAGTCTCAGGTGATAATATAATTTTGGTGGTGAGGACTATTAAGAGAGCATTAGGTCCTTCTAATACAACCACATAAGGATACTAAGAGTTTGAATGGTAAAGGAAGATTCAAAAAGAAAAAAGAAAACCTACAAAGCATAGGATGAAGCACATCAAAAAATGGATGGACCGAGCATAGGAAAATGAATATTGTGATCTCCAATATTGTCTTTGGCAACTAAAAAAGATAGGAAGATCCTATAATGAGGGTCAAATAATGAACACTAGAAAAAGATGAGCATAAGACAACAAATTGAGTGATGGGGTATTAACAAGAGGGCCCCACACACATAGTGGGATAGGTCTAGTGGTGAAAATGACATAGTTGTGAGTGGGACATGCCTCCCAAGCCATTTTGAGCATGATAAAGAAATGATATTTTATTATTAATGTTAGATAGAATTACTCATTTCAGACTTTGTAATATTTGATATTGAGTGAATTGATACATGATTTCATTGGAAGGAGAATTTGAAAAAGATTCAACATGAGAATAGGTAAGTGATAAGGTATTTGTTAATGATAGTAATGATTTTATATTCTTTTGTGTTTAATAAATATCATATGAGATATTATACTTAAAAATACATGTGGCATTTGATTTAAGATAATATTTAATTTCATAATATTTATGAAATATAAAGAGATTCATTATGTGAATATATTATATTTTAATCATACATTTATCTAAATTATTCTTTCTTTTTATTTTTTATAAATGCTATGTGCCTTGATCTTTTCTTTGAGAATGTTATTACGAAGAGAAAGATTGAAATTCAGAGGGAGACTAATAATTGAGGCAACCTTAAAAGAGAGGGAGCATATGGATGATATGATTTTGTCAACCTTTAGTGATCTTGATCATATTAATTCAGAGGGAGTAAACCACATTGTGATAGATTCGTTAATGATATAAACTTGGAATGCAAAGATTGCAAGATGTACATAATATAGGTTTAATCAAAAGAACGAACACATACCTTTGCATGAACAAACAAAATTTGAGTTGTTGTGAGATATTAATGAAGTTTTTTTTTTAAATATTTGAACCATCTACAAGTCTCTCTTTGATGAATGAAACTTGATGTATGAATTGTAGAATCATAAATGTGGCACAATCATACTCAAACAAGATATTGGCATATTGTGGACAAGTTTAAGTAAAATGGAAGGACATGTTTACTTCTTCTGTTAAGATAAATGAATGTTTGGACCTTAAATGGATAAAAAGAGCAAGTTGGAACTTAGAAAGGAGTTGTAATATTTGATACAAAATTGTTCAACAATATAAGAATGAGTGGCAAATTTACATTGTGGAGGGAATAATAGTCAATGTTCTATTCCCACTTGAACCTCCTTTAGAGGGGAGATGTTCCATTCTCAAATAATTTAAGAAGACAATTTTGAATCTTCATGTTTAGATAAGTATTCTTATTTTTTGCATTTATCTCTATCTCTTATTTTTAATTCTATACGTACTATAAAGGTTATTAGCCTTGATCTTTTCCTTTATGTTTGAGGATGTTCTTACAGGAAAAGAAAGTTGGTATTTTACACATGCTACCAGATATTGTACAGACTCAATGTAATGATAGTAGCTCCAAAGACCTTGATGATCAAGATGGATAAAATGAGGCTCTTTAAGAAAACAATTTTGATGATTAAGATTATGAGATTCTTCTACATTAAGAGCGAGTATGACACTTCTTCGAAGGCAACACAAGAGCTTAGAAGATTGATACTTAGAGGGAGTCTAGAAATACATGTGTGTGATTGTATGATTTTGATGGGCCTACTCTTGAGTGCATCATGAAGAAGTATTGACTTGTTACTAGAAAATGAAAAGATTGATATTAGATTTAAAGTAAGTTTAACAGGATTCCTTGGGTGAAGAAATATTTATGAGGAAGTAACTAGAGGACCTAACTTCCCAGGATTGATGTTCAAAGGGAGAATATTGAGGTGAAATCATTTATGAATGACATATTCTCTATGAGGAGAAGTTACAAGTAAAATGTATTATAATGTATTCTTCTCTATGAGATAGAATTGAGGTGAAAGCCTTTGTACCACCCTCTAACCTGGTTAATGGTGGTTACTATTTCACATATGATATGTACTAAAAGGTGATGATCTTTCATTGACATGTATTAAAAAAAGGTAACTATTATAAGGTGATGATCTTATAAATGGTAGACTTGTTATCATGATAGACTTCATTAAGTCATTATCCCAAAGAGATGAAGTCATGATAATGAACAAAAGGTAACTATTGTAAGGTGACAACTTTATCAATAGCTTATCTATCTCCTAACACCAAAATGTGTTGGAGCAAGTATTATCATGGTTCTTAGGGCTGAATTTTTCCAAACACCTTGGTAACCAACTTATCATGGTTCTTTAGGCCAGATTTTGCTGGACACCTTGATAATTAACTCATCATGGTTCTTCAAATCAGATTTTGCCGAACACCATGAAAATCAATTTGTTATGGCTCTTCGGGTCAAATCTTGCTGCACACCATAATTTAAATCTATCGTAGACCACAATTAAGGTGGTGTTCAAATCTTGTATTATAATTGCTTTAATTCTCTCTTTTTCAAATAGGGAGTATTGAGAAATTTAGCCTCATAAGTGAATTGAAGCAGATCCCATATGTAATATATGTTAATATGTGTGTGTATGTTGATATCCATAACAATCACATTGAGATTATATATCTCCATATGCTTGAGAGCATATTTTGTTCCATAACAAATCCTCCCTAGCTAAGAGGGAGTGTTAAGATTATAGTTACAATCAAATTGATTTAATCCTAAGATGAAATTTTGATTATATTATATTATATTACATATATATATACGTATGTATATATACATACATATGTATATATACGTATGTATATATACATGCATATGTATATATACGTACGTACGTATATATACGTACGTACGTATATATATGTATGTATGTATATATATTATATTATATATATATATGTATGTATATATACATACATACGTATGTATATATACATATGTACGTATATATATACCTACGTACGTATGTATATATACATATGTAGGTATATATATTTGTACGTACATATATATATGTATGTAGTATATATACATGCGTAGGTATATGTATACATACGTACGTATATATACGTACGTAGTATATATACATATGTAGGTATATATATATGTATGTATGTATATCTATACGTATGTATGTATATATATGTACGTATATATACATACATATGTATAGATATACATATGTACATATATATACATACGTACGTATATATACATACTTACATATATATACCTACATATGTATATATACCTACATATGTATATATGCATACGTACGTATGTATATATACGTACATATGTATATATGCACATATATATGTATATATATGTATGTATGTATATATATACGTACGTATGTATATATAGATACGTATGTATATATATATATGATCCATGTTACTCAACAGGTTGGACATTTTGGGAGAGACAAGACCATTGCTTTATTCATTGAGAATTATTACTAACCATAGTTATAGCAAGATGTGAAGAAGTTTGTGTAGAGTTGCAGAGTATGTTAGATGGCAAAAAGAGTGAAGAAGAATATGGGGTTGTATCAGCCATTACATGTACCAGAGAAGCCATGGGAGGATGTCAGCATGGATTTCATTCTTAGATTACTAAGGACTTAACAAGGGCATGATTCTATTTTTGTGGTGGTTGACAAGTTTTCAAAGATGGCACATTTCATTCCCTACAAGAAAACTAGTGATGTTGTTCATGTGACAGAGTTATTTTTCAAAGAAGTGGTGAGACTACATGAACTGCCAAAGAGTATAGTTTTAGATTGAGATACCAAATGTATTGGGTATTTTTGGTGTACATTGTGGAAGAAATTGTTGATATATTTGGAGTTCATCTTATCACATCACCCATAGATTAATGGACAAACAGAGGTGGTGAATAGGATTTTGGGGAATTTGTTGAGATGCTTGATTTGTGATAAGCCAAAAGGATGGGATCTAATTTCACCATAAGAAGAATTTTCATATAATAATTTTGTCAATAGGAGTACTAGTAAATCACCATTCCAAGTTGTATGTGGGAGTAGTCCCAGAAATGCTTATGAATTGAGGAAATTGGATAAAGGAGAGATGATTAGTGTTGCAGTAGAAGAATTTGATGAACATTTGAAGAATATCCATGAGGAGGTGAGGAAGCACATTATTAAGATGAATACATAGTATAAAGCTAAGTTAGATGTGAGATAGAGGTATAAGGAATTCCATATTTGAGAAGAATTCATGGTTCATTTGAGAAATGAGCATTTTTTAGTAGGTACATCTAATAAGCTGAAAATGGTAAAGTTTAGACCCTGCAAGATAGTGACAAGGCATGATTTTGGAAATGCCTATGAAGTGGAGTTGTTTGTTGAACTAAATATTTCACCAATATTTAATATTTCAGATTTGGTAGAGTATTATGAAGGAGGTGATGGAGATGAAGTTACAAAATTGCAGTGGAGTATTCCAGCAGCTACTTTGGCTACGAAGGAGATTGAGGAGATACTAAATAGCCGTGTTAGCAAAAGTAGAAGGAACAGAACCTATGAAGAGTACCTAGTAAAATGGAAAGGGAGACTAGTAAAATATTGATCATGGCTAGCAAGGGAGGAGGTTAACCATCTTGGTTTTCCTTTGAACACCTGAAATCAACCTAAATGTAAGAGCAATCTTGCATCAACCAAATTTCATTTCAATTGTTTGAATAAGGTTTTCCTTAATGCATAGTTGTTGTCTATGGAGGCTTTCTACTTAGTTAGTCAATCATACAAGCTTGAAATGTCCTAATTTCAGAGGTGGATGCTTATCTTGGATATATCAACCTACCAGTTGAGGTACAGTGTCATATCATGTGTATTCATGGATTTATTATAGATTCTTGGTGTGTAATTTTGGTATAAAAACTTTAGGCTCACCATTGAAGGCCTAAATGTTCCCATGATGAGGCCTAAAAACTTGATTGATAGGCACTTCTACAAATCCAAACCTATAGATCAAAAGTTGAGGATTCCAAAAAGTGGTTATAACAGCCAATCAGAGCAACCGTTCAAAAGTTATGGCCTTTCAAATTTTGGTTGACCAAAACTTCCAAAATAAATGTCAAAAAATATATTTGGTCAATTATACATGTATTGTTAGGGTCTATTAGCCCTAGGTATTAAGTTTGAGTGTCGAGAACCTTCCTAGATGACATATAATTATCTATTTAAGAAATGCCTGAACATTGTCTAGGACAACTCTGGGTGATAGTTTGCAGCTCTATTTTTTAGATTACTGTAAAGAAGGCATCCATGTGAGTTTACATATTGTATTTCAAAAAAAATTAATTTCGCAGCTGCGGTGATAATAAGAAGCTCATATTTTGTTCTCGCCAATTGTTGTTATTTCTTTGTTTCTATTATGTGTTTGTGGGATTAAGGGGAGCACCCTTCATCATTATATATGAAGGGAAGGGGAATATACTTCCCACATGGCAATGAAGATCACCACATGTAATGTTAGGGGTTTGAATGTACCTATCAAGAAGCGCTTATTAAAGCGCAATCTATCTCTTTTCGATTTAGAACTAAGTTTTATCCAAGAAACCAAACCAAATAGAGAAGAGGGAGAAAGAATAAGAAAGGAATTTGGAATTAGGAATTTGGAAATCTAAATTAGTAGAGTCAAATGGAGCCTCGAGAGGTATTGGAATCATTTTGACTCCTCAAAAAATAGAGTTTGTTAAAATAATATCTAACGAGAACTGGTTGGGGGGGGAATAAGAAGTGAGCACCTATTTGGAACAAAATAGCATCAAAAAATTTTGTATAGGAGGAAATTTCAATGCAATACTCAATCTAGAGGAAAAGAAAGGGGGCTCCCAAATTATCAAACAAGTCATGAAAGACTTTAGAGAATGGTGCAACATGAATGGCCTATTAGACATTCCATTAAATAATGGAAATTTCACATGGAACAATAGAATAAAAAGTTTTTGTTATATAGCAAAAAGACTTGATAGATCTTTATTCAAAGGTGATCTCAACTCTATCAACTCAACAATACACTCATTCATATTTTTGCATGATAGTTCTGACCACTTCCTAGTTAGAATTGAATTTGAAGGACCTCATAAGCCTACTAGGAATCCATTTAAATGTGAAAAGATGTTTTTTTATATGAAGACTTTATGGTATATGGTCAATAGGGACTTCAAAGGATCAAAAATGTACTGCTTTGTATCTAAATTAAAATTTCTCAAAGAAAATATTTTGAAATGGAACAAAGAACATTTTAACAATATATTTAAAGAGAAATTAGAAAATGAAGAAGAACTAAAAACATTTAAATGAAGAAATAATAAAGAATGGTATGCACAATGACAGTTATACGAAAGAAGAAAAAAAACTTTTAGCAAAATAGGAAACCATCCTAGCCAAAGAAGAAATTTATTGGTATCAAAAATCTAGAGAAACTTGGTTGGAAAATGGGGATCGTAATACTAATTTTTTTCATAATAGCACTATCATTAATAGAAACATTAATAGAATTACAAAAATCAAGAACAATGAAGGAGTTCTAATAGAAGACCCAAAGGAAATAGCCGAAGAATTTTTCAAATACTATAAGAACATCCATACCAAAACTAATAACCCTCGAGGACAATAAAAACCTAAATAAAACCTTCTCATTAGAAGAAATTAAATATGCCTTCTTCAGTATGAACCCACACAAATCACCTGGCTTAGATGGGTCCCAAGCATTCTTCTTTCAAAAATGTTGGGAAATCCTAGGTGTTGATCTCTGGAAAGCCATAGAAGCATGTAGAAATGTTGGAACCTTGTTAACTAAAATTAATAATACCTTCCTCACCCTTATCCCAAAAAATTCCAACTATGTAGAACCTGGAGACTTCCAACCAATAGCTCTTTGCAACACAATACACAAAATATTGACTAAAGCCCTGGCAAATAAAGTAAAACAAGTCCTCCCAATATTTAATTTCAGAGGAACACCCAGGTTTCATCCCAAGAAGATGTATCTTTGATTGGATCATTATCATTCAAGAAGCTATTTACTTAGCCCAAGTTAACAAAAACTCATGTTTTCTAATGAAACTAGATATACAAAAGGCCTATGACAAGGTAGATTGGCGATTCTTATGCAAAACTCTATAGGCATTCGGTTTCTCTCGTCAATGGATAAACCTAATCTGCACTTGTATTGCCACCCCTAAAATTTCACTTCTAATTAATGGTACTCCAAAAGGCTTCTTCAATATTTGTAGATAAATTAGACAAGGAGACCCCATTTCACCCTTCTTGTGTATCACTATGGTAGAAGCTTTTGTAAAAGCCATCAAGAAAGCACAAGCAAATGGGAAAATAAAAATAGTAACAGTAACAAAAGAAGTCCCAAAGGTACACTCACCAGCAATTCACAAATGATACTTTCCTACCAGGGGAAAGCACAAAAGAGGAAGCCCAAAATTTTAAGGAAATTATACAAACCTATATGGAGGCTTTAGGAAAAAGTAGTCAATATTGAAGAATCTGAAATATTCTTTCTAAATACCCCTCCAAATATAGAAAGTAATATTTGTAACATAATGGGATTTAGGATAGGTACATTTAATTATAAATATCTAAGAATCCAACTAGAAAAGAGGACGAGAGACTCAAAATCTTGAAATCCTATCCTTGACAAAGTAGTCAGGCAAACAAAAAATTGGAAAGGGAAATGGCTAACCAAAGCAAGAAAAGCCACAAAATTAAGAGTAGTCTTGTCAGCTAGCCCATTTTACTAAATGTCTTGTATACCCTTACCAAAAGGAGTGAAAAAGAGATTAGATAGGAAACTCTGGAATTTCTTTTGGAAAGGAATAGATGAGAAAAATAAACAAGCCCTAATCAAATGGGACAACATATACAAACCTAAAGAACCAGGTGGACTCAAAATCAAGAACCTAAGGTGGCAAAACGAAGTAGTGGGAGACAAATTAGTTTGGAGGATGTATGTAGAAAATGAAAGAAAATGGGCAAACATTCTCTATCATGAGTAACTAAATAGTCAAGACCCCTTATCCATTTTTCGAATTAAGAATCCACCCAAATGATCAAAAATGTGGAATTTCATGCTTCAGTATTGATCAATCATTAACAACATCTTGACATGGGACATAGAAGAAGGCAAGGAAGATCTCTTTTGGGAAGACTCTTGGGATGGGAAGCTAGCCCCAAACAACTATAATCTACTAGCTAGCATTAAAAACTCGTGGGTGGCTCTTTGGGGTAAGCAAGTTTTAGATTACAAATAACCTAAAATAGAGGATGGAAAAGAAGTTTGGAAATGGAAAATTGTTACACCCTTAATATTGGTGTATATAGGGTTATGAATAGTCAAATTGTGGCTATCATAATCCTTAATTAAATCATGTTATCATTATTATATTATTATTTAGGTAGGTAGGTTGGCCTAGGTGTTATGTAGGGTTGTATCTATTCAACCTAAGCATAATTAGGTATATATAGGAGGTTGTGAGTCTTATTTCAACAGCATATTGGGAAGTGTGTTCTCATTGGAGATATTTAGAGGTTGCCCCCTTGAAGTGGCCTATTACTCTCAGTTTTAGATTACGGTAAAAGCAAGTTTTGAAGGGACCCAAAATCCTTTACAACAAACTAAAGATAAACATTAAAGCACCACCAAGTTTTACGAGGACTTGAAACCTAAAGTTTAAAACATCAAAACTAGGTTTTACAAGGACCTAAAACCAAAATTTTAAACCATAAAAATGACCAAGTTTTACAAAGACCTAGAACCTAGAGTTTTAAATATGCTGGAAAGCAAAAAGAAAAAACCAAAAAATTTACCCAGACCAACAACCAGCACACCTGCTCCACAACCAACACCTACAGCAGTTCTTTGATAATGTTCACCACCTCTTTATCTACTTCTTCAGTACTCTAGATAATATCAATCGGAGAAAGAACAGGAACCTCAAAAGCCTCAACAACCTTTTTCCATGTGCTTTGTCTAGTTCTATTACTAGGCCCACGTGGACTCCCCATCCCTACATTACCAGGAGACATTATCTCCTCATTACTCTTCTTACCCAGACTAGCCACTGCAACACATAGATTGTCAAGTATTTATATAATATTTCATATTATTTCTTCTATTGTGCAAGTTATTTCATTACAAGTGGTATCAGAGCATGATCTTGGCACCATAGAGGCAAGATTTTTTCTCAACATTGCGGTGATTTTGGGAAGAGAATAACTTTTAGATTTTAGCAAATTTTTTAAAGATTTTTAAAGGGTTTTTTAAGATGATATTAAAGAAGCTATAATACAAAATTTAGAGGAATTGGAGCAAATTTGAGAAAATTATTGTGGAATTACTATATCTACACAATATATTGAGATCTTCATATCTCTCACATCCTGTCAAATTGGAGTATAATTTGTTTTAGTTTTTTAAATACATAGTAGAGGAGCTTAAATTTCAAAGCTTGGAGAAATTGGGGGAAAAGAGCAAGAAATTGCAAAATTAGGAAAATTCTCTCTCAAGACAACAAATTTTCTTATTTTTTGGGGATTTTTTCTGAGTAAGGGTATGTTGACCCTAACAAGTTACAGAAAGAAAGAAAGAAAAAAAAATTCAAGAATTTACATTTCATTTGTGTGATTTATTTCAAAAATATTGGTTTCCATCATGACAGGGCCTTCAACAAGAGGCAAAAAGAATGCTACCACACCAAGAAAATCCTTTGATCAAGATTGGGAAGCAACAGAGGATAGTAATCCCATAAGGAACTTATTAAGTTCAAGGAAGAGGTTAAGAGGCATATGTGTGACCTATGAGGAGATATATCAGATATATGAAGCATGTTAAGCACCTAT
The DNA here is from genome assembly GCA_028749045.1 of Cupressus sempervirens. Classification (NCBI taxonomy): domain Eukaryota; kingdom Viridiplantae; phylum Streptophyta; class Pinopsida; order Cupressales; family Cupressaceae; genus Cupressus; species Cupressus sempervirens. The sequence continues at coordinate 329,338,595 of CM053783.1, forward strand.
ATAAATGAAACAAGGAACGAGCTCTCAAGAAATTAAGGTGAAACCTTCAAGTCAACTAATAATGACACAAATTTTAATAATCCTACAGGATCTTTTTTTCCATAGGTGGATATGCACAAATTTGATGGCAAGGATCCTCTAACATGAATAAATCAAATAGAGAATTTTTTTGAAGTACATCAAATCCCATATGGACAAAAGTTCACAATGGCTTCCTTACATCTAGAACCAAATCAATTCATTTGGTATCATTGGCTTTGTACTCTTAGGAGGAAAAAGGGTCTCACTGTATCATGGTCAATTTTTACAAAAGAACTCCAAGCACAATATAGCAATAGTGTGACAGAAAACTGCTTTAGCCAACTTGCTAAGCTTCAATAAATAGGATCAATTAAGGATTATATTCAAAAATTCCAAAATTTATCCTTAAGAGTGGATACAATTATAGAGGATAACTTGAATGATTTATTCTTGGGTGGTCTCAAGGATCACATTCAACATGAGGTATGCATGTTTTGTCCTAGCTGAGTAAATGAGTCTTTTATATTGGCACGCAGGGTAGAGAAGAAGTTCTTGATTCCTAGAAAGAAAGGGGCTAATATGAAAAGAGAAAAAGGATATTCAACACCTTCTCTTTATCAACCTACTAGGTTGACTCCACAAAAAATTGAGGAGAAAAGAGAAGAAGGGTTATGTTTCAATTGTGATAACAAATATAGTCGAGGACATAAATGTAGTGAAAATAAATTATTCTATATTGAAAGTCCAAGTGAGGAAAAGGAGGATGAGCCCGTATTAGAGGAGGATAGGGATTTAGGTGAGGAATCACATGATTCCCAACCAATAATTTTGTGTCATGCACTTTTAGGTTTCAGTACACCACAAACTCTCAAGATAGTGGGTTTCTTAAAGAAGTAGAAAATAACAGTGTTGATCGACTTAGGTAATACTCATAATTTAATCAACAAAAAGTTGGCAACTCTTCTAAATTATTTTATATATCTAGCCCCAGAGTTTCAAGTTTTGATTGCAGATGGGGGCACAGTTAGTTGTTTAAGGAAGTTTCATAGCATCAAATTATCCATGGGAGATTATCAACTTGATACTCCAATGTATGTGATATCCATGGGTGCAATAGATATTGTTTTGAGAGTACAATGGCTTACTACATTGGGAACAATTAAGATGAACTTCCAAGAACTATTCATGTGATTTCAATCAAAAGGAAAGGTAGTGGAGCTAAGGGGGTTGGAGGAAAAATCTCCATAGATGGTAACCTCTCATCAAATGAAAAAAAAATTTAAGAAAGGTGTGGATGGATTTGTGGCCCAGCTATGTTCATTAGAAGTCTCTCAATATAATTCTCTTACTCATCCAGATTTACAAGCAATAATTGATCATCACTCAGTGATTCTTGGAGATATGCCTAAAGGACTTCCTCCTAAGAGGGATCATGACCATTCCATACAACTAGTTCCAAGGAGCCAGTCACCAAACATTAGGCCTTATAGGTACCCACACATACAAAAAAGCAAGATAGAAAAAATTGTTGAGGAAATGCTAGAGGCAGGAATTATCAGGCATAGCCAAAGTGCTTACTCCTCACCTATTGTGATGGTGTGTAAAAAGGATGAAACTTGGCGCATGTGTCCAAATTATAGAGTTCTCAAAAAATACACCATTAAAGATAATTTTCCTATTCTAGTCATCGATGATCTTCTAGATGAATTAAATGGAGTTGTGTATTTTACCAAGTTAGATCTTAGATCGGGTTATTACCAAATTCAGATTAAGTAGGAAGACAACATTTCAAACTCATGAGGGTCATTATGAATTCTTGGTGATGCCATTCACTCTTACCAATGCACCATCTACTTTCCAAAGTTTAATGAATTCCATTTTTAAGAAGTTCTTGAGAAAGTTTGTGTTAGTTTTTTTTTTATGATATATTAATTCATAGAAACACTTGGAAAGAACATTTTCAGCATGTATATCAAGCATTACAATTACTCGAAGATCATCAACTCTATGCTAAGCCACCCAAGCGTGATTTTGGTCTTAAGGAGGTGGAGTACTTGGGACACATAGTTTCACATGAAGGAGTAAAGGTGGACCCTAACAAAATTAAGGCTATCATGGAATGGCCTATTCCAAAAACTATTAAGAAGTTGAGGGGTTTCTTTGGATTGAGGATTTGTTTTGCTGATAGACTGCACATTCTCATATGTACTGCAACACATCTCTTTTAAGTCCTTTCTACGAAAACCTCTCCCTAAGCTGTCTATAAGTTTTGAGAAAACTCGGGTGTCTGGCCAAGGGTGAGGCATTTATTTCCTTTAGGAAGCACCCTTTACTACTCTATTGAAGAAGGATTCTTTTTATTGGAATGAATCTGCTAATATATCATTTGAGCAATTCAAGAAGGCTATGTGTACAACTCCAATGCTTGCCACTCCAGACTTCACCAAGGAATTCATTATGGAATGTGATGCTTTTGGAAATGGGATAGGAGTAGTTTTCATGCAAGAAGGTTGACCAATTTCAATTAAAATGTAAAAATAAACTCAAACCTATTTACGAGAAGGAAATGCTAGCAATCCTTCATCTAGTTAAAAAGTGGAGGCCTTATTTAATGGTTGAACACTTCAAGGTTAAGACAGATCATGATAGCTTAAAATATTTTTTGGAACAAATAATATCATCAGAAGAGCAAAAAAAATAAGTCACTAAGATTTTTGGATATAACTTTGAAATCATATACAAGAAAGGGTAGAAAAATATTGTGGTTGATGCACTTTCTAGGAAGGATGAAAAAGATGAAGCCTTATTGTGTGCCCTTTCAATATTACAAGAAAATTGGGTGGTAGAAGCCAAAGAAGAGTGAAAAAATGATGTTGCAACAAGTAATCTCATCTAGCAAATAAAAAGTGACCCTAGTAGTTTAGATTAGTTTTGTTTAAAGGGGGATATTCTTTGGTATAAAGAGTGCTTGTATCTCTACAAGAATTCCACTCTTAAACACAAGATTCTCAAAGAATTACACAAGACCCCAATTGGTGGTCACTCAAGATTTTTGAAGACATATCATCGGGTCAAGCAAGAGTGGACGAGATAAAAGGTGATGTTCAAAAATTTGTGGCTAAATTTTTGGTTTGTCAAAGAAATAAGGGGGAAACAATTAAGACACCAGGTCTCTTGCAGCCTTTATCTATTCCTAGCCAATTTTGGGAAGAGGTATCCATGGACTTCATGACACGGCTTTCCAAATCTAAAGGTAATAATGTCATCAAGGTAGTAGTTGATCGCCTCACTAAATATGCACATTTCATTGCATTATCACATTGTTTTATAGCAAGTATGGTGGCAAAAATTTTCTTGGAGAATATCCAAAAGCTACATGGTACACCTAAGGTTATTGTTAGTGATTGTGACCCTATCTTTACTAGTCACTTTTGGAAATATTTATTATCATGTTTGGGTACTCAATTGGCCCATAGTTCTTTATGCCATCTTCAATCAAACAGGAAAACTAAGGTTGTTAATAAATGTTTTGAAGGATATCTATGTTGTTTCACTTCAAAAAAACAATCTCAATGGGAAGATTAGATACCTCTTGTAGAATGGTGGTACAATACTTCTTTTCATGGCTCATCAAAAATGTCTCTATTTTTTGCACTTTATATATATCATCCTCCTTCCATCATATCATCATTAAAGGTGTCACCAAGAGTTCAAGCAGTAGAGGACCACTTGCTTCATCAACAATAGGTACTTTCAAGACTCAAGGAGAATTTAGCTATTGCACAAAATCGAATGAAACAACAAGCATACCAACATCATAGTGAAAGAAATTTTGAAGTTGGGGACTGGGTCTTCTTGAGATTGCAAGCTTATAAACAAATCTCAATGAAGCAACAAAAAAAAGAATAATAAGTTGTCTCCAAGATATTATGGACCATACCAAATTATGCAAAAGATTGGCAGTATTTTCTACAAGCTTGAGTTGCCACCAACAACAAAGACACATCTAGTTTTTCATGTTTCTTGTTTGAAGAAGGTAATTGGGAAAAATATTCCTACTCAAATAGTACTACAAGAACTTGATGAAGAAGGAAGAAAAATAATTTTGGAACCAAAGTGCATTCTTCAAACATGCATGAAGAAGCTAAGGAACAGAACCCTGACTCAATATCTCATCCAATGGAAGAACTTACTAGTTGAAGAGGCCACATGGGAGGATGAGAAGTTCATTCAAAAGAATCCACACTTGGTTAGCATTGAGGACAATGCTTCTTTCAAGAGAGGGGGCATGCTACACCCTTAATATTGGTGTATATAGGGTTATGAATAGTCAACTTGTGGCTATCTTAATACTTAATTAAATCATGTTATCATTATTATATTATTATTTAGGTAGATAGGTCAACCTAGGTGTTATATAAAGTTGTATTTATTCAACCTAAGCATAATTAGGTATATATAGGAGGTTGTGAGCCTTATTTCAACATCATATTGGGAAGTATTTTCTCATTGGAGATATTTGGAGGTTTCCCCCTCGAAGTGGCCTATTACTCTCAGTTATTATCAAGTATTTATATAATACTTCATATTATTTCTTCTATTGTGCAAGTTATTTCATTACAAAAATAGTAGAAGAAATGATTCTATCAGAATACAAAATAAAATCTTCCAAAGATTCCTTAATCAAAGGCAAGCCAACCACAAAAGTAGAAAGGATAAATTGATATGGGGAGCATCAAAAAATAGACTATATAGTGTAAAGCAAGGTTACAATATGATAATTAACTCCCAAAGGTAGGAAAAGGCAGATATCCCCCTAAAATTATGTTGGGACCCAGCTTGCCTCCCAAAGGTAGGCATCTTCCTATGGGCTGCAACTCAAAATCGAATTCTAACAGCGGATAGATTCACAAAGATGGATTTTGAAGGCCCCTCAAGGCGTTAGCTTTACAAAAATGCCTTAGAAATAATTGAAAATTTTCTTTATCATTGCCCTTTATGGAAAAATCTTGGTATTGGCTATGTCAAAGGCTAAATTAGTTCACAACCCTTCCATGTAATCTAGGGGAATTACTAAAAATTTGGCCCAACTTTAGAGAGAAGACAACATATAGTAAACTCTAGAACATCTCTCCATCGATCCTATTATGGGATATATGGAAAGAAAGAACCCAAAGAATATGTAACAACACAAAAATCTCTATTCCCTCCTTTCTCAACAAATTAGAAGCAAGTATCATAGAAGTAATGAATAGAAATATCTAAAATTGTAATAACCCCAACTGGTTATAACTTTGACAAACACCAAATTCTTTTATAATTCAATTGTTTGACATTTCATCAAACACTTTGCAAGCAAGCTCTTATACCACTATAATATCCTATGCAATTCTAACTTATATTTCATGATTTCCAACCTACGAATTCTATCAAACACTTTGCACATAAGGCATATAAATATTGTAGATCTAAATTCTAATTTCTCTAAATTCCAAACCTTAATTGATAGGCTTGCAAAACTCCAAACAACCAACAACAAATGGTTTTTTTGTATTTTTTTGAGACATATAGCATTGGTTACAAATGAGAAAATATGCATCTACAACAATAAGACATTAGGGCAATGCTTTGTATGATTTCCAATGATATTCTAATCTTTTTTTATAAGATTCTGATATAAATCATATTACAATAGATTTTGCAAACCCTACCAATGCCCTAAATATCAAAATGTAGTAGATAAAAACTTGGAATTTCTCCAAAATATGAATTTTCCTGTAGAAAATCACTGTAGCAACAACATTGTAGCAACATCACTATAACAGTGGTATTGTAGCAAAGTTAATATATCAGCAGTACTATAGCAAGTTACTATAATAGCGTCATTGTAGCAATGATACTGTAGCAGTGATATTGTAGTAGCGGTACTATAGCAAGTTACTGTAGCAATATCCAACTTATTCTATAATCCAAAAATCTAGCCCTAGGCCATGAATTTGGCACAATGAAAAGACTAATTTTTCTTCTCCAATAGTCACAACCCTTCGAAAGATATTTCACCACCTTAGTTATGCAAATCAATGAGAGTGTTTGTTCCCAAAAATCAATGTAGCAACTGTTGAAACCCTTGGCTCCACAAGTTATCTGGAAGAGTAGATGGAAACACATTCAATGATCAATAATGAGGCTACCCTCCCTATTTATTCTTTTCCTCCAATAGATGGACCTCTTTCTAGAAGAAATAAAATAATATTTAATTTCCACTTCCAGAAGATTATTTTAATTTATTTAATTAACTTTAGTCACTTTTAATTAAATTAATTAAATATAAAGTCAACTTTTAATTTTAATTTATTTAATGACTTTATAAAAAATTAATTTAATCAATTTCTCCTTATTTCTCCACTTAGCCTTTAGAGAATGAAAAGCTAAGACTCCATTGATGGCCCAAAAGATGGGGAATATTACAAAAATTTAGTTAAAGAAGAAGGATCATTTACTGATTGGGATGCGGAAATATGAAAAAACTGGACCAAATTAATAAACCCACCCTTGATTTACTCTTGGGAAAATAAAGAAGCAAGAAAAGAATGTAAATGGGAATCCCCTTTGGTGGGATGGTTCAAATTAAACTTCGATGGAGCTTCATGAGGCAATCCAGAAAAGGCATGCCTTCGATGCATCATAAGTTCAAAATTAGATGGATGGATAGTGAAGAGATCCATACCATTAAAAGAAGTATCAAATAAAATACCATGTCTAGAAAATATGAAACTCCCAATTGGAAAATCAATTCCAAATTAGAGTATGCCCTAACACTCTTAAAAAAGTTAGAAGAAACAAGAATCCAACACATTTATAGAGAGAGCAAAAAAAAAAATAACTTAGCAAATAAAGGAGTAGATGGGGAGGATATCCTAATTTAGAAAGGGTTATATCATCACATATAAGGAATTTATTCATATAATAGACCCTATTATATATCCTTATTATTACCACTTTGTTAACTATCCCCAACCCCTTAGACTCTATCTAACCAATATGTCCACCATTTCTTAAGACACACATATGTTGAAAATGATTGAAAAGATCATGAACGAAGAATAATGGAACTGGTAAAGAATGTTTTCAATCATTGTTTTGTCATTGATGTCAAACTTGCTACTTGTAGGAATGACAATTGCTTAAGTGATCCAAATACTATCAATTGGTTGATTGACAAGGAGGAGACAATCAATAAGATGTAACTAGAGCACCTAGAGAAAGGTTGAAGTTATAATGTTGTAATGAAGCATAAGGATCAACTAAGCCATTGATGAAATAGTGTATTGATGACATACTCTAAGACACGGGGAATGGACACACTAAGACACATCAAAGATGTAAGGTTTAACTAAGTCATTTTTAGAACCTAACTAAGTTCATTTATGAGTGCCAAGCAAGCTAGTTAAAGCCGAGCAAGTTCAACTTCAGTGTGTGCTGAGAAATCCTTCGGGTGTCGAGAAAACTCTTCTAGTGCCGAGTAACACAGAAGGTTTCGAGCATCAGTAAATATAGTAGAAGTCTAGTAACACAGAAGGTGTTGAGCATCAGTAAATGTAGTAGAAGCCAAGTAACATACAAGGTGTTGAGCATCAGTAAATGTAGTAGAAGTTGAGTAACACAAAAGGTGTCGAGCATTAGTAAATGTAGTAGAAGTTGAGTAACACAGAAGCTGTCGAGCATCAGTAAACCAATGATGTCGAGTTGTTGCATTATTGATAAGACAAAAAGATTCGCCAAATCAGTAATGATAAGTTTATTACATTGAATTTTGTGAATTAGTTGGATGATAAGGATGATGAGTAGATGTCACAAAATTTCACGTAAACCATGCAAACCAATTTTGAGCAAATACTGATGGACTTATCATGAAGTTTTTGGAAGAAACAATTTGGAGGAAAAACAATATTGTTCTCTCAGATCAAATCAAATTAATGAGCAGGAAGATTTGAGCAAGAAATGTAGAACAGAACTTCTTTATAAGGAGTTATAGGTCAGAGATCAAAGTGTGGTCGTGTAAAGAAGCCAAGAGAAGGCTAGTGTAAAGTGTCAAAAGGAGGATACAGTGAGGAGTAAGTATAGAGGATTAAGACTCTAAGTTGATCAAGTGACCATAGAGTGCATTGGCATAACGAGTGGAAGAACTTGAGACAGATCTTGAAGGGTGGACAAGCTGTCAGCACCTCAAGGAAGAAAAGCCAAGAAAATAAAAGAACTGAAGAGTGATCTGAAATCTGCAGGGTTAGAGTTGCAATCTTTATCAAGTCAAAACCTTTCTAATACTTTCTTACCATTGTATTAGACATTGAAATCCTACATTGCTAGGTTATCTTAATAGCTAGGTGGATAAGCCTCAAGAAAAGGATAGAAGATCCCCAGGAGAAGGATAAGAGATCCTTAGGAGAAGGATAGGAGATCCTTAGAGAGGGATAAAAGATCCTTTTGAGAAGGTGACTATAAATCCCATGGACTTGGGTGGGCCTAACAGCTCTATGTAAATCCTTTAATAGGGTGGCATTCTAAGGTGAATGTTCTTAAGTCCTCTAATAGGGCACACTCCTAACAGGGTGTAGAAATCCTTTAACAGGGTCACATATGGCAGTGTGTAAAGCCTTTAACAGGGTAGGCCTTTAACAGGGAAAACCATCAAAAGTGGTTGAAATCAATTTTGTGGGTATCATCCCCACCCCAGTTTTACCTTCTTATTCTTGGAGGATTTCTGGGTCACAAAAATCCTTTGTGTTATGGTGTGATGCATGTTTACTTTTCATGATTGTTTAATGTTTAATTGCATGCATGATAATTTCAATTATATGCCATTAAGGATTTGACAAGAAAATAAAAAGGCTAGTACTTCTGATTCACCCCCGTTTTATTAAAAAAATTGTATTGGACATTATTGGACCTTGAATAACTGATTCACCCCCCCTCTCAATTATTCTAAAAGAATTCTTACAATTGGTATCAGAGCCCACTACTAATTTATTTCAAGGTACTAGCAGCAGGAAGATCAAGATGTCCAAGAGAGAAGTTCCCAAGCTAAACAAAGACAACTTTGTTGCATGGAAAAGTCTGATGAAGCTGCACCTCAGATCAATAAGTGACTATGCACAAACCTCAGTCATAGTTGATCATTTAGATCCTGCAGGAGCCCTCACTACAGAAGACATGAACAAGAAGAAGGACCACAATCAAGCGATGTTGGAGATTGCTTCAGCACTAAGCTATGTCGAGTATGATGACATCAAAGAATGCGATACTACACATCAGATGTGGAAAACATTATCAAACATCTATGGAGGAGATGATAATGTCAAGAGAGCCAAAAGAGAGAGCCTAAGAGGAAAGTTTGATGACATGAAAATGGAAGAAGGAGAGAATGTTGCTCAATATGGTGCAAGGATGAAAGAAGTGGTAAGTTCCATAAGAAGCCTAGGAGGATAGTTATCAGAAGAAACAGTATGTAGCAAATACTTGAGAACTTTGCTTCCTATCTATGCTATAAGAGTATCAACCATCCAAGAGCTAAGGTGTGTACCAGGCAACACATTGTCATTTGAAGGAATAATTGGAAGACTCACTGCCTTTGAGCTATCCAACTTTGACAACTACAAGCCAGAAAACTTTGAATCTGCATTCAAAGCCAAGACGGCAATAAAAGAAAACGAGGAGGTGCAAACAAAGAAAAAGAGTGGAAAAGGAAAGTATGTATCTAGTGACAGCAGCATTGATGAAGATGATGTAGACCAATTGGAGGCATTACTAGCAAGAAGATTTCACAGAGGAAGAGGCAAATTCAAAGGTAAGCTGCCAATCATTTGTTTCAATTGTAATAAAGTTGGTCACATTGCAGCTAGATGCACACAAACGAAAAATTCCAAGGATGGAAGCAACCTCAAGAACAAGAAAGAGGACAACAAGGACTACAGAGGTAAAGGCAAAAGATGCTACATTATTGAAGAAGACTCTGATGAGAATGATGATGAAGTAGTCTACGTGGCTATGAAAGATGAATCAGATGAAGATGAAGCAACTGCCCTGGTAACCTGCATGAACAAGAATAATAAATGGATTATAGACAGCGGATGCTCTCATCACATGACTGGAGATAAAAGTAAGTTCATTGCCTTTATTCAATATGAAGGAAATAGTGTTAGATTTGGTAACAATGCACCATGTCAGCTCAAAGGGAAAGGTAGTATCAAGCTTACTGAAAATATATCATGTGATAATGCATACTATGTTGAAGGCTTGAATTATAACTTGTTAAGTGTCTCAGAGTTAGGCAACATAGGATGCAAGGTTGAATTTGAAAATGGAGTTGCCAAGATCTATGATTCTCAAGGAAGTCTAATAGGAAAAGGTGACCAGACTAGGAGTAATTTGTTCTACCTAGACATGGAAGATGCTTCTTGTCTCATTGTTCAAACTGATGATGTATGGTTATGGCACAAGAGGCTATGTCATGTAAATTTTGACAATCTGATAAGCATCAGCAAAATGAAGAAAGTCAGAGGTCTACCAAAGTTGAAGAAGCCTGATAACACCATGTGCAAACAATGCCAACTAGGGAAGATGACCAAGTCAGCTTTCAAAACCAAGGTTTATACTTCTAATGAAGTATTAGAGCTAGTTCATATTGACTTGTGTGGTCCTATTGAAGTGCAAAGCTACAAAGTTGATAGATACATAATGCTATTTGCAGATGACTATTCAAGGATGATGATAGTCATGTTCCTAAAACAAAAATTAGATGCGTTCCAAATGTTCAAATGGTACTTGGCCAGAGTTGAGAAAGAGATTGGGAAGAGCCTAAAATGTCTCAGATCTGATAGAGGGGGTGAATTCACATCAAGAGAATTTGAAGAATTATGCAATGAAAGAGGAATCAAAAGGTAGACATCAACACCTAGGACTCCACCTTAGAATGGTATAGCAGAAAGAAGGAATAGATCAGTTATTGACTGTGCCAAGACCTTAATGATGGAGAAAAATATTGCACTCAAGTACTAGAGAGAAGTTGTAAGTACTGCAGTCTACACTCTCAACAGAGTTGAAGTTAAGAAAGGTACAAATGTAACACCTTTTGAATTATGGTATGGGCATTCTCCCAATGTAAAACATTTCAAAATATTTGGATGCAAATGCTATATATATAAAGAGTCTAGAAATGGAAAGTTTGATGCAAAGAGTGAGGAGGCACATTTCTTGGTTATTCTACTAGAAGTAAAGCCTAGAAGTGCTTGAATGTTAAGACTAACAAAGTAGTAGAAAGCACAAATGTAAAATTTGATGAGCTTGTAGAAGTTCAAAGTGTTGAGAACACCAAGAAAGTAGAAGAATACAAGACTTTTGTATACTTTTATGAAGGTATACTTAATAATGGTGAAGTTGCAACTTAGAATGACAATCAGCAACAAAATCTAGTATTGGTTGAGTCACAGACAGTGAATGCCGAGCAGCAGACACATTCAGAAGCTGAAGCTGCAAAATACAGAGAATGTTCATTTAGATTCTAAGAACTGTCAACATGAAGGAAATGAAGAAATATTTGATGAAAATACACATGAAGATTCATATTCTAAAAGAGACAACATGAAAACAAGGAAAGAACTAGTATTGGCAAAGTATGTAAGAAGACATCATCTTGCAGATCAAATTATTGGAAACAAAGAGGTAGGACCAATGACAAGAAATAGACTCAGAAGTGAGACATGTCTGCTCAGCAAAATGAAACCAAAAATAGTAAGTGAAGCCATAAAGAATGATGACTGGTACAATGCTATGAAATAAGAAATAGAACAAATTGAAAAGAACAAGACATGGACCTTAGTCTCAAGACTAGCTGACAAGAATGTAATTGGAACCAAGTGGGTGTTTAGAAACAAGTTAGATGAGAATGGTGAAATCACAAGGAACAAGGCAAGACTAGTCTGTAAAGGGTATGCAAAAGAAGAAGGACTAGACTATGGAGAAACTTTTTCTCTAGTTGCCAGAATGGAAGGAGTAAGGACCTTACTGGCATATGCAGCCTTCAAAGGATTTAAAGTCTATCAAATGGATGTTAAGTCTGCATTTCTGAATGGTATACTTGAAGAGGAATTCTACATAGAGCAACCAGAAGGATTTGTTGATGAAAATAACAAAAACAAGATATGCAAATTGCATAAGGCTCTATATGGATTAAAGCAAGCCCCTAGAGCTTTGTATGAGACATTTCACAAGTATCTAGTGCAAATAGGATTTGAAAGAACTGATGATAACAGCAACATGTACATTAAATCAAAAGAAGGTAAGGATATCCTTGTATCTGAAATCTTTGTGGATGACATAATTTTTGGAGGAAAGGAAGCACTTTGCAAAATTTTTGCTGACAAAATGAAACATGAGTTTGAGATGTCTATGTTTGGAGAAATCAAGTTCTTTGTTGGATTGCAAGTACATCAACTAAAACATGGTATATTCGTGACACAATCAAAGTACATCAAAGAGATACTCAAGACATTTGGATTGGAAGACTCCAAACCTATCAGCTCAACAATGGCAACAGGACATAAGCTATCCAAAAATGATGAATCAGCTGAAGTCAATCAAACAATGTATAGATCAATGATTGGAAAACTACAATATGTTGTACATAGCAGACCAAACATAGCATTAGTAGTTGGAATAGTAGCTAGATTCTCTGCTAATCCTAGAGAAAATCATCTCATGGCAATAAAAAGGATAATGAAGTATCTCAAAGGAACTAATGATTTTGGCCTATACTACAAAAAGAATGAGAAATTTGAGCTCAATGCATACATAGACGCAGATTGGGGAGGCAACATTGATGACAAGAAAAACACAAGTGGATGAGCATTATTCTTAGGTAAAAGGCTAGTTACTTCGACTAGCAAGAAACAAACATGCACATCTCAATCCACTGCAGAAGCAGAATATGTGGCAACAGCAATCAATTGCACAAACATTGTGTGGCTCAAACATCTATTGAAAGGAATGAAAGAAGAGGTAACCAAACTTGTGATACTGTATTGTGATAATACAAGTACTATAAACATATCCAAGAATCTAGTAATGCATGCAAAAACCAAGCATATTGCAATCAAGTATCACTATGTCAGAGAATTGGTGGAAGACAAACAAGTGAAGATGGAGTACATTCACACAAAGGAACAAATTGTAGATATCTTCACCAAAACATTGCCCAAGGATACTTATGAATATCTTAGAGGAAAGTTGGGGGTAAAGCCCCTAACTCAAGCAGTCTAAAACAACAAAGGAGTTATATTGCATCAAAAAGGAACATATCATTGAAATATCAGAAGAATGATGTAGAGGATATTAACAGGAGAAGAAACTCCAAATCAATCACAAGCATGGCGACAGAGGGAGAAAACATGAGATGAAAAGCTTATATTTAGCATGTTGAAGATGCTACATCTTTGGCATTTATGTCAAAGAGGGAGATTTATGAGAAACTGATCAATGAAAGGTAAGAGGGAGATGTATGAGAATGTATGAAAGGAGAGATAAAAGAGGGAGATTTAGAAGAGATAAGAAACTGATCAGCAAGTAGCTATGAAGGAAGGATCAGGAATACAGAGTAAGGATGCAGTAGTCAAGAGGGAGAAGCAGAGTAAAGGATTTAGTTTGTATCAGCAAAAGAGGGAGACATGATACATAAAGGAAGATATGTAATGACAACAAGTTTTCTATTTGGTATATAATTTTGGTGGTAACTAAGTTGATCAGCTCAATCAATTGATCAGTTATGTTTGCCATCAATGCCAAAGAGGGAGATTGTTGGAAATGATTGAAAAGATCATGATGTTAAACTTGCTACTTGTAGGAATGACAATTGCTTAAGTGATCCAAATACTATCAATTGGTTGATTAACAAGGAGGCAATCAATAAGATGTAATTAAAGCACCTAGAGAAAGGTTGAAGTTATGATGTTGTAATGAAGTATAAGGATCAGCTAAGCCATTAATGAAATAGTGTATTGATGACATACTCTAAGACATAGGGAATGGACACACTAAGACACATCAAAGATGTAAGGTTTAACTAATTCATTTGTAGAACCTAACTAAGTTTATTTGTGAGTGCCTGGAAAGCTAGTTAAAGCTGAGCAAGTTCAACTTCAATGTGTGCCAAGCAATCCTTCGGGTGTCGAGAAAACTCTTCTAGTGCCGAGTAACACAGAGGGTGCCAAGCATCAGTAAATGTAGAAGTCGAGTAACACAAAAGGTGTCGAGCATCAGTAAATGTAGTAGAAGCCAAGTAACATAGAAGGTGTCGAGCATCAGTAAATGTAGTAGAAGTCGAGTAACACAAAAGGTGTCAAGAATCAGTAAATGTAGTAAAAGTCGAGTAACACAGAAGGTGCCAAGCATCAGTAAACCAATGATGTCAAGTTGTTGCATTATTGATAAGACAAAAAAATTTGCCAGATCAGTAACGATAAGTTTGTTACATTGAATTTTGTGAATTAGTTGGATGATAAGGATGATGAGTAGATGTCACAAAATTTCATGTAAACCATGCAAACCAGTTTTGAGCGAATACTGATGGAATTATCATGAAGTTTTTGGAAGAAACAATTTGGAGGGAAAATAATATCATTCTCTCAAATCAAATCAAATTGATGAGCAGGAAGATTTGAGCGGGAAATCTAGAATAGAACTTTTTTATAAGGAGTTACAGGTCAGAGATCAAAGTGTGGTCATGTAAAGAAGCCAAGAGAAGGCTAGTGTAAAGTGTCAAAAGGAGGACACGGTGAGGAGTAAGTATAGAGGATTAAGACTTTGAGTTGATCAAGTGACCATAGAGTGCATTGGCATAATGAGTGGAAGAACTCAAGGAGATAGATCTTGAAGGGTGGACAAGTTGTCAGCACTGCAAGGAAGAAAATTCAAGCAAAGAAAAGAACTGAAGAGTGATCTGAAATCTACAAAGTTAGAGTTATAATCTTTATCAGGTCAAAACCTTTCTAATACTTTCTTACCATTGTATTAGACATTGAAATCCTACATTACTAGGTTAGCTTAACAACTAGGTGGATAAGCCTCAAGAAAAGGATAGAAGATCCCCAGGAGAAGGATAAGAGATCCTTAGGAGAAGGATAGGAGATCCTTAGAGAGGGATAAAAGATCCTTTTGAGAAGGTGACTGTAAATCCCATAGACTTGGGTGGGCCTAACAGCTCTATATAAATTCTTTAATAGGGTGGCATTCTAAGTTGAATGTTCTTAAGTCCTCAAACAGGGCACACTCCTAATAGGGTGTAGAAATCCTTTAATAGGGTCACATCTAATAGTGTGTAAAGCCTTTAACAGGGCAGGCCTTTAATAGGGCAAACCATCAGAAGTGGTTGAAATCAATTTTGTGGATATCATCCCCACCCCAATTTTACCTTCTTATTCTTGGAGGGTTTTTGGGTCACCAAAATCCTTTGTGTTATGGTGTGATGCATGTTTACTTTTCATGATTGTTTAATGTTTAATTGCATGCATGATAATTTTAATTATATGCCATTAAGGATTTACAAGAAAGTAAAAAGGCTAGCACTTCTAATTCACCCCCGTTTTATTAAAAAAATTGTATTGATCATTATTGGACCTTGAATAACTGATTCACCCCTCGCCCCCGCCCCCCCCCCACCCCCACTCTCAGTTATTCTAAAATAATTCTAACAACATATCACAATCTCACAACTATAGATATGAAAACGCACTCGATTCAATAGAGGAAGTATATAATAATTGTGTGACAACAAAGATATCATACACCCTAACTAAAAAGAAGTATGTCTAAGCTCAAGAAATAAATTGGATCTTTTAGGCACAAGAGAAAGTAAAATCACAATAGCTAGCAAGTTAAATTTTAATGATGGCAGGGATATCATAGATCTTCAATCTAGGAGCAACTTTCAACATAAATTAAATCTCTTGTGATCTATCATGCTTAGTTCTTTATAGAAAGTTCACGGATCCTATATTTATATGACCTCTCTCTTCTAGGTTTTACCTATCTTATTTTCTCCCCTAGTTTTACCTTAGTCTACCCCCCTTGCTCATTTTTCCTGTGTCATTTCCTTAGGAATCCCTCGAGCCATGGATTTTGTGATAGTTCTTTGTTACTCCCATGAGGATAGAACCATGGCCTTTAAAGGATTGGTTAAGCAAGAAAGGTGGAATAGATTGTTGAACCTAGTAGATGATATGGCTTGGCTAGTCATATTTAGGGATTTAGGAGAGAAGGCCTTTAACAATAAATTCACCTAGTGAACCAATGGCTCCATCATAGATTCCTTCATTGCCTATAATGCAAGAGCTCAAATTGGGTCAAGGGAAATTATCCAGCTATGTAAGATTCTCTTTGAGGAAATGTGGGTAGAGGATCTATAAGTAGTACTAAGCATCACCCCATCTCTTGAAATCTCGTATGCAAAAGGCTACATGGTTTGTGCCCCCGAATCCCTGCTTGATAAAAATTTACTTTTTTGCCCCATCTTGCATATCAAAGACCATAATAGATTTAATGATCTTTGGCCCAAGATGAAAGTTAATTTCCTTCTATAATGAAGCAATATCATAGAAACTACGTATAAGGAATGGCTCTTCACCTACCTGAGGACATTTGAGTTCTATGTGACATTGCATGTTGAATACTCATACTTAAGCAAATTGAAGTTCACCACACCTAACCTCTACAAATCTAGTAGGAAGAAAACAACCTGGGCACTAATGCCAAGACAAATGGAGGTCGATTTGGATGAAGCAGAAGACTACATTTTGATTTTTAGGAAGGGTGAGTAGGAAGATCTCTTTTAAATATTCTAATGTAGTTTGTCCATTCATGTTCTTGTTGTAATTAGTATCTTCTCATTATAATATTATCATGGCTACACAATTTTGTTAAATATGGATGGTAGCCCTAAATCGTAGCCCTTCACAAGGTTAGTTTTGGTTTGTAGCCCTTTTCCTACTTTGATTACTCAGCTCTTACTTGTTATTTCCTCTTTGTTTCTATCCCGTCTCTTTTGACATTTTAGGGCCTTTTCAAGGTATCATTAGTTTGTCCCCTTCCCTATGTGCATAAATATACAAAGAAATTTTCAATATGTAAAAAGCGAAATTAACGGAATAACTATTTAGTGTAAGATCTTTTTCTTTTATGAATGTTTGTCTCAATTTGATTACAAGGATCAATGGACTTTGGTAAGATGCAACAAATAAAATTATTATATTGAAAGATCTTAAGGCGTTAATTTAAAAAACCTCCCATTAAAAGGGTAAACAAGTGGATGGAAAACATAAAAAGAGACTTTCACATGGAAATTAGTATGTTTCAAACACGGATCAAATTTTTTTTTGTGGAATATAGATGGGATATAATTTATAATTCATCTTTGGAATCCAAATAGGATAATAAAACTCCTTGTTTACACAAACCTTCACCCTAAAAAAATTACCCCTAGAAACACTTAAGAACAATCACTACTGAGAGCATCTTCACGGAACCTCTAATTTTAGTTTCGAAAAAATGGATCCCACCTGTGCGTTTCAAAATTTTGCTCCAGCCCGTTCATTTCAAACTTCAGCTCTGGACTATATTGCTATGGAGGATGCACGTGGTGTGGTGGTTGCCTTTGTTGTGACCTGACTCTTTTTTACATCTTATCATTTGGCCTCCTTCATCCGAGTGAATCTTGTGCCCCCTCCTATTGTGGCTAAGATCGTAACCACAGGATCTGAAACTGAAGCTCTAGTTGTGGACGCCTTTCCTGACGTATCTCAGGTTGTTGTGGGTTGATATGCTATCTCTTATGCAAATGTGGTTGTTGTGGGTTGATATGCTATCTCTTATGCAAATGTGGCTACTTTTGAGGTAGGTATTAATGCTTTGGTTCTAAGGAAGGGGTCTCATTTGGCTAAGGTTAGTCGTGCAGCTATGCCTGTTTCTATGAGTAATCTGTTGGTGCTTAATCTTGAATCCTTGAATCTAACATTGTTGATGAGATTAATGCATATGTGGATGATTTCTTTATTATAGGTTTTTATTTTTCATTTTAGGGGTTTTTGGCGCACTCTCTCAGATTTGCATACTTGGATCTCCAAATTTTAGGAACTAATCATTTCGGATTTAGTTCAGATCTACCATGTGGCAAGGGGTTTTTTTATTGCAAAATTTGCTAATGATAATGACAGGAATGTCATCCTATGTCATGGTTTATCTTGGGAGGAAAGGTTCCCCCTGATGGCCAAACCTTGGTATTCGGCATTTAATCCAACTACTAAGTCCTTTAATAAGATTCCCTTATGGGTTAGGTTGTTGAATCTTCCCCTTCACTCGTGGCAAGACTCAGTCTTAGAGGTTGTGGGGGAAGCCCTTGGGGATTTCTTATTGATTGATTCAATCTCCTCTCATATTGATCTCACTTTGGATGAGGATTCTATTGATGTCTCTGATGATTTGCATGTTGTCCCTATGACGATTTTGACTCAAAAGATTGTTATTGATCTATTTCCTCCTAGGGACTCTCTTGTTCCTTTGACAGCTTTGAGTCAAAAAAAATTTGTTGTCCCTTCTGCTACTAACTCTGTCCATAATATTGTTATCAATTCTCATGTTGTGGGGGTTTTGGGGGTTAGAGGGGATTGGCAAAAAGATGCAGGGAAGGTGGAGGATGGTAGGACTTTAGTTAAAGGAAAAAAAGGCAAATCCTCCAAACCTTCATTGATATGTATTTACGTTCTCAAAAGAATGGACCAACCAAAATGTAAATCTTGATGGTTTGTGATCTCTTGGGTTGTTTTCCCTCTTGATGGGAACCTTAGTGTGTCCCTCTAGTTTGTCGGGTGGTTTTCCATAGTCATTTTAAGATTCTCATTGTTATATCTTTCTTGTCCCTTTGTACAAGGTTTTGGGTCCTTTCAAAACCTGTTTTTACTTTATCAAAACAATCGCTATCGAGAAAGCTCTGCTATTCTCTTTACCATTAGGATAATGTTAAATCTTGCATAAAACTCTACTTGAAATAGAATTAACAAATATTAGGGCTAATTTCCTCTATAAATACTTGGTAAATGTTTTAAAATTCTAAGAATGCATATGCTTAAGTTTTAATAATTCCACTACTATTATGATAAATTAATAATCAACTAATCATATTGAAAATTCAATATAATCATTAAGGAGGAATCCATATCACGAATGTCGATACATCGATATATTAAATGGGGTCACTTTATATCATGAGGCTTTTTGAATCTCAATGCCAAGTTTTTTCTCTTGGCAGCCAAACCAAGACTTTCTCCCTCTCTGCATCAAACTCACAAAGCTTAACTTGGGTAATAAACACATGAAGACCATGCTTTCCCTCCCTTATTATTCAAGGAAGATTAATGGTTATTCTTAGTGCCCTCTGAATTTAATCTACTCAAAATGTAGCTTCAAACTAATAGCTTTATACTTTTATTAGGAAAGACCACTTGAAATTATGTAATGATCTTTTGTCCTTTATTTAGTCACCCCCAATACTATATCCTAACCAGGCCTCTATTTAGCCCCTCAAACTTATATTGATTGACACTAAAATAAAAACACTAATAATTCAAAAGTTGAACAATTTCACAATACAAGAAATAGCTAGAATAGATAAATATCATTTGTTGAAATCGTAAAAATATCCAACTTAAGTTAAATTTTTCTCAATATTAAAATAATAAATAATCACTAGATTCTTATCAAATCTAATAAAATGAGAAAATTAATAAGTTTAAAGTCTCTAACCCATCAACTAAGAAATTCATTAAGAAACCCTTTATAAAAAGGACCCTCTTCAAAAAAAACTTTATATTCTTCTCCCTTTCTTCAAAGGATCTTAGCTAAATATTCTAAAAGAAAAGTCTCTATAAATAGTCATTTAAAGAAGGCACTTCATAATTCAAATCTCGAGCTAAAAACAATTATCATAATCTAAGAAATATGTAGAGGAAGGAATACATTCCTTACTTCGTAAGTTCAAAAGGGAAAAAATGTATGTAAACAACAATTACAAATATAATAGAACTTATCTTTACAACAATGTATTATTTGGGTATGTCCCTTTTATTTCTATAATTTGTAAAAGACTTTTGTAAATGGTCTTTTACTAATAAAATTGTTTATTAGTTATTAAATTTGAAGCAGGCATGTTGTTTAGGGATGGGTTATATCTGCTTAGTAAGTAGTAGTTTATTAGTGGATTAAATTAATTAGGTGTTATTGGAGTATTAGATTTTTTAATGTGGATATATTCTTATGATAACGTTACTAGTACATTTAAAATAGGTTTTTTTGGTAGTGTAGTCAGTTGATAATTGTGTTTTTAAATGTTGTTATATTCCTATGATATAGTTATTATTATATTTAAAATAGGCATTTTTGATAGTATAACAACCTGTATATCTAAACCTACTTTAATTTCACCTTACAAATGTCACTTGATTGATGATGTTAATTCTGAACTTAAAGCCTAAGCACTTTACAACTATTGGTTGACAGTTTGTCCTCCTATTAGATTTTATAACCTGACTCTTTGATACCCAATGTTTAAAGAGACAAAA
This sequence comes from Cupressus sempervirens, assembly GCA_028749045.1. NCBI lineage: Eukaryota > Viridiplantae > Streptophyta > Pinopsida > Cupressales > Cupressaceae > Cupressus > Cupressus sempervirens. Next base: position 329,359,273 of record CM053783.1, read on the forward strand.
GGATGTTTACCAACAAATGGGTTAGTGTATGTATTATATCATTGCCTTCTAAATTATTAGGTACAACTCCCTATGTTTTTCTATAATATGCAATGAATATGTTTTATGAGATTAGAAGTTTTGATATTATAAGCTCTTAACCTGAGAGCAATAAAGGATAACCAAATTGTTTGTAGACACAAAAAAATTCAGGAAAGATGGATTTGAATATCCTATCACACTCAATCGAATGATTGTAGTAGATTATCTTGATATTTCTAACCCTTCTATTCTAAATGCAGATTAATCATCTAAATGCAAAAGAAAAATGAAGAAGATATGCACATGAGGGAAAATGGAATTACTTTCACTATTAGCCTTGAATGAAATGGAATCCAACCAATAACTAATTGATTCATACACATTTATCTTTCATTTCCCAAAGAAACTATCTAATATGTTATCAAACCAACAAGAGAGGAAACAAAACCATATATGAAGAAAGTAAATGGAATCACCTTCACTACAATTATCAAAATGAAATAGAATCCATTTGATTATCACAGAATCAGATATGATTTTCTTTCGACTCTTAATGCAAAACTAATCTATGTATGGGCCACAAAACATGACAAGCAAATAATTTAAATGGAATTACAAACCAATTCACCATCAAGTTTTCCAACCTTTGTATTGTTAAATAAGATTACACTTATAGTTTGTTGTTATACTTCAGCTCAACAGAGCAACAATCACAAAATAGAAAATGAAATAAAAATATGAAATTATCCATTGGTATGAACATGTGGCATCTTCTCTATCAATGATTTTGAATTTGTGATACTCTTGAGAACACACCATGACTATTCAGCTTCATGCAATCTCCAAAAATCCTATAGAAAATCATAATTTTCTTTATCTTCTGCTATTTCCCGCCAAGTCTATATAATTATATCTCAATGGTCACAATGATTTTGAATTTTGGTTAGCGATCTTAAACCAACGATCACATTTAAAATCCATCTATTTCCTTTTATGACTTGTACAGGTCCACCTAGGTATACGTGTTGAGTCGTCATTATGTCGTTAAGATTATTTTTCTTGAAACTTTTTATAGTGACATAACTATGAGTGTTGATACCCTTTTGATCTGATGGTAGTGATAAAAGGCATTTAACCCTTTATTTACTTTGCTTCATGGGTCCATTTTCCATCTACACACATCGTGGTAGACAAGTGGCAGTACTTTATTGACCAATGAATCTGACATTAGACTACCTTACTTCGTGGCACTTCATGACTAGACTATACCTTGTGGAATATAATAGTCCCCTTAGGACATGTGTTGAATTGTCAATTTATCACATAAATTAACATTCGAGCAACCTTGGAAAGTGACAAAGCGACGTTCGTAGATCTATCTTGAGATCGATGATCCTTGTCATGTTTCTCAATTACTCCGCACAACTCACAAAAAGGTCCCGCTTTAGTCGGGTCCCATGGACAAGTGTCAGCTTGTTGTTGTCTTTCTATGACTATTCCTTGTGCAACTTTGGAAAGTGACAAAGCAATCTACATAGATCTTTGTGAAATCTGACAATCATGAAAAGGGTCTTATTTCCAAGGTGACTTGACTATTCAACTTGATGACATGGATGTCCAGATTGTTTTGATTTGTCAATTTGATTTCAACTTTGGTCTTCACCACCTTTGACTTTGTTCTTCATCTTTTTTGCAATTTTGAGTGCTTTCTGTATTGAATTCAACTGATCTTGCTTTTGAGATGTTATCATGATCTGCATATCATCTTTTAGCCTTACTCTTCGATGTTCTCTACCAGATTTTCTTTGAATATGCCTGTGATCTCTTTTAAATGTATCATTCCTTTAGATAGAGACCATTAACCATGAAGCTAGAAATCCTTAGAGAATTAGAACTGCTTCCATGAAGAACTATTTCACAACATGAATCTTTGTCTTTAGCATGATTAGGATCAAATGAATAGAAAATCAAAACCTTCTTCTCATCGGGATGACGCATAACAAACCATCCAAACCCTAATCACCTAGCTTTGGATTGATGTATTGCTCATATGATTCCCACATTAGGTTAACTTAAGGAATAATGAGAAGAAAGGCCACCCTATAGGCAATTAGACTCAGACTCAAGACATTGACATTTAACTTGATTCAAAACCCTAAAGAAAAAGATATGAACTAAAACTTAGGCAACAGTTAGCTCTGTCAGGGGATTTAAGCATGATGATGCTTGAAAGAACTCTAGCAATCTCTAGTTCTGTAGAAAAGGTGACAACTTGGAAACAAAAGGATAGGCTAAACTAGGAAAACAACAACAACTACCTAGAAAGCAAACAACTAAGCTAAAAGAAAAATGCATGAATGGAAAACTACCTATCTAGCTACTATGCAAGGGTTACCTTCTTTTAATTTTGCATTTGATACAACTTCAAATCCTGCCCATTATAAGAACATGGCAAGGATTCTCCAGTAGGATATGTCAATTTGAAGGAATTATTTTGATTCACTTGGATGATCTGAAAAGGTCATTTCCACAAAGATTGAAATTTGGAATGCATGCCTCTTGGCTCATGTCTCTTATCCCATAGCAACACCAAATCACCTTCCATGAATTTTCTAGGCCTAGCCTTTTTATCAAACAACTTCTTTATTCTTCCTTGATGTTTAGTGATTTTATCAACCATCTCTTCCCTTTCTTCTTGTAGTTTGGTAAGATACAAGATTCTCTTTTCTAAACCATCCTTGAAAACATCTTCTTCAATTACAATCTTTAATTTACACACAGCAAGTTCTAGAGGCAATGGCAGATTAGCTTCCACTTCATATACCAATTCAAATGGTGAAATACCTATAGCTCTTTTAGGTGTAGTCCTATCAGTCCATAAAGCATCATGTATTTTCTTGTGCCAACTTTTATGGTTATCTGAGACCAATTTCTTTAGAATATTAATCAGATTCTTATTACTAGATTTAGCTTGCCCATTTCCTTGGGGAAAATAATCAGAGGAATGCCCAACTTGTATGCCATTATCATAGAAAAATTCAACAATTTATGAAGAAGAAAAGTAGGATGCATTATCCATTATCAACTTCACAGGAACTCCAAATATAAACAATATATGTCCTTTGAGAAATTTGCATACTACCTTTGATGAAGTCTTCTTCATTCGCTTTGCTTCAACCCATTTACTGAAATACTCTGTGGCAGTCAATATATATGAATGTCCTTGACTAGAAAGAGGATTAATTAGGCCTATAAAATCTAAACCCCATTGATGAAATGGTGCTTCAATTACCACTGGCCTGGGACAGGGCAGCTAGATGAAGCTTGCCAGTGAACATCTTGCATTTCTCACAATTAGCAACCCACTTATATGCATCCAAGCCAATAATAACATTGCCTCAAAATTTTTAATGTAGTGACAATATAAAAGAAGTGTTCTCCACATGCCTCGTTATGAAAAGATGTTAACAACTTTACATGTTGCTCTTTATCTACACATCTTTAAAATGTACCATCAATTGCTCTCTTGTACAAGACATCAACATTAATCACATACTTCAAGGCTTTTGTTTTCAAATCTCTCCTTTGTTTAGTATTCAATCCATCAGGGCATCCACCATATGTTAGGACATAAGCAATGTTTGAGAACCAAGGATCCTGAAGACTTACCATAAGAACTTTTGGAGTATCTTCTTCTTTGAATTGTTGATCATTTGCCAAAGCTTTATAGAGTGCATTACCTCTAACAAGTTTGGTTGGTTTTATTTCTATATCATATTCTTGAACTTTGTCTATCCAAACTCCTCTATTATAGCAACCAACCTCTTGTTGTGTCAAAATACTTTTCACAGCAAGATCTGGCACATATATCACTGAATGAAAATGTAATATACAAAATCTGAAATTCTTAAGGGCTCTCACCACTACATATGCATGTTTTTCCATTTGTGAGTATTTCAATTCTTGATTTTTCAGAGGTATGCTCATGAAAGCAATTGGAGTTTGTATCCCTTCTTTGTTTTCTTGCATCAATATAGCTGACATAGTGCATTTTGAGGCATAAAAATATATGATGAATTCTTTAGTGTAATCAGGATGGACCAAAATAGGGGCTTTAACAATGGCACTTTTAATATCTTCAAAAGTCTTCTTTCCAATATCTCACTCCATTTGAAAACCTTATTACCTTTCATCATATCAACTATACATTTAACTATCTCTGAGAAATCAGGCACAAATCTCCTCAGGAAGCTTATTTGACCAAAGAAGGATTTTACTCCAGTTTTGCTCAAGGGTAGACTTACTTGTTGAATGGCTTTAACCCTATTTGGATCAATCTTCACTCCTTCTTGGGATACAATATGACCAAGTAATTTACCTTCTATCACATAAAATACTAACTTCTTTGAATTTAGTGACACACCATGCTCTCTACATCTTTGTAGTACTTTTTCTAAATCTTTGATATGATCTTTTCTCTTCTTAGAAAAGACTTCAAATCATCAAGATATATGACAATAATTTTATCTTTCAAATCACCAAAAGCTAAATTCATACCATGTTGAAAGGTTGCACCTACATTGATTAAGCCAAAAGGAATCGTATTGTAGGCAAAAGTACCCCATGGTGTGGTAAATGGAGTTTTGAATTGATCTGTTTCATTTACCTGAATTTGATTTTATCCTGAAAATTCATCTAACATGGACATCATTTTTTATCCTACAATAGTTTGTAAGAGATTATCCATATTAGGGAGAGAAAAATTATCTTTGAGCGAGACTTGATTTAGATTTCTGAAATTTACACAAATCCTTATCTCTCCATTCTTCTTCCTCACTAGCACAATATTAGCAACCCAAGTATAATGATGAATAGGGTATATAATCCTGGCTTGTAGCATTTTGTCAATCTCCTTGAAGATTGCACCTTCAACTATAGGATTATAGTTTATTTGCTTTTGCCTGAATGGTGTTGCTTCTGGTTTAAGAGGGGTCTCATGTTTGATCTTTTCACCCATGAAATTCTGAAGGTCTTCATAACTCCAAGAAAATACATCTTGAAATTCAATAAGTAATTTCCTAATCTCTACCCTCTCCTCTAGTGTGCAACACATTCTTATGTTTATCATCTTTGGGCTGACTTATGTTCCTATATTGATTCCATCATATTCACCACAGGGTTTTCCTTTCTTATCCCTTTCCCTCTTTATGTATGCATCATGCTTATCAAAAAAAATTTCTAAAGAGATTAGATGGGGTGGAATCTTATTACCTTTCAATTGAATCACATCATGCTCTTTTTTTCTTTTTATCACCTATCACTGAATCATCACCATTTACATTAATGTTTCCTTCAAAATACAAGCATTCAAAAGGATCTTCTCCTTCAATGAATTGTTGTATATGTTTGTCATCCTCAAACACCTATCAAGACTCTTCATTATTAGGAACATTTGGTCTGAAAAGAACTTCTACTTTGTAGATTTGATCCTTAAAATTAGGGTGTAGTAAGAGCAATGATGCAGAGACTACCAAAGAATCAACTCTTGAATTGAATTCTCTTAGAATTGATACAATTGAGAATGCATCCAAACTCTCAATTTCATCCCACACTCTATTATGGTAATTCCTCAATCTTGAGTTCTTTACTGCATATTGATTTCTAATTTGTCTCACCACCAATTCTGCATCTCTTTAAGCTTTGAGTTCCTTGACTCCTTTTTGTTTTGTTGCCATTATACCAAGGAGAAGAGCTTCATACTCTGCAATATTGTTAATGTTTTTGAAATCTAACTTATAAGCTAGGCAAGTCATTTCCCCACTAGGTGATGTCAACACGACCCCTGCACATGAACCAGCATTAGCACAACTGCCGTCAAATTCTAAAGTCCACAACTGATCACCTTTAGTTTGTTTTGATTCTTCTAAAATATCAGGGGTATCATAGAACAACATATGATTACCAAACTGCATTTCATGATACAAGATTTGAGACCTAGGATCATCTAATTTCGAGACAGTGAATTTTGTTTTTTTTGGTTCTAGCTTCACCTTTTTATCTCCGACTTGAATTGTAGCGTAAGACCAATCTAGTGTTATCTCTCCCCCCGTGTCTTTGCAAAAACTTCTACTTAGGAGCATTCCATAGCTTGTTGCAAGGATTTCTGCTACTAGGATTGTAAGTTTGAGTTTTTTTGAAGGATAGGCAGCTAGGGCAACTTGAGCATCTTTTATCTGTCCAAGTGAGGGTACTTGTTTTGCATCCATTGAATAACATCTACCAAAGGTTTTAGTCAATGGAAGGCCTAAAGATTTTGCTACAGAGGTAGACATTACATTATTAGAAGCTCCTGAATTTGTGATGCAATTACTCAATCTATTTCCATTGATAAATAATTAAATATAAAAAAGATATGGTTTTTGGTTTGGATAAGTAGCTAAGACAAGAGATTCTTCTTCTTGAAACAACTTAGGGAGTGCAAAATCTTCATCAATCAAAGAAGTTCCACTATTGCTAGGTTTATTGTGATGATCAACATTAGCATTAATATTAACTTGACCCCATCCTTATTATTACAATGCTCAACTAATCGGGATTAGCTTTCAAGTAATCCAGTGGAGATATCTGAATTCTAGTCTCTTCACAATATTGTATTATGTCTAAGGAATTAGATGACCTACCTTTGTCCTCTTTTTCTAAAGTTGAAGGTACCATACCATTGTCTTTATCAATTTTGTTTGATGGTGCATTATTTTTATACGAACTAAGTTGTTGATCTGATTTCTATTCTTCTGACCTCTAGTCATTCTTGTCAGCTAAGGCCCCTCTAGACTTGCAAAGTAACCACCTCCTCTCTCTGACTCTGATTCATACTCTGAGATAAAGTTTTCAAAGTCACCACAAGGAGCACAATCATCCTCACTTTCAAGATATTTGTTTGTTATTTATTATCCACCATTTGTTTATATCTGATCAGCACATGTATCTCCATCATGATCTACCCTTGGATGAAAAGCACACATATTTTGTCTTTTTGGGGCACCTTCAATTGCTAATCTATGTTGAATAGGTGGGATTTGCAATGCTTTACCTCCATTTGGGTTTCTATAAACTTCTTGATAAGGTTGATGAAAAGAATGAGCAGGCCTATTAATTTGTTTCTTCAAAGAAATGAGCTCATTAGACAATTTTTGAAGCATGGCTTTTGTATTGTTAGAAGTACTAGTTGTATTGCTCATGGTTCTAGATTGGAATTCTCTCTTCCATTTACCAGAAGCTATCATATCATCCATCTCCACAGCTAGTGTCTAAGCAGCTTGCAAGTTTGCTACATTTGTTCTTCTAATTTGATATCCCAAATCACGAGGCATAGAGCTGACATAGAAAGTCTTCTTGTTATCATTTGTGGGTGCACTTGTAGCAAGTATTCTTTTGATGAGTTTATTGAACTTTGCATTAAAATCTCTCATGGAAACTGATGGTTCTTTCTTTATTTGTGTCAATTTCAACAACAATACTTGTGCATCCTCTATACTTTAAACGACCCTCAAACCTTTGTTTCATAGTATCCCAATTTGTGATACATCCTGTAGGGAGGTCTTGAAACCAATCAGCAGCATTGTCTACCAGTGTATCTACAAACATTCTGACAGCCACATCCTCATGTTGAGGATTTACTACACCACAAGCCTTATGGAAAGCACTTAAAGTGTTGTTTTGCAGAGGTGGTAGCATCACCATTAAAGTTTAGAAAATTCTTCCTTGATGCTTGTGGTAGATCATTATTAGTTGTAAGGGCAAGAGGACCAATAGCATTTCCCCATGGTTGTGTCATGACTGTTGGTATAGTATTTCAAATTGTCTAAAAAGTAACAAAAGGTGGAAGTGCAGTACCAATCAACAACAAAGCATCAAAAGCAAGAGGAATGAAAGTCCTAGCAACAGGAGGAGAAAAAAAAATGACTTCTCAGTGATCAATTAGGAGGAACAACTGCAGACAAATGAGTATCTTGGAGTTGTTTAGTCACAGGTTCCCTTGCACGTGTTCTTCCTCTTCTACAAAGGTCTTCTACAATAGGAAAATTGGCCTTCTTGAGCTCTTCGCATATTGGGTCAATCTTTCCTCTTTCTTTGGCACTCCTGGTATATTTGGAATCCAGGATGTATCAAATGTTCAAAAAAATGGTGTTTTGAATTTATCTTTACCAGTCTTCAACTTTGAATTTGCCTCTTTTCTTTAGCAGGTTGAGGCTGTAAAAATGGTATCAAGTTCTTATGGCAAACACGCGACTACTACTAGTCCTTTCTTGCAACTCAAATATAGATTACAAATTAATATGAAGGAAAATTCTTCAAAATTTTCATCTGAATGTCTCTAGTAGAGTAGCCAAAAATTATTGGTTGACAGTTTGTCCTCCTATTAGATTTTATAACCTGACTCTTTGATACCCAATGTTTGGAGAGACAAAAGGATATTTACCAACAAATGGGTCAATGTATGTATTCTATCACTGCCCTCTGAATTAATAAGTACAACTCCCTATGTTTTGCTATAATATACAATGAATATGTTTCATGAGATCTGAAGTTTTGACATTATAAGCTCTTAACCTGAGAGTAGTAAAGAATAACCAAATTGTTTGTAGGCACAAACAATTCAGGCAAGATGGATTTGAATAACCTATCACACTCAATGGAATGATTGTAGTATATTATCTTGATATTTCTAACCCTTACTTCTATTTTATATGTAGAAGAGGAATGAAGAAGATATGCACATGAGGGCAAATGGATTTCTTTCACTATTAACCTTGAATGAAATGGAATCCAACCAATAACCAATATATTCATACACATTTATCTTTCATTTCCCAAAGAAACTATCTAACATGTTATCAAACCAACAAGAGAGGAAACATAACCATATATGAAAAAAGTAAATGGGAACATAATCATATATGATGTGATTCTCCTAACATCTTCCCCTGATGGTCTTCAACAGCTCCTTGATGACTTGGCCTCTTTCTACGACTCACGTGAGCTAGTTGTAAATTTGGGCAAGACTCAAGTTATGGTCTTCAATTGTTTGAGGACATCACACCTCCATTTTTACTTCCAAGGTACCAAGATCGAGATTGCATCTTTGTATACTTACTTGGGGGTTAAGTTTTCTGGACCTCGGTTCAACCTGAGACCAGCCATGCAGTCCAAAATCAACAAGGGGCTTGACTCCCTCGCCATTCTTGAGCAACAGTGTCTTCGATGTAAGGAAACTCAAGTGCAAAAACAGCTTCCTACACTAATCCCTTAAGGAAAGTATTGTGCAAATTCCTATTAAATTCTTCCAATTTCAGATTCGATATTATGTAAACAATAATATTGCAATCAACCATGAATACAAAAAACAAATAGAGAAAGAAAACACAAACACAAAGATATGTCGATGGGGTTACCTTTCGGTAAAACAACCCCACCCCTCCAAAACTTGCATAATGTATTATCTTCAACACAAAGGTTACAACACACTTGCAATGCAACTTCTTTTAGGACACGGAAGACAAATCCAATAGCAACCAACAACACACTTTTTTACTTTCTTCTATCTACAACCCTACAAACGCTTATATCATGTGCTTTCCATTTTTAGGGCAACTTCCAAAGAACAACCATATTAGGGTTTTAACATTCTCTGAAAAAGATGGAGACTCAAATGTACAGTACTCAATGATCAATTGCCACGTCTTCACATTTTCACCCGTCATCAAATCTTCCGAAGATGGATCTTACACGTCATAGGAATCCATCATAATTGTTTCAGCCATGGTCTCCTTACACTTAATTCAAAATGCCAACACATACAAGTGGAGTGACACATCAACATACCAAACATGTACACTCACACTTAATTACATTATTTGCGAAAAATATGCGAAAAATACATTCACAAAATAAATAATAAGAATAGGAATTATTTAAGGTTGAGACACCTTATTCCTAACATTCGACACCATGACTAAGATGTCCTTTCTTGACTCCCTAGTCAATCCGATTGTCCTCTATGGCTCTACTGTTTGGGGCCCCTCCCTTTTGGAGTCTGATTGGGCCTCTGTTGAGAGTCCAAACTCTTTTCCTTTGACGCATTATCAGATGTCATCAATCCACACCGCACAGCATCATTCTAACAGAGTTTGGTGCTCAACCTTTCAGATTGGGAACCATCTTTGATTTAGTTTGGCTTCTTCACCGGCTCTAGAGCTTCGCTGATTCCTCTGACGGTTGACACAGATATTCCTACTTGGCTTACTATTCCTCTATGGAGGTTGCGAATTTGGACTTTGGTCACAAGTCTCGTTACTGGTACACCCAAGTTTTTGCCCTCTTGGGCTTGACCAATTTTAGTTAGGATCATTTTCCCCCCTTTCAATTTTCTCTAGACGCTCCAGCCCATCTTCTTCCACCTCAGCAGGAGTTGAATGAGCATGTTCGACTTGAAATCTACAAACAGTATGTTATCACGATTTAGAGGAATCCCCTAGGTCGACTCCATCCGCGTATGGCCTTCTATGTTGAGCACTTCCTTGATATTTAGGACAGGATCATCTTACACCCCTAGTACTACACTTGTCGTTGGACTCACACTCTTCACATCTCCTTGGGATCTTTTAGAGTGGGATCTCGCCGACTACATATTCAGACTGATCACCAAATTGACATGGAGTACAAGATCTATCAACTTTGTCACCTCAAGGAGGTTCAGACCAAGTCTCACATTATTTTTCGTTGTCACATTTACTATGAGATCCGAAGGAGATTCTACTATTTGTTCAGAGAGTGTTGGTCTCTTACCTCATTTTTCGAATATATTGACCAACACTGTCTTGCACTCTACCTTCAGAAGGTCGTGCAACTTCGCAAACACATTGTATAGCTCCAACTTTGCTTGACATCAACCCCTATGCAACTCATCACCTCTTTCTTCAGTCCTTCAGTTCCTGCCCGAGGATTGCAACAGTCTCTCTACACTATCTCAGTTCGCACCAGAGATAGCACTCAATAGCATCCCTCTAGTAGATCTCAAAGGCGACCTTCTAGAGTACCTGATTGCTCTATTGTCCACCTTTCCTTTTTGTACTACTCATCCCTCTAGCAGACCTCAGAGGCGACCTTCTAGAGTACCTGATTGCTCTATTGTCCACCTTTCCTTTCTGTACTACTCATCCCTCTAGTAGACCTCAGAGGCGACCTTCTAGAGTACCTAATTGCTCTATTGTCCACCTTTCCATTTTGTACTACTTCTCACCTATGAGTTCTTAGCTGTTGTTATTCCTTTTCTTGGTTCTTTTGTTGTTTTGCTTTCACATTCTTTCTGCAAACACCGTTTGGTGCTTCCTCTTATTGGTGTTTGCCCTTTCTATTGTTTACAATTCCTTAGACCCTCGTTGGCCTCCTGTTGGACATTAATAAATTTATCCTCTCTTATCTTATCCTTCACTGTAATTACCAAAACAAAATAGAATTCATATGATTATCATGGAATCACATATGATTGTCTTTCGACTCTTCGTGTAGAACTAATCTATGCATGGGTCACAAAACATGTCAAGCAAATAGTGTAAATGGAATTATAGGCCAATTCACCATCATGTTTGCCGACTTGTGTCTAGTTTGCCAACCTTTGTATTGTTAAATGGTATGAATGAGATTACATTTATAGTTTGTTGTTATCCTTCAACTCAACGGAGCAACAATCACAAAATAGAAAAGGAAATAAAATATTAAATTATCCAGTGATATGAACACTTGTCATCTTCTCCAATGATTTTGAATCCGTGATACTCCTAAGAACACACTATGACTGTTCAATTTCATGCAATCTCCAAAAATCTTGTAGAGATCATAAATTTCTTCATCCTCTGTTGTTCCGTGCCAAGTCTATACAATTTATATCTCAACGATCACAACAATTTTGAATTTTGGTTGTCGTTCTGAAACCAACAATCATGTTTAAAACCAAACCATTTCCTTTTGTGACTTTCTTCGCAAGTCCACCTAGGTACACGTGTTCAATTGTCATTATGTCACTAAGATTATTTTCCTTGCAACTTTTATAGCAACATAACAATGAGCTTGATCTCCTTTTGATCAAACAGTAGTGCTAAAAGACATTTAACCCTTTGTTTACTTTGCTTCGTGGATCCATTTTCTAGCTACACACATCGTGGTAGACAAGTGGTAGTACTTTATTGACTGGTGAATATGACATTAGACTACTCTGCTTCATGGCACTTCATGACTAGATTGTACTCTATGGAATATAATGGGCCCCTTAGAACACATGTTGAATCATCGCTTTGTCGCGATAAATTAACATTCGGGCAACTTTGGAAAGCAACAAAGCAACGTCTATAGATCTATCTTGAGATCAACAATCCTCGTCATGTTTCTTAATTATTGCGCTCACAAAAAGGTCCCACAAACAAGTGTCAGCTTGTCATTATCTCATTATGACCATTCCCCGTACAACTTTGGAAAGCAACAAAGCAACCTATCTATAGTTGATGGAGCTAGAGTAGTTGATGTTGGCCTAACTAGCCGAGAAGAGGCTATAGATTGTCATCCCATCCGAGGGTTCAGGGTGGGTGGTGCAGTCTCAGTACCCCATGTCAATGCAAGGGCCTCAACGGTGAGGGGAGGAGTAGGAAACCGTGGGTGATTTCTCAACACAAATGAATAACTTGTTAGGAACCACTTCCGCTAGTTGGGATGGGCGCTCCCACATGTTTATCTGGGTCGAGTCGAGGGTTGGGCTTTCGATCTTAGTTTCGTAATATGTTCCAGCAGGGGCGAATCGAGCGAGACCAATTCGATCCAACTTTCGGGTCGTACAATGCATGCAGGGGAACTTTGGAAAGCAACAAAGCAACCTATGTAGATCTCTATAAATTTGGCAATCATGAAAAAAAAGTCTTATTTCCAAGGTGACTTATTCAACTTGATGACATGGATGATCATATTGTTTTGATTCGTCTTCGATTTCAATTTTGGTCTTTGCCACCTTTGCTCGCTTTGTATTGCTTTTGACTTGTTTTATACTACATTTGCTCTGAATATGTCTATGATCTCTTTTAAATGTATCCTTCCTTTAGATAGAGACCTTTAACCATGAAGTTAAAGGTTCTCACAAGATTCAAAAAATCCAAACCTCCTCATCCGAATTATGCATAACAAACCTTCCAAACCCTAATCACCCACAATATGTTAACTCAAAGGAATGATGAGAAAAAAGGCCACCCTATAGACAATGTAGACTCAAACTCAAGATATCAACATTTAACTTGACTCAAAAGCCTAGAGCAAAAGATTTGAACTGAAACTTCAGCAATAGCAACCTATTCCTACCATCTACAACTCTAACAGTTTGTGTGTAGACAACTTGGTTATAGATGTTATCTAATTTGTTATTCATTTAAGATTGTGGACATTATACTTAACACGTACTTAAATTTCCTATTTGTAATTGTTTAAGTGTGCTTGATGTGTATGTCTATATTACTTCCACATTGTTATCTAATTGTACAAACATTTGAAAAAAATGTTAAGAGAACCACACAAATACAAGATTGACCATGCCAAACACCTATATAGACACAAGGATTTTATGGCTTAAAATATTGATTCATGGTTTAAAGGTAAGAAGTCACTTAGGATTTTATAGTTGAAAATATTGATTTGAGAGTTATATCAAGAGTTGCAAGCACCCAACACTTAGATACCTCTACTAAGAGGATGTTTTCCATAACTATGAAAGATGAAATGAACAAAAAGGAGTTGAAACAAGTTATGACATGGGAGAGTATATAAATGTCATACATCTAGTCCACAACCCCTCTCACAAACACCCTTGTCCATGTTGGACAAGTAAAGGAGCAAGCTCATAGAATCTTTAATGCCAAAAATCATTTGCAAAAACAAGTGGGCTCACTTTTATGATGCAAAAATATTTGTAATGTATCAATATTCAATTATTAAAGGAATATGACAAAATTATCAATTTATAAAAAAAAAACTAAATCTATAAAAGCAAATGCAAAAAAAGGAGAAATAAGATAACAACAAAAAGAAGGTGAAGAGGGAAAAGATGGAAAACATAAAAAGAACACTAAGAAGGTGGTGGCCAAGTAGGAGACAAGGGAAGATAGAAAGGCTTAACTAGCCTGGGTTCCATGGAAGGGGACTTCCTATAAAATAGAGCATAAACCACTTTCTATTTTTCAGAAAACATTTTAAAGGTAGTGGTCCCATGACATATGTTGTATATCCAAGTTGCTTCAAAATATAAGGAAAATAAATAATGAGTTTAAAAAATCATTTCCCTCTAAAGTAATTTGTTAATTAAAAATATAAAATTCAAATATTTGACAAGTGGCACAAAGCATTCCTAAATGGTGGGGCTATTTCCAAAAGTTAAGAACTTCTACTTTTTAGAAAAATATTCTAAATAATCCCATAGCAAAATAAAATTTTGCTCATGAAACCACTTGCTTTCTAAAACATAGAGCTTAAGCCGCCCTCACAACCCCTGCCTTACACTACTCCAATGTAAAATATCTAACCAAAAACCAATTCTGTAAACTGAAGTCAAGAAGGAAACAAAAAGATCTAAATATTTCTCCAGCTTATTAGATAGAGAATATGGAAGAAATTCAAAGAATATTTCTCCAATTTGATTTAGATCTCAGATAGAGAATATGGAAGAAATTCAAAGAATATTTCTCCAATTTGATTTAGATCTAATCAAAAGAGAGACTTATAGAAGAAATGCGAAGTACAACAATTCTTCGAATTCCATCAAAAATAAAAACGTTTTCAGTGTGAATTTTAAATCGAAGTGTTATAATTACTGTGTCCATAATATTGAGAAAGACATTAGAGCATTACCAAAGTTGTACAAGAACAATATAGAATGGACAAGTCTAGAAGTGCTGAAGCTACAGAGAAGCTTTCTCGACACAAGATCATTGGGAGAAACCATGAACAGGGGATTATCAAGTTAATAAAAAGGTGGTATATTTTGGAGAATCTTGTCACCAGCTTGGAGTCCTTCATTGGGCAAATGAAGATGGTCAAATTGTTGCAATGGTGTTGTCTACTATTGAAAAAACATATAATAGAATTGAATGGTCAAACAGAGATGCCCCATGGCCCCTGCCCTTTGTGTGATAGCAATGATGCTCTTCTTATATTCTCAAGGCATTTTTATTAGGGCCCTGAAGTTAAAAGCATTACCCTCCCGAACCAGGAGAACCTCTTAAAAACTCAATTTGCAGATGGCACTACTTCCTTTGTGGAATTAGCTGAACAAAATTTTGATTATGTGGTCACGAGATTAGATTTGGGGCTAGATTAGCTCCTCATCAAATCACTGTTCCGCTGTTCTTGGTTGGCATGATTCTCCTCAATGGATGAACGATACAGGATGACAACGGACAGATCCTATTATTATTAGATATCGCAGCATTCCATTCGCTATGTCCCCCTATTCCAAGGAAATTGTAGCTTTCGGTGTATGCTAAGGTCAAGAAAGATACATCCCAAGTGACAGACTTACCTTTCTTCAGTTTGGTTAACTTCTATGTATCAAAATGAGAATCTTGATATATTATGATAAACTTTTTATGGTCTACCACTAGAATGCAAAAGAAAAGGCACTCTTCTATAGATGGGCCACTCTGTCATGTTGGAACGGTTTTGTATGCCAAAAGAATTGGGTGGTTCGGTATTGAAACAACCCAAAATCAATAGCATTGGTCTAGCCTCTAAAAGGATATCCAATGTCCCCCAAGGTGGTCCTCCTTGTTTGTCAGTTACTGATAGATCTCTTTTTATGGTCTACCACTAGAATGCAAAAGAAAAGGCACTCTTCTATAGATGGGCCACTCTGTCATGTTGGAACGGTTTTGTATGCCAAAAGAATTGGGTGGTTCGGTATTGAAACAACCCAAAATCAATAGCATTGGTCTAGCCTCTAAAAGGATATCCAATGTCCCCCAAGGTGGTCCTCCTTGTTTGTCAGTTACTGATAGATCTCTTTTTATGGTCTACCACTAGAATGCAAAAGAAAAGGCACTCTTCTATAGATGGGCCACTCTGTCATGTTGGAACGGTTTTGTATGCCAAAAGAATTGGGTGGTTCGGTATTGAAACAACCCAAAATCAATAGCATTGGTCTAGCCTCTAAAAGGATATCCAATGTCCCCCAAGGTGGTCCTCCTTGTTTGTCAGTTACTGATAGATCTCTTTTTATGGTCTACCACTAGAATGCAAAAGAAAAGGCACTCTTCTATAGATGGGCCACTCTGTCATGTTGGAACGGTTTTGTATGCCAAAAGAATTGGGTGGTTCGGTATTGAAACAACCCAAAATCAATAGCATTGGTCTAGCCTCTAAAAGGATATCCAATGTCCCCCAAGGTGGTCCTCCTTGTTTGTCAGTTACTGATAGATCTCTTTTTATGGTCTACCACTAGAATGCAAAAGAAAAGGCACTCTTCTATAGATGGGCCACTCTGTCATGTTGGAACGGTTTTGTATGCCAAAAGAATTGGGTGGTTCGGTATTGAAACAACCCAAAATCAATAGCATTGGTCTAGCCTCTAAAAGGATATCCAATGTCCCCCAAGGTGGTCCTCCTTGTTTGTCAGTTACTGATAGATCTCTTTTTATGGTCTACCACTAGAATGCAAAAGAAAAGGCACTCTTCTATAGATGGGCCACTCTGTCATGTTGGAACGGTTTTGTATGCCAAAAGAATTGGGTGGTTCGGTATTGAAACAACCCAAAATCAATAGCATTGGTCTAGCCTCTAAAAGGATATCCAATGTCCCCCAAGGTGGTCCTCCTTGTTTGTCAGTTACTGATAGATCTCTATAGTTGGGATTTCAACTTGACAATAAGCCACTGGCTCTTACACATTGCTGTTCAGAAAGGTATCTCAACCATCAAATATATAGGCTAAGGGTGTGGGAAGAATCTAAAAAAGAAATAGCATACCATCTTCACAGAAAAACAAACCTACACATTCATTCCCAAGGCCGTTGGGATGTATCCCCCACGTAAACTGTTGAGCAGTGACGAATGACTTGGGCAATTACAACAGAAGAATGGCACAAGATTAATGGATACACCTACTAAGCAGACGCACAACATGCTTAGAGATCACTACTTAAATATTCCATCGAAAATGACACTGGTTTTATGGCTACATCTACTGAATAGATTCATATGAGCCATCATTTGAAAAGAAGAGCCATTGACATATAAAGCTTTATGACAAACACAAGGAAAGTGCTGCACTACAGATCATTATAAATTTCAATATAAAGAGCTTTCTTCCGATACTTACATTATAAAATTCATATAAAAAACTTTCTGATATTTCATCAAACCCAAATCGACAATGCCCCCAACTCATGACAGTCCTGAATATTTAAAACACTTACCAAACCCAGTCAATAAAAACCAACAAAAAGAAAACTAATTCATATCATGTTCTGCTCAGAATAAAGTAGTTGACTCATCGATAGATATCCATCTCAGTAGTCTAACATGTGTAATTTCTATAACATTCCTCATTGCAGAACGGGTGTTACCTATGCACCAGCAGAAACAAACAGAACTAAACCAGAAAATAAAGAGAACACTAAGATATACATTAAATACTCGGGGTACAAAAACAGTCCAGATACCACATTAACATACGAAAGACGATACCCCAAACACAACATACATACCCTAACAAAAATATATACAGATACTTTAGTTCGAAAATTAAGTACCGAAAATTTGTAGTAGAAAACGGAATGAAAGCACAAACACAACTAAAAACGGGAGTCAAATTTATAGAAATAAGAGAAGTAAACCCTAGCAAAGTCACCATAAACTACACTAACATGCAAACTTCATAAATGTTAAGCAGCCGAACACAGGTAACCCTAAGAAAAGAGCTCTCAGTTTATTGATCTTTCATCATAGTAGACCTTAGCATAGCGTATATTGCCCTAGGGCAAACAATCATCGAGCGTAAAACAAAAATTGGATACTATCTGTTGGGAATCAGAAAAATGATGCAATTATATAAAATCAGAATGAGTCATAAACACGGACCAAATTGCATTCATCACTTTCCCCTAAAAGGACGAAGAGATCATCAGAGACTTAAATAACAGTAATCATTGAATCTCATTTTGTTGCAGTTATTTCTTCTTCATCTGATCACCTTCAGATCCGAACTGAAAAATTGCCCGAGGAGGCAAGGACTTCAGTTGCAGAATGTACCATGAACAGTAAGTGGAGCAAACACATAAAAAGATTGAACAACAAGAAAAGAGAAAAAAACAAGCCCTAAACTGCTTAGGAAATCACCAACAAGTCGCCATTTTGGTTTGCTTCGATAGCGAACTCGTCCTCCGCTGAAAATATGCAGACGTTTCACCCAGAGGAGACCTTGTTGTAATGTCAAAGAGATTTGGAAGCCCTAGGGCATAAATAAATTATTTCTTCGAGCCCTAGCCCTAACCCTAAATTTGGATGGAATTGATTAGTTTGTTAATTCGTAAAAATGAGGATAGCTCCAAAACCTTAAAGA
The DNA here is from genome assembly GCA_028749045.1 of Cupressus sempervirens. Classification (NCBI taxonomy): domain Eukaryota; kingdom Viridiplantae; phylum Streptophyta; class Pinopsida; order Cupressales; family Cupressaceae; genus Cupressus; species Cupressus sempervirens. The sequence continues at coordinate 329,377,936 of CM053783.1, forward strand.
TCTTTAAATATGGACTATGTTCTATGAGCTCCATACTTGATGAAAAATAAAAACTGTAGATTATATATTTATTTATTTTTATTTATAAAATATAAGAGAGAATCTTTTAGAAGCTCCTACTTATAACCATTTTAATGCTAACGTTTATGAGGGTCTTCAACGTTATCAACTTGGAAGTTCTTAGTAACTTTTTAGATTCAAATTTGTATCGATGGAGTGTAAATTTGTATAGATGGAGGGTATTCATATAAAAAGAGGTTATATTGTATTGATATATGTTAAAATTTTGTTTTGAAGGGTCTATTAGATATGTTTTTTTTTTGTTTTTTAAATATTAAAATTATATTCAACTAGTATATTATCAAAAAAATTAACTATTTAATATTTATAAATATAAATAAATCATTAAAGAAGAGGTGGACAAATACTTATTTTTAATGTGAACATCAAACAAAGGCATTGATTACTCATGTAATGATGTAGTCCTAGTTCATTTTGGAAGGTGTTGATTGTAAGGTAAACTTAAGATTGGTGCTATCAAATTTCCACAATCCATAATGAAATTGTGTGATAATATTTTAGACTAAATTATGTCTAAATTTTTTACATCTAAGTTTTTGTAACAAATGGTTTTTCATAATTAAAAAACAAAGACAGTTTATAAAGAGATTTTTCCAACATTCCTTAAATAGATAATCGAATTCCTTTTCATATGACATTAATTGTTTCAACTATCAATGATAACTGAAATAACCATGTTCATCTTTGATATCTATATCAATGATCAACTGAAATAAAATAATTGTATAACTAGATTAACGATTAAGTGAAAAATAGTTGTATCAATAATTAACTGAAATAACTAGATTTTAATGATTAACTGAAAATAATTGTGTCAATATTCAACTGAATAAAATAATGGTATCAATGATCAACTGAAATAACTAGATTACGATTAACTAAAAATAATTGTATTTAACAATAACTACAATAACAATTAACTATCTTTTTCTATGTACAAGTAAAGTAAGTGCTTATTATGGAAAGAAGATAAAATAAAACATACAAGTATCATTCGATGAGTCTTAGTTGATTGTACAAGCCTCGACTTTCGGTAAGAGGAGAAGCATTAAATTAGGCTTAACCTCCCAACCTTGGACCATACTTATCCCCACACAATATATTGAATTAGAAAGGCCCTCCCTACTTTGGGATCAGGCTTGGGATACTCTTAGTCTAGCCACCTGAGCATTCCAATGTTTAGAATGTCCGCACAGTTATGGATGTACATGTCTGCATAACTGGCACCATTGACATCAAGTGATCAATAGATGGCAAACATGCCTTCAAACTACCTTGGCCAAAGTTTTCTAATGGCTTCAATGACCTAATCACCACTGCTTGACTTGACAACAAGAAACATTAATAAGGACGAGCATGAGCTATTAAGTAAGATTATTTAATTTATTTAATCATATCTGATTCCACTCCATATTCTTGTAGATTTCATCTCATGTCTTCACCTTTTCCATGGATATATAGCCAGTGAGTCCCAGGTGCTTGAAAATTCAAAGCAATTAGCTCTGTCCATTGATTCTCAAAAGGTTCATTGAATAATATATCTTATCACAAACTATGACTTGAAAGAATGTATTCTTTAAGACTGGCAGAAACATCATTGAATTCTGATTTCCAAATGGTATATTTAAATCAAGATTTTATTGCATTTAAATAACTCTTTTCTCAAAAGGTTATATTTGATAATATCTATGATGATTTTATCTAAAGTCTAGCTGTTATGGAAGTTAGAAAAACAGTAGCAATTGACATGAAAATATTTAGCAAAGCTTGGAATCATGGTTGATTGCGTAACCTATGACTATTCTAGAAAATAAAAGAACTATGATGCTAGTTGGTCGCTATGATTCAGCCCCTCCACAAACGTTCTTCAGGCGCAAAAATCTAGTGTATAAATGTATCACGTCTTCTACAAACAAGACTATAAAAAAAAAGGTTTGCAATGCTATGGATGGCAGTGATTTTCAAATGATATTTGTAGGTTATCGATTTATGAATGGAAGTCAAAAATGATGGAGGAAGTCAATCTTGAGAAAGGAAGTCAAGTGCTTGAATAGATATTGTAGTGCCTGCCCCTAGTTTACATTTTTCGAGCTACATTTATGATATGATTGCCAAACTCTTTTAGGCCAATTTATGGTTGATGAGTAGTATTATTATTTTAGAGATTATCAGATGATGTTTACACTCAGTTTATTATATGATGAGATTACTTGGTACTCTATATTTTGTGCATGTATGATGATTATTCAATGGTTTTAGTTATCGATGATGATTAGTTAGATGGTTCATTATTCCATGTGTTTCTTATGGATACTTACCCCATACTGCATGTGTATGGTGTGCGTGCTGTTTTATTTATGTATGGTGTTTCTAATATGGTTAAGGAAGGGAGTCGTAGTCACCTGCTAGTCGGGATCTACACGATGCACCACTTCTTGCCATTGCCTGTTTAGCTTAGAATATTGTGTTTGTACATGCGTGGATTTTAGGCAGGTTGCAGGTACCGGGTATCGACTTCCCTGAATTGTCAGGATGAGCGTACCCTATCGCACTGTCTCAATGGTAAGAGAGGGGAGATAAACTCTTAAGTCCAAATCCTAAACCCTCTAAAGTATCTGAGTTAAGTACCCTCTGAATGCATCAAATGATGTAATTTGGTGATTATAACCCTTTTGTTTGATTTGGTATGTATTTTTCTATGATGGGTTTTCGTATGTTGCTTTATGAGTCCTTGGTGTATTTTCTATTAATTAAGTCTAATTAAAAAGACTAATTAATGATTTATTTTAATAAGGAATTATTATGATATCTTTATATTTAATTAATTAATTAATTAATTAAATAAAAGAATTAAAGTTGGAAATTAAAGTTCAAGATATATTTAGAACAGAATTATATTTATTTAATTTAATAATAATATATTTGGAGTTCATTTTTAAATAAATGCTAAATATTATTGTTATTTAAATTAATTAAATATGTTATCAATTAAGTTCTAAAATAAATTAAAAAGTTGAAAGATATTAATTTAATAAGAATTCTAGATCGCATGATCTAAACATGAGTTAAATATAAGAATTAAATTAAAAGATTAAATTATAAAAATTAATAATGTTATTTTAATTTCTTAAAAGTGCACATAAGATTTAAAGTAATAAATTAATTAAGAATTGAAGTCAAGTGAATTTTTAAATAAAGTTATTTAATAATTCAACTTAATGTGCATGAAAGTTGAATGCAAAAGAATTAGAAAAGATAATAAAAGTTAATTTGAGTTAACTGAGTTGTGCAAAGAGTCTTCTCGGGTAAACGCACAATTAGTGCCCCGAATTGAGGAGAATTTGCTTATCACAACTTTGGGGGTTCATTTTTGGGGGATACGAATTTGGACGAGAATTTTTGGAGGAAGACAATTTTTGGAAGCAAATTTCAGAAGCCTGATACGAAGAAAGTCTTGAAGGGGAAGGTTATTGAGAGGAGCGAATTCGCATACAGTTTTCTGGAGGTTGCATAATAGCATCAGGATCAGGTAGGGTCTTGTGTTTTTTTTTATCCATTAAAATTGCAATTATCCCTTCCTGCCTTCTTCGTGTCTGGGGTTTGTAGATCTGAATTCTCTGTGATAAAAGTTTTAAGCTTTCAAATCTTGTGAAGTTATTAATTATTCGTCAATAATTTTTGTATCCATGGAGACTGGGTGAATTAATTAGAACCATTGTTTTCTTGATTTAGAAATTAAGATCTAATTTGATAAGGGTTTTGTTTTAATGAAATTGAAAAGTTCTAGATAAATAAATAAAAAAATAATATATATATATATATATATATATATATATATATATATATATATATATATATATATATATATATATATATATATATATATTTTACATATTTACCCTTTGGAAGAAATTGTTTTTTTTATTAAAAAGATTAAACAAAATTAATTTTGTTAAAATAAAACTTATTTTATTGTTTTAGTATAAAATAAAATCAAATTTAAAAAAAAAAAATATATATATATATATATATATATATATATATAATATATTTATATAATAATATAGTGGGGGGGAGGGAATTACCCCGTACCCGCCCCCACTGTCGGCGCAGGCCGACAGTACCTGCGTCGCAGGTACTGCGACGGCAGGTATAGAGTACCTGCTGCCGCAGGCCCTGCGACCGCAGGCCTGCGGCCAAAGCCGACGAGCTATAAACGTTTTGGAAATTTGTTTTTTTTTTTTTTAATTTTTTTTTTTATATAATTTTTTTTAATTATTAAAAATGAATTTTATTTAATTAAAAATTTTTAAATAATAAAAATTATAATATATTCAATTTTTATAATATATTAAACTTTTTAAATATTTAATAAATAAATATTAATTGTATAGATATAGTTGTAGATTTTAATTTATTAATAATTTTGCTTAAATATTAATAAATTAACAATTAGTAGTGGGATTAAAATAAGTAATTAGATCTAATAAATATTGATTAAGTTAATTAAAATTAGTTTAATTAAGTTAATCAATAATGAATGTTATTTGACTAAATTATAAATTTGGATATTGATTTAATGAAAGTTATTATAGAAATGGGTTATTCGAAAAAGGGTAGTTGTGAAAACTTTGTTACTTAAATTCGACATTAAACTAAAACACAAACCTTACCTTAACTTAAATAATATACTTTCAGATCCAATCTCTGAGACTTTGATGTTGTCTTTGTACTTTGAATGTTTTGGGGTTGGTTTAGCGTTGACCAGTTCAGGTTGTTACCAGAGGCTCGGGGTTTGTGAATGTGATGTCTTGATGATTTGGTCTCGATCTTTCTTAACCTGACCATGGTAATGTGATGAAGTGCTCTATGACATGATTGTGTTTACTATTTGTGATTGCTTTCCAGTTTCCTTGTGTGAAGCTGAGATGTATGTAATTGAGAATACCTAACTTAACCATTTTTGAGTCTCGATCAGTTATATTTGATAACCATTTATGAGTCTCGATCAGTTATACTTGTATTACTTTCTGGTTGCTCATTAGAGAACCATTGGATTTTGTGACTTATCATTGATGCCTTCAGTTGCTGATAGAGAACTGTCGTGATTACATGATTACTATTTGATGTTATCTGTTGCTCATGAAGAACTGATATATTTTGTGGATTATCTTTTTATGATGTTTTCAGTTGCTCATATAGGACTGAGATGGTTTTATTATGATTCTTTGATTTACGAGTTCATGAGCTAGGGTAGGTTATCTATGTGTAGAGTCGGGAAGTGGCTTGCAATGGGGGTCGGAGCCCTAAGAGGTTGCCTTGAGAAACCCATTGTAAGTCGTTTTTAATAAGTGAAAACATTTACACTAAATGAGAGAAAATGAACCTAACAAGATAATTGTATGTTCTCTCCCATGCCATGAGTGCTAGTACAGACTAGGATGGGGTAGAGAGGACACTTGGTTACGACCTTGCATTCCATAGTATGCCTCGTCAGTATGAGAGGATACTAGTGGCCGCAGGATCAGTAGGGACCCGGGATTCCTAAGGGATTGCTCGGGTAACTTCTACATGACTTTTGCGATGACACTTTCCCGCTTGCATATTAGGTTTCCTACGTGTCTTGTGGTACCTTTGGGATTTAGATGTCGATTTTTTTTAGGAACCCTTGAGTTAGCATACTTATAGGATTTCTTGGACTTAGAGAGTATTTATGATTATAGGTTTTGTTATCCTATTTGGGACTTGAGACTATCTCCTCAGCGCGGTGGGAGTGGACCATTTAGGTTCCACGCGGTCGGGTGGTAGTGCTTTTACTCTTACCATTGAGATCCGTTCCGTGGTCACCGTGGCTGGAGATTTCGTGATTGGCATTTACCTTCACTATGTTCTTGGATTATTATGATGGATGGTTAGATTTTATGATAGATGTTTTATCATTATGGATGTATGGATGTATCATGTATGGTGAATAGTTTCATATATTTTTACTGTACTTTGTATCATGGATTTGAGGATGTTGTATCTTGATCTTTACATATGTATATTCTTTTAAGCCTTTCATACCCTGTGACATGTACAGTGGATGAATGAGCATTCCGAATTAATTTGCCAAGGAGCATTCGGAACAAATGTATATTATGGACATTGGAGTTTCTGATTATTCTTTTATATGTATGTGTTAGTTGTTAGACTTAGAATTAATTAAATTTAAACGTGACTCAACGTCTTGGGATCTTTAAGAAATGTAACTTGCAATGTATGTTTGTCGATGATTACATGTTATTGCTTCCGCTACTGTTTGTTTGATGTGTATGTCATACTTTCTTACTTTTAAAAAAAAAAAATGTTTAGCAAACTTAGTGAAACTTTAGGTTAATTCTTTTGGATCCCTTGGCGGGGCGTTACAGATATATCTGCCTCTCACTCTCAACTTCTATATAAAAAAAAAGTTTTTAAAAAGTGTGACTCAATTATAATTCAAAAAACATTATGGTTTATCTTTATCTACGTACACATAGATATATTGGTGAGGTGGCATCATTTTATTATAAGAAAATAATATTATGGTGTCACTTCATTTTTATATCTATGTGTATGTACATAATATGGTTAAAGATCATTTAAAATCCTTGGAGGTACGTATTATATTTTACTTAAATTATTTTATGTTTCTTAAATTATTTATTTAATAGCTCTTGCGGGTCCTACAAATGTATCATAAAGTTCAAGTTGTTAGGTACTTACCAAAGAAGTTTAAGGTTATACCTGGCAATCCTATTGACTGGACTAAGCTAGTATCCCATTCTGTTGATCTCGTTTAACAATGTGTCCTCCCTTCATCTTCTCCTACAATCACCTGTGAAACAGTTCCACCATAATAACAAGGTCCATAATAATTTTCATATAAACATTTAAAAGAATTTAATTATTAACCATAATTCCAAAATCAAGCAACTACTAAACATCATATAACAAATAATGGTTAATGACCATCTTCATTACAACATATTTAAATAACTACCTACTTCACATGATTATGAAAGAAAAAACCCACTAAATCCAACGGCTATGAGCAAATTTAAAATTAGGTCAAAATTTGGGATGTAACAGTTTTGAATCACACTCTCTAATTCATCATGATGATGAGAAAGTTCAAAGGGGATGTAAGAATAAGTTGTAGAGATGGACTATATGGAAGAGTTGAGAGAAAGTGGACAATAGAAGAAGCACAAGGACCGAGCAAACATAATGATCAAGAATGCAAAAGGAAAAAGAACTAATTAAAAATAATCAAACATAAAACAATAAGATACATTTCATACCAATAATTACCCAAGAAAAACATGAGTTGTAGACTATAAAGGAATGGAATATAATATAATATATTACTATTAAAAAAATAGAAACTTAAAAGAGATACTACATAGTAACTATTTTAAATAGTAGTTATTAAATTAACTAACAAAACTAACTAATAATAACATATATGTGTATTATATATTAATATGCATAAGATACTCGAGCTTAATGTACCTATTTTCAACAATTTGTAGGACACTATTCTAGGGTGTCCCATGTTTGCACTCTATTCCATGTCTTATTTTGATTCGAGAGATACTTTAATGATTTCCTTTATATATTTGCAATTGAGATGCTTTGATGACCTTATTTTTTTGGTTGTCATTATCATAGCTGATAAATGTTAGATGTGGTACAATTTAGTTTAATGATATTTGCACGATAATGCTTGTTATGTGACATGATGTCTTCTAATTATGTATGGTTATTTTGTATTCAGACATGGATTATTATTATTGATCACCTGATGGATATTATTTGGATTCATTGTTGATGTGATTGTACTACAAATATTTATTGTGTTCTTTCAATGGATTTACGCAATGATGCAAATAAAATATTTAAATGGAATGGATTAGATTATTTATCAAACACGATTACTTGTAGTTGTTTCTTTGGCTATTATGTATGTTCATCTACACTTGATGTGGTTTGTTCACTGTGCTGGAACTTATCCCCATTAGTGGCACATGGATTTAGTGACTTAGTCATTCATACTAAGTTAGTATCGTCCCTATATAGGTGACATATCTGTCTTTATGATATTATTTTAATCCTCTGGTAATTGGCAAATTTAGATTCATAATGTATTTTGTGTTTAGACCCATGAGTGTCTCTGTGCATTTAGGATTCCACATTTGTTGTGAAAAGTTTTATTTTAATGCAAGTTTAATTTACTTAAGAATTTATTTATTTCTCAATTACCTGCTACTTGATCGTAGTTGAATTCCAAGCAAATGGAATTTCCTAGTTAATTGGGAAAAGGGGTCAGTTATTTATTAAGTCATTTAATAACCTATTTTATAAGTCACTTCGGAAAAGTGCAATTATTGGCAAAATGAACTCTTTTGTTTCACTTTTACTTTTGTCATTTCATGTTTGGAGAGCAAAATTGCTCAAAACCTCTTGTGAAAAAATCTTGTTTTATTCATTGGGTGATCTTGATTCAGAAGATCATCATGAGGTTGGTCTTATTGGATTCATAGCAAGGAAATCATATTATATCAAGTGTTTCATCACATTCAGTGGATCCATTGTTTGGTGGTTGCATTTTTTATTTTTGTATATTGGCTACAAGTCAAGGCCTTCTCATTTTATTATTCTTTCTCCATTTTATCTTCTATTTCTTATTCATACATGCATGGAGGATGAGAACTAGTATTCCCCTCCATTTCCATGATTTAATTTGATCCAATTGCACAAGTACGAATATTTATATGTCTTATGTTATTTAATTTATATGTTTGATTGATGTTATGCTACTAAAATGTGTGTACGAGCTTGTAGCTTGTATTTTATTTGAGATTTGGATGTTTTTTCCCATTTTAAAAGTGGGCTTTTTTATTTCATCAAATCCCAATAACTTTGATTTTTTCAGCAATTTTTACATCACCTCATTTTGTGTGCTACCCAATTTTTGTGGGAATTTCTTGGCACAAGTTTGATTTACGAGTTCAGAATATTTGCTAGGTTTCCAATCCAACATGGTTTTACTCTGTGTGCATTGGGATATGTGTTAAATATGTAGTCTTGACAATATGTATTCTTGAATGATTTTTACACTTGATGATTTATTGGCATTTCTCATCCAACCCTTGTGTTGGTTCTTTGAATTTTATGAAGTTGGTTGTCCTTACACACAAGCACGTGTGTGTGTGTGTATGACAAAATATTGTGTGATCCAAACACTTGGATAAAGATTGATTGAGATAATGTTTATTTGGGGGTTGGGTTGGGAATTTGAATTGCCTACAAGTACTCATTGTGTAATGAGCATGGATATATGTGGAGTGGCTTCTCTTGCGTACATCAACCTAGAAGTGGTCAGCAAGGTAACATGAAGAGGTTTTAACAAGTGTTAACCAAAATTAGCTAATGTGTACTAAAACTTAATGACAAGATAAGTGAATAGCTATATGTCTTTGAGCATCTAGAGGGAGCTTATGTGAGGGTGTGGTGTATGTACATCTCTAGTCTTCTACGAAAGTTGATGTGAGGCCTCCTATTGGAGTTGAGTTACTATGCCATGTATATCACCTCCCAAGGGAGATGAGTTACCATACCATACTAGCTTGGGCTTTTTGATGCCAATCGGATTACACTCCTCTAAAGTCCCTACATAATTATCCCATTGAGTGTTTGACTAGTAACATGTGGTACTACATTGTCCTCATGATTACAATGTTGTCTTCACATTCTTCATAGAATAAGTATTAGCCATGGATGTGTGTACTATGTATTCATGGTCAGGTCACTATATCCAACAACATGGTGGGTGTAGGCCTATGAGTACCACATGGTTGGGAGGTGTAGCTACCTATACCATTGCTAGGGACTAACTTGTATAGATGGTCCACCACTAATTCAAGGCCAGAGCTTGATGCTTCACTTGGATTTTTTGGTTGTCTAGAGGATGTTCCCTTATGATTTATGTTATTCCTTGATGCTTATGATATTGTGTTTTAGATGGTGTATCTTGTGTTTCCTTGTGCATTCCTTTACTATGATGTTGCATATTATGGCATAGATTATAGATGTGATTCATGGTTTAGTATGTTAGGCTTTTTGGATTCATTTGTATGCTATCAAGTGTCCATTCCTTGTTCCTTGACTTATGTGGATTGGTACTTCCTGATGTGGAGATTTAGTTAGTTTGGTTGTTTATACTTGGAAATTTTAGATGTTATTTTGTTGATGTCATACGATAAGATATTTTATTGTACAATAGAGCATTTCATTGTACAATAGATGCATTTTACCATATGGGTTTTCATGAGCTCGTACAAGGAAGCACAATCTCATACAATTGTGATGCAGGTGCATCCTGGGTGTAAGAGTAATCTTGCATCACCCAAAAATATTTCCTTTTGTTTCTTGAATAAGGGTTATCTCAATGCAGAGTTGTTTTCTATGAAGGATTGCTACGTGGTAAGCCAATCGTACAAGGTTAGAATGTCCTAATTTCATAGGTGGATGTTCATCTTGGATATATTAGCCTACCAGTTGAGGCTTAATGCCATATCATAAGTATTTGTGGATTTATCGCAGATTTATTGTGTTCAATTTTGGTATAAAAACTTCAAGATCACCATTGAAGACCTTAGACACCCCAAATTAGCTTTGAAATAGGGATGAATGGAGCTTGTGTTAGTTGGGCCCTATAGATTAGATGTTGAGGATTTTGAAAAGTGGTTATAATAGCCAGTTAGAGTAACGATTCAAAAGTTATGGCCTTCCAAAGTTGGGCCAACCAAAATTTCCAAAATAAGTGCCAAAGGTGTATTGGGTCGACTCTATATGCAATTTTAGAGTTAATCAATCTCAAGGGTTAGGGTTTGATGTCTAGAAACTTATCGAGTGGTGTAAAAATGCCTATTTAAGGAATGTGTGTACATTGTCTAAGACAACTCTATTCACAATTTTGTGTTGCAAATTGCTATAAGGAAGGTGCCTATGTGGGTTTGCCTATTATATTTCAAAATTCTATAATTTGCATTTGTAGCAATAATAAGAAGTCCATATTTTGTTCTTACCAAATGTTATTATTTTTTTGTTGTGTTATATGTTTGTGGTATTAAGGGGAGCACCCTTCATCAAACTATGGTAGGAATTTGTCTTGTTCCAGGAGTTTTCTCATATGGGAGACAATCCTAGCTCTTACGAGGGTATACCTTATTTTTTCATATGAAAAATAAGGGGCATTTGTGCCCATTCCTTGGGAATGTAATTTACTATTTTGGATACCCTTTAGGGTCTTGCATCTTCCTAGATCCTAACAAATTATATATCAAGTACTTTTGGGGAAATAGTCAATAGGCACCCTATTGTGTTAATTTGATTTAGCAAGGAATGAACCTCATGTTTTAATCATGTAGGATTTTGTATTTGGCCTTAAAAGGGATATTGTAATGAATGTCATATTGTATATCAGAATGAACATTGTATGCTTAATTCATGTAATTGGAAAATAAATGTGTTGGTAAGTAGTGACGTTTAGAGATCTTTGGTGTTTGGGTGTTTTGGCATATAGTCTTTCATTGCAACCTTTGTATGATTGTTTGCATGTTGTATATTTATTCTTAACAAAAAAAATATTAGCCTATGTTTACCATTGGTTTCAAGGATCTCTGGGTGGGGCATTGCATTTGGTATCAGAGCCTAGTTTCAATATTGGGATCTTTGTGTTATGCTCCCACTATGATAATTGGACATTGAACTTTATATGTATTGATACTTATATTTAATGGTTTGTAATTTTGATATAGCTTGTATGTTTTTATGAGATTCTAACCTGTGTCTTGTAGTCCCTTTGAGGATGTCTCTTACATGTAGGAGTGGTACAGGTTGTGGTCAACATTATGCCTAACATAATGACCAAGAAGAAGAAAAATATAAGGAACACTATGAGGAGCGTCAGGAAGAAAGGGAGAGACAAGGAGAGAATTAGGGTGGATTTTTGGCATTGGTACCTTTGTTAAAAGAACTTATAGCTTGGTTGGGATCTTGAGTCATGGGTTCTCAACATGGTTGTTCATAGCTAGAGGGATCACATGGTGGAGACTCCCACATGCCATAACATGAGGAGAAGAGAGGAGAGTGAGTGCACTAGCATGAGCATTCTCACATGCCACCTAATAGAAAAAGGCACCATACAAGAGGTAGAGACCAAGGTGATGAGGATGCCATCTAGATGGATCTGATGAGATATCTTAAATAGTCTCAACCACCTTTATTTGATGGAAAGGGAGGCGACAATAAGGTTGAGATTTAGTTGTTAGATCTAGGGAGTTACTTCACTATGCATCCTTACGTGAGTAGCTTAAGAGCCCATTATGGAATGGTACACCTACAAGAATATCCATCTTGTTGGTAGAACATAGAGGAGTAGAAGCTCGAAATTAGTTTGATAGATCTTACATGGGAGATATTCAAGGAGAGGTTTAGGGAGAAGTTTATATCTTATTAGTGTAGAGAGGATTGGGTATATGAGTTTCAAGACATTAGATAGGGAACATGCCAATGGAGCAATATTAGACGAGGTTCTTTGAGCTAAGAAAATACTCAAGCTATAATCATGACAATGTACTCCTCACTCATCACTTCATTCAAGGTCTTAAGGACTCCATCATTAGAGATGTCCATATGCATCAGCTTGGGATAGTTACATTTTCCACTAAAAAGGAAAAGATTGTTGAGAGCAATTTATATATAGGTTACAATAGTAAAATGAGTACACAAACTCAAAGCCATAGTGCACAACCTACAAGGTCATTTGTAACTTCCTCACAAACACAATTTGTAGGACAAATGTGTACTCAGTTCACACCTTTGAGAGGTGGATGCCCTAAGTTTAGCAGGTAGCATTATTCCTAGAGTCAACAAGGTGGACAAAGTTCAAGTACCAATAGTGAAAAGAGGTGGGAATATTATAAAGATAAATAGTCATAATAGAGTCATCCATCTCAGAGTGGCCAACATGATTTTAGTAGGGGGAGCTTTGAACAATCTAGTGCTCCTATAAGAGAACACCATTACAATTATGGATATGGTGTTGGGATATGTTTCTCTTGTGGCCAGGTTGGTCACAAGTCAATAGGATGTCCTTAGAAGACATCAATAGGGTCGAGCAAAGGCACATTCATGTCATGGCCTACCATGGAGATTTAGGTAGATCTCATAGGGCATTTGCGATGATTGGTGAACATCACATTGAGCATCAAGGTACCATAGTTGAGACTAAAAGTATGCTACATGATTTTTCTACCATTGTATTATTTAATTTTGGTTCTTTAAAGGTTTTTATTTCACTGTCTCTTGTTCCGTGATGTGGGCTAGTGGCAAGACGATAGGTAGATAGATGGTAGGTTAGTTAGCCACGAGATCTAAAGCAGTTGTGAATTCCTTAGTCAGTGGTTGTGTGGTAGTCATGCGAACCTTCACTGCAATAATTGGTCTTTATATCCTACCCTTAGGATCTTATGACATCATATTGGGTATGGACTGGTTAGCTTCCCATCAAGAAAGTACTAATTGTTGACATAAATTGTTACAGTGTATCAATGAAACTAGTGGAAAAGTTGAGCTTGTAGGGGTTTGGAGATTAGACTCACTTTAGATGATCTTAGTGAAGTAGCTAAAATCAAGTGTGTTACATGTATTTTAGATGTGTGTAGTCTCCATTGAGGTTGAGAGTTAAGAGGTGTTGCTTGATGATCACCTGCTCCTTTGTGAGTATGCAAATGTGTTTCTAGATAAGATATTGGGTATGCCACCACAACTCGACATTGATTTTCATATTGATCTCATTCTAGGAGTAAAACCGATTTCTTGGACACCCTACCACATGACTACTTAGGATTTGAGTGAACTTTGATTTCAACTTGAGGAGTTGTTGGCTAAGGGCCATATTCATCTCAGTGTATCCCCATGGGGTGCACCAGTCATCTTCATGAAGAAGAAGGATGGATCAATGCATCTACACATTGCCTATCGACAATTGAATAAGATGATGGTAAATAAATAATATCCTTTGTGGAGGACAAGTTACTTTTTTGATCAAATGAAGAGAGAAAGAGTGTTCTCAAAGATTAACCTTAAGTCAGGATACCATCATCTTGATATTCATGAGACAACTTTTTATACATGTTTTGAGCATTATGAGTTCACTATTGCATCCTTTAGGTTGACTAATGCACCATCAATGTTTATTATTGTCATGCCCAAAATACAAAGGGCAAAACACACAATTTTTTGTTTGTTCGTTAAGATAATCACACTACTAAGTTTGATAAGTTTAAATCAGTTACGACATAGGTACACTACAAGATAACAACATGTTTCCCTTAACAGTGTCTTCTCATCTCCATTTAGGTTTATGATCAACATGTGGGAATAGGTCATTAAGTTTGTACTTTCATATAAATTTCAATGACTCATACATAAACCACCAATCTGTTTACTAGACAAGCATAATTGGCAACTACCTTTTTGTAGTATAAATATGACTACTAGAACATTATTTGGTCCAAATATTAACAATGGTATAATTCAATCATTCTAATAACAATATAAGTAATTATGACTTTTATTATTCAAGACATTAGAAGTAAGAAGAACTCTCTAAGTAAAATAACATCCAGCATTCGATATCTTGACTTGATTTTTATACTGACATAATAATATCATCATTATTCCCTCCAAGGCTAATTAATAAATCAAATAATACAATGCTCAAATTAACAACTACAAATTTAAAATTTGACATATGCCACCCATCTTATTTTATCATAACTAAATATTTAGGCAAATGAAAAGTACTAACTAATCTTTTAACATCTAACCACTAACTTTAACCACATCAACAACTAAAATTTGAGCTAATAACATTAATCTTATAACAACTAACTTCTAAATTTACTATCTAACATTAATTACAATTTAGTTTAACTTGTAAAAGAAAATCTTTACTCTAAACTAACACCTAAATTACAATTTGAAACAATACAATTGTTAACACTAAAATAATCGAATTAGTTTATCTTTACTACTAACTTTAATTTTTTTACTAGAAAACATCAATTAAACCTTAGACTAATAATACTTCAATCTCCAAGTCTATTCTAACATAAACATATTTAACATACTTAATATAATAATAATAAAAAGATAATTTAAACAAAAACAATCTAACCTATAATCCTACAAAGCTTATTAAAACACTAACATTATTTAACTTTTAACATATTGATATACTAATATTAGCAAACAATTTTATTTCAATGACAAATTCTCAACATTAGAACATACTAAACATACCCTAAATTCATTTTTACTTTAATTACTTTTAACTTAACAAATGCAAAAATCTATTTACAAAATCAAACTATCTATCTAAACCTAATTAAAAGCCCATATCAACAAACTAACTTAAATAATCTACTATAATAATAAAGTATACAAAACAAAAAAAACAATATACTAATTAAATTACTAACAAAATAAACTAACTAACATCTAAATCTTACCCACTAACTTCATACTTACCCCACTAACAAACCTGCTCCCTTTTTCCCATGTCAAAAACCCTTTCCCCAATGTGGGCACGAGCCCCCAAACAACACCCCTCCACTTTCCACACTGCCCAAGACTAGACTACTAGCAAAAATTTGAATGGCAAAGATAGCAATAAGGTTTAGAAGATGTGTTCTTTTCCCTTGAGATTAACTTCACTAAAAAACTTGCCCACGTGAGAGCCTTTGCCAAGGACATGTCAAACCTAACATGGCAGATTTTGTACTCTCCCACGCAGACCTTGGCTGCACGCCATCCATAGCAAGGATTTGGGGGGGGAAGCCATAAAAAGGTGGAGGCAAGTTGAGAGGTTTTAATGCAAACTTTTTCAATACAAAATCTGCCCCAAAAATTTTGCCCACCTTTTTCAATTTGATTTACTTTGTAATAAATATGAGAGACATGCTAAAGGAGTGCGCGTGATCCAAGAGATGTAGTATGCAGGGGAGAGGTTCAAACTTTTTGTCAGACTTAAGTATGATTTGTCCCCCCTTCCTAAACTCATTCCTCCATATGTACCCTCAAGTCAGATTTTGGAGGGGGGCATACTCAACATCTAGAGAAGAGAAGGTAAATGCTTTGTTTTAAAAGTTTTATAGGATGAGATAGGATGTGATGATTATGACATAAAGTTAAGTAGATAGGCCCCAAAAAAAGTAGTTAGGATATTAGGCATTTATATATATTTTTATATCAAACTTTAATTTATTTATTAAAGAGTTCAAAAAGGATAATTAGGAGAATCATAAAGATTCTCTGTTGCCAAGAGGGGTGAATTAATTTCCCCCCATACAAATTCCAGAGGGCTTTTTGGCCTGGGAGTTCTCTCTTTTTTCCAAAACCATTTCTCTTTTCTTCCAAGTGTTAATTTTACTAATGCAATTTCATCTTTGACAAGGGGATGCATATATTATTTTCTTTTAGTTAGATTTAAGCCAACCACACCTAATAACTCAAGGCAATATTATTGATTTTCTCTCTAATGTTGCTTATATTCATCGAGTTCAAAGGTTGTGTTTTGATTACTTTGCTCCCTAAGAATTACGACAATACAATGAAGTCCAGAACAAACATCAAATTTTCTTTAACATTTCTTGAATCTTAAATTGTATAATGGTGTATCATCATGCTATCAAAATTATCTAATTCAATGAATATGATTATCAACCATAAGTATGCCATAGTAAGGTAATAACAACATCACATCTAATATCAATAACCATATGCAAAATTGAAATACGAGAATCCCATATGCAAGAAACATTACTCAATCCTCTCTCTTTTATTTCCTTCTATTAATCAACTTGGTTCAAGGCTTTGTTAGGAAAGAACCAATAAGAAAACCTGACATCCTTGCCAATACATCAATATTTAAATACGTTTTTACATAATACTACAATTCAATGAATTCTTTTCTAGGTCCTTCACAAGAGATCATTTCCAATATCCTCAATGCATCAAGAAAATCATGGAAAAGATGAGAACTGACCCGGAGGTAAAACAACATAAATGAAGATCAAATCAAGCATGCATCCCCATCCCGATTTTGCACAATAGGTTCAACATCGAACCAGACTAGGGAGAAGGTGGATTTTCCCAATAGGAGATGTCGATCACCATACCATAACATAGCCCTTTCGAGGCTAAAACTCAAAAACTTCTGTTCTTCCACAAATACCCTTTCGAGGCCAATACAACAAGGATTTGCATTCCTTCTCTTCTTCAAGAATTCAAAATTTCAAACCATGGTATGTGATGACAAGTAGGGGCCCATAACACCCTACCCTCTTTTCCTCTTCTCATCATGAGAAGAGACTCTACACTATCAAGGTCCAACTAAAGCCCTTCCCCCGTTCATGGCCACTTCTTCCCTATCCAAGGGTGAGTAATGTCAAAACAACCCACAAAAATCTCTTCAAAAATCAAGTAAAACATGAAGTAAAACCATTCATGAAACCTTGATTCAAACCCTTCCAAGCATACCCAACATACATACAAGCATTCCAATGAAAACCACAATAACATAAGCAAGAACCAAGCAAGAACCAAGCATGAAACAAGCATGAAACAACATGAACAACATGAACAAAGGAGATGAAGAACTCCTACCTTCACAATAAGGTTATGGTAAAATGAACCAGTTTGAGATGAGCTTTCTTCCTTCCTTCCTTCAATCTTGAAAATTTCTCTCTAAAACTAAAGATTGGGCAACAACCAAAATTTTTAAAAGATGCCTCTAAATAACATCCTAACTCAACTAGACATTAAGTAAACCTCAAGGTGGAGTCAAGGTTACCAACACAAGAAGGAAGTAATCAATTTTCGCACTCAAGCAAAAAGGGACTTTTTGGGTGATCATAAAAGTCAACCAGAGGGGCTAAGTGGGTGGAAAATGTCTCCAACCCATACCCATACCCCTTAGGTACTTAGATTTAATGATTTTAGGCTTTTAGGATTAATTACAGACCTATCAAATGCTAGGAATATTTTAGGATTTACTAACAACCTTCAAAATAAGCGGATTACTCCCTAGTCTTGATTAGGGTAATTAACCTCAATTACTCACTAATTAGCAAAAAGGTCCCTACCCTAGTTCGACTTAGATCTTTAGGTTACTCAGTTGACCCTAACTTCACGCTGGGATACATACACAATTCACGAGTGCCAAGCAAAACTATAAAAAAATATTGTTACAAAACATTAACATTTAAAGATTACAAAATGGTGCATTCACTCAATCCACGATACAAATAAAACACGAACAATGTGGTTTGCATGCTTTGTTGGATTCAACCCTGGTTTCCACAACCAATATGTAAGGTTTAGTTTCGTCTCTCTGTTAGATTTTTTAGCTAAAATATCCTGCACACTCATTGCACACATCAGTAGTTCCAGAAATCACATGCATAAATGTATATAACATATCAGGGAAAACACATAACTAAAACATCCATCCTTCAAATAATCAATTGTTTAATTCATTTCTACTCACATTTAATCATCAGTAAACACATAATCAAAATAACATAACTTATTCTTTAATTTAGATTGAAATACTAAAATAATCATCGTAAGGCATGCATATACCAATCACCATAAACATCACTAGTTAAGGAATATTGCACTGTCTGAAGGCACAAAACCTAATCATCGAGATACCAAAATCAACATACTTAACATTAGGTGAAAATGTCTCATATCATCATTAGTGAGATTTTAATGTTTTAACAATTGAGATAATGTAGTAGTTCTTGAATCACTGAGTATTAAAACATGGATATATGAACTACTCTAAATTTCATTAGGACATACACAATATAAGCATGACTTAAAATCCATTTCAATCTCTTGTAATGGTTTTAACAAAGAATTAATATTTTATAAGTACATATGAGGAGGGTCCTTACAATTATTTTGATGAATGGGGTGTTCCACACATACCTTGATTGATTTTTCCTTATGTTGCTTGATGACATGTTCATCTATTATGAGATAATGGAGGAGCATACGCTCCATTTGTACTAGGTATTATAGTGCTTATGTGACCATCTATTGTATGGAAACTTGGGGAAATGTGAGTTCTTTTAATTTGAGGTGAAGTATTTGGGGCACATCATTATGGGTGATGGTATTGTAGTGGATCTTGCTAAGATTTGAGCTATCATGGATTGGCCAACACCCACTAGTGCTCTTGAGACTCACAGCTTTATGGGATTGATAGGTTACTACCAATGATTCATGAAGGATTTATCTCATGTGGCTTATCCTATCACTTCTCTCCAATAAAAAATAGAAGTATCTTTGGATTGAGCAATACGAGTCAATGTTTGAGGCTCTTGAGAAGAGAATGGCCAATGCACATATCCTTCCAGTGTCTAATCTTGCAAGTGAGTTCATGGTGTGCATGCATGCATCATTAAAGGGTTTGTGTGTTGTGTTGATGCAAGATCGTCAAGTGGTTGCATATGAGTAGAAGAAGCTCAAGGACCATGAGTTTAACTACCACACTCATGATTTCGAGTTAGTGATGGTTGTGCATGCACTTATACGGTGGAGCCATTTTCTTTTGGGACACAAGTTTGATTTGCATAGCAATCATCATAGCTTTTAGTGTATCTTTACTCAGATAAACCTAAAGTCATAACAATGTTATTGGATGGAGTTCTTGTATGAGTACAATTTTGACATTCATTATATCAAGGGTAAAGAGAACATTAACTTGAATGCCTTGAGTAGAAAAAGGCACAAAATATCAATGTTGTCATTGGGAGTGGATTTGTGTAGATGTATCTTGGAGGCTTTACCTAGTGACACTTGGTATAAGGAGGTTAGAGAAGAGATTGGGTCTAGACATACCCTTGAGGGGTGGTTTTTAGGTTATTCATCAGAGTCTAATGGGATTTTTCAACACTTGGAGTGAATTTATATGTTAGTGTCATGGGATCTTCCTTTTTTAGTTTTGTTATAATACATCATGCACCATATTTTGTGAACCCCAACATCAAAAAGATACATGCTAACCTTATATAGTTGTACTTTTCGATAGGGATGAGGCTCAATGTTGTTGACTTTTTTTTTGATGTCTTGAGTGCCAAAGAGTGAAGGTAGGAAATCAGTCATTCCAATGTAGAAGTGGGACACAATATCTTTTGATTTTATCATGGACAAGTTGTCCAAGGTAGCACAATTTTCACTCATGAGAGCATCATACATGGTTTATTTGATGGCTCATGTATTCTTGGAGGATATTGTTTGGTTCCATAGGATCCCTTGTAGGATCATTTTGGATAGAGACCAATGTTTAATTTAGGATTATGGACATCTCTTACCATGCTTTAGGTGTGTGGGTTTTAGTTTAGTGTATCACCCATAGAAAAATGGATAGACTGAGTGGGTGAGCCAAGTTCTAGAGGACGTGCTTTACATGTATGTGATGGACCAACACACAAGGTGGGAGGACTATTTTTACTTGGTCAAGTTTTCTTATAATAATGGGTACCATAGCTCTCTTGGCATGTCATCTTATCAAGCTTTGTTATGGGAAAGCTCTCAGCTAGTATTACATTTTGTTGT
This sequence comes from Cupressus sempervirens, assembly GCA_028749045.1. Taxonomy (NCBI): domain Eukaryota; kingdom Viridiplantae; phylum Streptophyta; class Pinopsida; order Cupressales; family Cupressaceae; genus Cupressus; species Cupressus sempervirens. The sequence goes on from CM053783.1 coordinate 329,398,741, forward strand.
GCATTTTGGGATCCTAGAGTGGATTGGCCATGTTACTTATTGCCTACCATTGTCACCCAACCTATCATATATCCAATATATTTTCCATGTGTCTTTTTTGATAAAATATATTCCCAATGTGACCTATCTACTAGATTGGGATGCTTTACAAATAGAGGATGAACAAATTTCTTTGGAGTCCATTCACATTCTTCAGCATCGGAGACTAACCCTTAGAGGTTAGGATATAGAGAAGGTAGGGGTCTAGTGGGACTCAAATGATGAGACTTCAACTACTTGGGAGGATGACACACAGTAAAGATTTGTACCCTTGTCTTTTTACAGGCTTGTAGGAGTAAGCCTATACCTAGTAAGGGAGGATGGAGTGTCTCCCATGTTTGCATTCTCTTCCATGGCTTATTTTGATCTGAGATATATTTTGATGGTTTCATGTATATATTTCTATTCGAGATGCTTTGACGACCTTATTTTATTTTGGTTTCCATTATCATAACTGATATAGGTTAGATGCTATACAATTCGGTTTGATCATATCTGGATGATGATGCTAGTGATGTGACAAGATGCCCTATGATGAGGTTTGGTTATTTTGTATTCAAACATGGATTATTGTTTATGATTACTTTATGTATATTATATGGATTCATTGTTGGTGTGATTGTGTTATGGATATTTATTTGTTTTCTTTTAGTAAAATTATGCAATTATGCAAATGAAATACTTAAATGGAATAGATTAGATGATTTATTATGCAATCACACATAGTTTTTGATTCAGCTATTATGTATGTGCATCTACACTTGATGTGGTTTTTTCACTGTGCAAGAACTTATATCCCTAAAAATGACACATGGATTTAGTGACTTGATTGTTCATATTGAGCCAATGTGCTCCCTATATGGGCAACATATCTCTCTTAATGATATTATTAATCCTTTGGTAATTGGTAAATCTAGATTGATAATACATTTTGTGTTTAGACCTATGAGCGTGTATGTGCATTTAGGATTTTGAAATTGTTGCAAAAAATATTGTTTTAATAAGAGTTTACTGTATTGGGAAAATTTTATATATTTTTGCTTCATTTTTATTTACCCATTAATTTGTTATAATTGAATTTCAAGCAAATGAGATTGTTTAATTTGTTTGAGAAAAGAGGCTAATTAGTCATTAAGTCATTTAATACCCTATTTTATAAGTCACTTTGGAAAAGTACATATATTGGTAAATTTTACTCTTTTATTTCACTTTTACTTTTGTCGTTTCATTTTTTGGGAGCAAAAATTGCTCAAACCCTCTTGTGGCAAAATCTTGTTTTGTTTGTTGGACGAGACTCACTCATTGAATCATTGTGAGGCTAGTCTAATTGGATTTATAGCGGGAAAAGTTTTCTTTTCCTAGAATTTTATTGCATTCAATGGATCCTTTATTTTTTGGTTGCATTTTTTTGTTTTTTCCATTTTCTCTGTGAGGTAGAGTCTTCTCGTTTTATTGTTAATTTCTTCATTTTCACTTATGTTTCTTGTTGCTATATGCATTCCTTTACTACGATGTTCCATATTATGACATAGATTATAGATGTGATTCATGGGTTATTACGTTAGGCTTTTGGGATTCCTTTTGATGCTATTGAGTGTCCATTCCTCAACTTATGTGAATATGGTACCCCTAGTGTGGATATTTAGTTAGTTTGGTTGTTTTTACTTGGAAATTTTAGATGTTTTTCCCTTGAGGGCACGTGACAAGGCATATTTCCATAAGATGAATCATTTAATTATATGACATGTGCATTTTTTCATATGGGGTTTCATGAGCTTGTACGAGGATGTACAACCTTGTAAACTCTAGCCAGAATTTGTCATGTTCCTAGAGTTTGCTTGTATGGGAGCTAATCCTAGATCATATGAGGGAGTGCCATTTTTTTTGTATGATGCACAAGGGTCATTTATTCTAATTTCTTGTGGATGATATTTACATTTTTGGACATCCTTTCAAGTCTTGCATCTTCCTAGATCATAACAAATGAAATATCAAGTACTTTTGGGGAAATAGTTAGTAGGCACCCTATCGTGTTAATTGGATTTAGAAAGGAATGAACTTGTATATTTTAACCATGTAGGAATATTTTATTGGGATCAAAATAAATATCATAATGAATGTTAGCTTGTATCTTGGAATGAACATTGTATTCTTAATTCACATAGTTGGAAAACAAATGTATTGGTAAGTAGCGACGCTTGGGAATCTTTGGTGTTTAGTATTATGTTGTGACCTTTATATGATTGTCTACATGTTTTATCTTGATTCTTAACTGAAAAAATAAAATAAAAAATAAGCCAATGTATTTCTTAATTTATGAGGATCTCCTAGCAAGGCATTACAAGAATAGAAAAGAAAAAATAACAAAATTTTAAAATTTAAAGTTTACTAAAATAGAAATACCATTCATACATGAATATTTGTCTTGGAATTATTCATCTTGAATTGAATGGTTTATGTTTACAAAATTTAAAATAAATCAAACATCTTCAAATGAAACACTTCGTCAAGTAACATAGAAAATTTTCTTTACAAAAAGTAATTTAGCTCTAATTCCATGCAAATACATCACACACACACACACACACACACACACACACACACACACCAAAATGAAGGTCGTAAAGATATAACCAATTAAAAAGATTTAGGTACTAGTTCTAATCACTAAAAAATGGTCATCTAGACTATGAGCCCCCTTTCTAGAAATTTTGTATAATTTATCTATCACTTATCTTTGATCAAATCATCACTTTGTTATTTATTCAATTATAACCTATGGATTGGCCACTTTATCCTAATTCTTTTATTTAATTGATAGAACTTCCTCTCTTTTAATTAAATAAAATCTCTAGAATCCTACTTAACCCAAATGTGTACATGAAAAGGCATTTTCCTATTAAAAAATAAAAAGAAGAGGCATTTTTATCTACACATGAGGGGCACACTTTTCTATGTGAGAGGAATCTTTATTTTAAAAACATCCTTAACTCTCCTCCACACTTCTTTTGCCTCTTAAACACCACTACTAATCTTTCTTGGGTTAGATTCTTGTGCACAAAGTCAACATGGGATTCATTCTCCACCCTTGATTTTGCCTCTTAATATCTACAGTATGTTTCTCTTCAAAAAGAGGCTCTCTCCTCACTCTCTCATCTCTTACACTCTCATACTATTGTTATGCTATAGGTTTTCTTATATCTTCTGGAGTACTTGGAGCACTCACTTTTCACTCATCTTGCAAACCATTCTCTTACTTGCATTTATCTTAGTTTTCCTTTATGCACAACTTAGCTCACATAGGTTAAATAGGTAGCTTTACAACTCTTCATTCCTATTAGCTAGATCATGCATCTCACATCTCATCCTAGTTTACTTGCAATTTCATTACACTCATCTTGATTCTTGGATATTGGCATTCTTGCCTCTACTCTTTGAACCTTTAATTCTATGGTGCACCTTGCAAGGGTTTCCTTAGCAAGGTTCATTTAAGAGTCACCATCTCATAGCTCTTGCACGTCATATATGGGAAGTTCTAATTCACCAGTCAAGGTTGTGAGGCACTTTTTATGCATACATTTTCAACACCCACCATAGGGCTTGATATTCTTTTTTGGCTCCATTTTGCTAGTTTTCGTCACTTTTTTCATTTGCAAGTTCGGACTACTAGGATTTGTATTTTGTAGATACAAATATCATACAATACTTTTTGCATTGTCATATGATAGAGGGCCATTTAATTATGTCGCATTGGTTTTCTATATTCTGTCATACTACTTCCTAAGAACTATCATACCATTATTGCCTACCCCTAATTTGCTTTATGTTATATTGTCAAATTCTTTTAGGCTATTTTTTAATGCCTATGTGATTTGACTAGTAGTACTTGGTTATCTGATTAGTTGATACTATTTCCATGTTTAGATCGTATATTGGATGAACAACTTTGTACTTGAGATATTTCACATATTATTACAATTCATGGTTATTCTTGTGATGATATTTAAATGCTTTTTATTTATTAATTATAGTTAGATTTATCATGATATTTTATATAGATTAGGGATACTTACCCCATACTTGCATGTGTATGGTGTGCATGTTTGTTTTACTTTTTGTTTGTCATGTCTAACATGGTTGAGGGAGGGAGTCATAGTCACATGCTAGTTGGGATCTACATGATGTACCACTCTCCACCACTATATGTATGTATGTATGTATGTATGTATATATACACACACACACACACACACACCACTGTTTGTTTATTTTAGATATATATATGCATATGCACATGCTCAATTTTCATGTAGGTTGCAGCTAGTGAGTATCAACTTCCCTGAATTGCCAATATGAGTGTGCCTTATTGCAATGTCTCAATGGTAAATGATTGGAGATAGTTTTCAAGTCCAAATCCTAATCTCAATCTTGTTCTGTCTTGTGGTAAAAGATAAGTATATGTTTACTCTACCCTTATAAATTTGTCAAGGTGACGTGATTTCGAGAACTTAAGCCTTGAGTTTTATTTTTTATACTTTGACTTTTTGTCTAGTTTTCTTTTGAGTATGTGGCATACTTTATGACTTTGAGTGTAATTAGTTGATTTAGAGAATTCATTGAATAAACAAATTAAATGGAAAATTTTATGAAGGAAATATTTATTTAATTGATAATTAATTAAATAAAAGGGTTAGAATTAAAATAATTGATTAAAAGTATAATTTTAGAATTAATAGCTATTAAAATTGCTGAAGTTAAACTTGGCATAATTATTATTAGTTAATCTAACATTATTAATATTACATATCAAGAAAATAATGAGAGTTGTACATAATTCACAATACCCTTGAATAGATACCCTTATAAACTAGCTAGTCTATACTACCCAGTCATATTACAAAATTCATCCTCTTGGTTGTCATGGAGAGTTTGTAACTAAATAAAGCAAGATTACAATGTAACACAAAAAGTAAATACTAAAACCAATAGAATATTCATCTTCTTGTTCCTCACTATAATATGAGGTAGTAAATCCAATTGGGAAAGGCACGATGGGATAGGTAGGAGGTTCCATATCCTTAATTCGTCTTTTTGATTTGCCCTTCTCTTTAAAATTATTGATAAGCTAGGCTAGAGTGTTAATATTTGGAGGATGTTGCAAATTTAATGACATTTCCTATTTGGTATATATGTTCCAATGGTAGTGATTTCACTTCTATTTATATTAAAGAAGAAACATGGAGAGACATGTCTCGTCATGAGACATTTCTATCCATTAGTTTCTAATTGATATAATAACAAATTATTATTTAACTATACATATATGCACTTTAGTCTTGTTTATCCAACTGAAGCTACCAAACATCAACACTCCCTCTTAGCTAGGGAGGATACACACATGATCATATATTACTTCAATATACTATAAAGTATCTTTTATTAGAAGATATTCAACATTTTAATATCACGAGTATTGGCATCCAAAATATCAACAAATGATACTCACCACACACTGTGAGTAATGATATAAGGAGCAATGGCCTTCTAAATGTCATCTTGTATGACATTTACTATGTACTCTTTTAGCAATGGTCTCCTGAATGTTGAGTTTATTTACCAAGTACAGTGAGTAATAGCCTCCCAAATGTCATCTCATATGATATTCACCAAGCATTCTATGTAATGGCCTCCTAAATATCAATGTGCATAACATTCACCATGTACTCAAAATTTTCATAAGGTATATGCATGTGCATTCTTGTAGTGCTTATCATATGAATATTCACCATGCAAAGTACAATCTATCATGATCTGCATAAACATCAAAAAATATCCATCATAATAGAATATTGACTTATTGTAAGATCGTCACCTTTTAATAAATTTTGCAAATACAAGTGATAATAATTTGAAATTCATCACTTCCTCATGATGTACATAGGGGGCAAGCCCATTAAAACCATGTAGTCACGCACATGGACTTTCAGACTCCCTCTGAATTATCAATCTTCAAATATTTGCATCCAATGTCATCTCTTTTAAATGCCAAGCTCCCTCTAAATCTAATCTCAATTATCCATTTCCTACAAAACCATTCTCAGGAAGAGAGGAGAGACAAGGCAAATAGCTCTTTTGTGATACATATACAAGTAAGAACATTAATATTGTTTTGGATCTTAGTAATTCAAGTCATGCTTATTACTAACAACATAATTATAAAAAAACTCTTTATTTTATATTTTCAATAATAAAAGTTTCACAATATTAGAACTATATGCATTCCTATAGATTATACACGTCTAATCTACCTTTAATTCCTCTTGTAATCCCTTTAAAAGAGGTCTTGCCTTATTTACTATTAAAAAACACTTTATAAATACAACTTACTTATGAAAACTATTGCATGTAGATTATTTATTATTTATAATGTTTCATTTACTCACCTTGCCCAAAGATGCTTGACCTCTTATGTTACAATGACCTCTTACCTTATGTTGCGAAAATCCTTAATCACCTCTTGAAATCTACCAAACATATTGGCCTACGATTTCCTGATCTCCGCTCGTAGGGTGGTGTATTTTTCATGCATGAAGGGCACAAGATAAAATGTAGGAGCTCATGTTTTATATGATGATGTACTTGCTCTTTCTACAATGGTGAAAGCCAAAAATTAGTGGACCTATAGTTCAATTTGTTCAATGATAGTAAAACATTAAACCTCATAATCCAGGAGATAAACCTCGTGTAATCCAAGAGATTTAAATCCAAGGGTCTCACTCGACCTATACACAAAATAAACCATGAGTAGCTTAGATTATCTAGGTTTTCTAGTACGCAAGCAAGAGTTGTGTGGGAAAAACTTTGAAATGGCAAGGCTCATCAAGAAACAACATAAGTTTCTCATAATAAGAGTAAGCATAAATAGAGCGGTGTCAAGCATCAAACCAAGATCAACATGGAGTAGATGATTCAATTACAAGATTAAATATGAAAAATAGGGCTTCAATGTGGAGTATTGTCCCCATGTCTCTGCTTGATTGTAGCACACCAAAATAAATCCTTTGAGATATTTATGGACCATAGAGAAGAAACCCTTAACATAGAGCAAACTCCCTAACCTACATCAATTAGAGGACTCTAACATTTGAGAGCTACTTGTAGAGCCCTAGTCGAGACCAAAATCGACAAAACCTGCCAATCGATCATCTTGACCCTAAGAATTCTTCTCCTTCAAAGATCTCATTAGTCCTATATGAATTGTAGAGAAAGAAAAAGTATAGTTGGACACCATAGTGATCCCTAAGACCAAATGGCTTGATACCATGTTAATATTTGGAGAATGATACAAATGTAATGACATTTCATGTTTGTTGTATATGTTCCAATGACAAAGATTTCACTCTTATTTATATTAAGGAAGAGAAATAAAGAGACACGTTTATCCTTTATTATCTAATTAATATAATAACAAATTATTATTTAACTATATAATATCTCATCTCTCTCTCTCTCTCTCTCTCTCTCTCTCTCTCTCTCTCTCTCTCTCTCTCTCTCTCTCTCTCTCTCTCTCTCTCTCTCTCTCACACACACACACACACACACACACACACACACACACACACACACACATCTTTGTCCTTAATAGTAGTGAAGCCATAAAACAAGTCCTTCATCTCCAACAAACATTTTTTCTCCTGCAACAACTGCTGGAATTGGTGTTCCTTGAGCTTGAAGATAGTTGTACTAGCATAGCAATATCAAAAAATATGAGTCTCCTTAGAGACCCAATAAGAAATCTAACTTTACCCTTAAAATTGATATTATTCTTAAAATTCCATAGAGATCAAAGTACAATAGAAGAGAAAATAGACTAGAACACACTAAGATATTTTTTGCTATTACTTATTTTTCCAAAAATAATGTTGTCTAACGAAAAATTACTGTCAAGTTGGAGCCCAAAGAGGTTCCATATATCCCTAGAAAATGAACAATCAAAGAAAACATGAAGGATAGATTTTGGCTTATTTCAAAGAGAACGGATATTGACATCTCCTCCAAGTTTTTTAAAAGAAATTTTGTGGATCAAAATTTTCCATAGAAAATATTTAACCTTGGGTTCAATAGGCCTAGCCCATAGATGGATAAGGATCTTCTTCCACTCAACATGTGCAAGGAAATGTTCCAACAAGAGTTCAAATGATCAAGAATGACAGTACTAGAAGAAATGATGGAGTACAAATATTTTGTTTTGATCAAGTGCAAAGGAGTAGAGTTAGGCCAACATAGCTGAGATAAACAAGAATCAAGAGAGAAACATTTTAGCCTGACATCCGAGATTTTAAGAGCACTTTTGATAACATAATAGGTCCTTTTTTGAGACTTAGACAAACATAATTTTCCCTTCAATTCCATCCAATCAACTAGATTCCCATTGCAAAGGATGTCATTGAAACTCCTTATACCAGACTTAGCCCATTTCATTGCACAAGAAGCCCTATACAAGGGCAAGAAATTTATATTTACTCTTCAAATTCCACCTGATTGAGATTTTACCACACCAAATATTACCTGCTTTCACTCTCTGTATAGAGCCAAGAAGGGGTCTCTCCCTTGCTCTACTTTTCCATAGCGATCTAAAAACATTAGAGCCCCCTTCCACTGTTCTACCTTCCAGTGCTAGGAAATCTAATAAGTTCATATTATTTCAAAATTTGGTTCCATAAGGATGTTCAATGCTTAAGTTGTGCCTTCTAAGAATTTTCCACAGTTCATTTCCATGTATTGTTGTAGTAATCCATTTTACTGCCAAGGTTATACCTTGAATTTTGAGGTCCTTCAACCCAAGTCATCCATTTTCTTTATTCTTAGTGCACCAATCCCACTTGACAACATGAGACTTACTTTTTCATTTCCCATCAAACCAAAGAAATTCCCTAATAATATTTTTGTAGAAATTTAAACTAGTTAACATTAAAGAACCAAGTAGAAGAGAAGTACATTAAATGTGAGGAAAGAATTTGTTGGCACACCTGCAACCTTCCAACCAAGGATAAATAGAAGGAATTCAATTTATTAATCTTAGCACTAATTTTCTCTCTAATCCTATTCAACATATCATTTATAATCGAGTTAACAATAAATGGGACCCCTAGGTACTTCAAAAGATGAAGCCCCCCCCCCGCAAAAAAAAAAAAAAAAAAAAAAAACTAATACAATATTTGTAGCACCAGGATGGAGGATGCAACTCCCAACCACGAATAATGGTCTTCAAATAGAAATTTTACTACCTAAAGTTGCACATAATAGCCCTAGATTATGGCCCATATTATCTTCAATAAGGGTAAAAAGAATGGAAGTGTCATAACAAACTAGACATTAGAAATTTATTCTCCATTGGGGAGAGTAAGAACTTGAACTTGGGGAGATAGGGGGTTGTCTCTCGTAAGATAATCAAGAGAATTTCTTGCTATAACAAATAGAGCATGGGCTAGAGGGCATTCCTACTTAATTGATCTTGAAAGCTCAATGATGTTTGGCCTATCTCCATTAACTTTAGCTATTGCATTTGCATCCATCATAGACCTTTTCATATGGCGCTGACTTCTTAGACTAGTCCATGGTTTCCTAGCAAGTTAAAGATTATCTACAATGAGTTGTTGGAAATATAAGCATGGTAACTAAGAGGGAAGGGTTGAATCAATTACCACTAAAAAAATCCAAATCCCTTAAATGTCAATATAAACTTCCTTTTAACTCACAACTCAGTTAGAACTAGATATTCATGATAACTTGGTTAACAAAGCAATCTTAAGATAATGACGTGTATTAACCTTTAGTAACTTAGCTACAAAAAGATAAAGTAATAAGTAAATAATATGAACAAAAGATACACCAAAATTTAATGTGGAAACCCACTTTGTGGAAACCACCAATGCAACTAGTTACAACTTTTCACTCTTTTGAAGTGAGCCCTATTAGGAGCCAAACCTGTTAAAGGTTACAAAACACGTTGTTAGGTGTGACCCTGTTAAAGGATTTAAATCACCCTGTTAGGAGTGTCCTTGTTAGAGGTCTTAAGACACTTCGATCTAGAAATGTCACCTACTTAGCAGATTTACAAAATGATCGTTAAGTCAACGTTGTTAAGAGATTTCTTCATTGCTACAATTATTAGAGAGTAACAATGATTGATCTGATTGATGAAGCAACTTGGTTTGTAGATTCAAATCACTATTATGGTTTATCCTCTAAATCCTTCCTGATCATAATATTCTTTGCAACTCCTTGGATGTTCTGCCCTTAATCATATATCCTTCTTAATTCACATATTATATTCTTTCATAAGTTATCTCTTCAATCCACAACTTCACCTTTGATATATATGAAATCTAATGTCATGTTAGCTTGAATACCCTTACAAATAAACAAATAACATCCATTAAGTTAGCTTGCATAAATCAATTAGTAAACAAAGTTATTTTGTTGCAAGTTAGCTGATACTGAAACTAGGTCCCTCAATTACTACTAAGTACCTTGGTAACTGACTTGACTTGGTTTACACTAAACTTCTTTAGTAACTGGCCTGAATCGGTTTGCTCTTGATCACTGAACTTTTACTTGGCTGATACTTGAGTCTTCTGAGCTAGGATCCAACTAGCAGTGCTTGGTTAGAGTATAACATTTGTATAACATCAATGACAATATATAATCAAATAATTATTATCAAAAATCTCCCTCTTTGGCATTGATGACAACACAACATGTCATTAAGAAAGTAAAATTTTGGAGAAAATATCCTTAGTTTGGTTTTGATTCTTCAATCACGAGAACTCCATTTGAGATTCTCTCTCTGCCATCTTATCTTTAGACTATATCAGATCAAGTTCTCCCACTTTTAGATTACTGGCTCTGATTCTTCTCTAATTACATTAATCTCTCCCTCAATGAAATGATTCTCTCCCTCTTTGATATCAAATGCCAAAGACTTGACATAGTGATTTTATAGTGTACCTAATGTACTAATTCATATGCAATGAGCTTTGACTTATTTGCATTAAATTGATAGATCTCTAAAGCAGTTTGGTTGATGCATCACTAATATGTTCTCTAGTGAGCATCATATAAGGGAATGACCCCTAGCTTTCCTCTTAGATACAAAAATGAATCCTTAAGTAATGGTGTGTGTTACCCTTTAGTAATTTAGTTGTAGAAAGATAAAGCAATAAGTAAATAACATGAAGACAAGAGACACCAAGATTTAATGTGGAAACACAAATTGGGAAAACAACCAATGCAACTAGTTACAACTTTTCACTCTTTTGAAGTAAGCCCTATTAGGATCTAACCTTGTTAAAGGTTACAAAATACACTATTAGGTGTGACCCTACTAAAGGATTTGAATCACCCTATCAAGAGTGGCCTTTCTAGAGGTCTTAAGACACTTCAATCTGGAAATGTCACCTAGTTAGAGGATTTACAAAATAATTGTTAAGTCAATTTTGTTAAGAGATTTCTTCACTACTACAATTTATAGAGAGTAACAATGATTGACCTAATTGACGAAGAAAAACAAGATACTCATGCACAATAATACCAAATATGTTAACTAGGGAAACCCTTGATAAGAGGGAAAACCTTAGTGGGGATGGTACCTACAAGATGATGTACTAATATAAATATTCCTTGTTATAGGTTGGACCCTGTTAGGAGTCTATAACAACATTCAACACATATCAATCCCTGTTAGGAGATTCCAACCTTGTTAGGAGTTTTGGTAGGTAGATGGACCCACTGTCCAAACAGCTTAAGAGAAAGACCGATGAACCCACCATCCAAATGATCTTTGTATTATTCCTTGTAGAATAATAGAATTGAATTGTACTTCCTTCCTCTTTCTCTGTAATGACAACTGGACCTCTACTCCTTCTGATCTTGATACTAGATTATGAACTCTGCATCAAATAGTCCCTTGGATCATTTACTCACATTCACCAATATACTCTTCTCCATTTTGCACTTGATTACTTCAAATTCAATAATTGATCACACCGTTACAAACAAGAAAAACATCTTTCCTCTATACCCTATCTTCAAAATAATTCCTTGAATTAGGCTTGAAGATTTCCTAATTAATTACAATAAGATTATTATAAATAGATAATACTAAGGGGGGTGGGGGTGAATAAGTATTCTATAAACATTTTCCCGTAGCTGGATATTTTTAATTACTTTATAAGTTGCATAAGAAAGTAAACCAATAATATTGAATAGTAAATAAAACCATACACATAGAGAACTCATAACACGATTATTTGTTACTATGGAAACCCTGGCCAAGGGAAAACCATGGTGGGGATGATACCCACAACATGATCCACTAAACAAAAGAATCATGTTAAGGATATTGACCTTGTTAGGAGTCTATCAAGTACATATAGTGTCTTGAGCCCTTGTTAGAGGACTAGGCTATGTTAAAAGCCTCAACCATGTTAGGAGTTTTTGGAACAAATACAATGTATGCAAGAAGAGCCCATTGTCCTCACATGCAATATAGAAATAAGTTTCTTCACAAGTATATTAATACATACACTACTATCTCACTGGTGCACTTTGTGAATCCTCTGATCATACCCTAGATTTTGCATCATACAAAGCTCACATACCATATAAACTTCCTTTGTAATAGTTTGCATCACTTGTTCACTTCTTATTAGTTGTGCAATATATGATCTTTACTTATACCTTGCAATTTAACAAAACTCTAGATTAGTTGGCCTTACAACTTGCACACTCTTGGCTAAATATAAAATGACTTCAGGGTTAACATCCAGGATGTTGGCCCATCATCACAAAGTAATTATTTTGATAACAAAATAATTCATTAATCTATACAATCAGTAATATTGTCATGCTTTGTTCTGCTCTATTAATTACCTATATTGGTAATTCCTCTATAACTAATGTCATACTGTCTGTACAGACTTGTGCACTAACATATGTCATAGAGACATTGTCATAGATCATTCCTCAACTACGCATGTCCTAGATCAAAATTTGTTATTCATACATATGAAAAAGTATCTTTATTCTACTACAAACTATCCAATACTTAGACAATTTTCTATCACTGATTCCATAATGAAACACCAAAATCTATATGTTTCCATAAATGAAAACACTACCACATCTACTTAGCCATATTTCCAACAATCTCCCCCTTTGATATTGATGGCGACATTTGGGAAAATTGGATAAGTCCCCAAATGATGTCATACAAAACAACAATAAATACAAAAAGTAACTACTGAAAATTAGCCTTCAAAACTTGAACATTTTATTCGTATCTTGATGGATCATTACATTCCTTACCACTCCTTTACAATGATTTCCTATATACATAGCTATGCTCTTCCTTACATGTATATGCATCTTCTATACAATTTTTGTTTACAATCTTCTCCCCCTTTGACATCAATGACAAAGGTGTCAAAACAATAAGACAAAAATTGTGTTGCCTTCCTCTAATCAACTTGAAATTCTTGAAATACATTATGCAAAACCAAGTTTTAGCTTTTCAAGATCCTTCTTCTAGTTCTCTTTAATTGTATTAGATATACTAATAAGTAAGCAAAGTGCATAAGGTGCAACTTCAACTACGCTTAGGTCAATGTAAGGAAATTTTTCATAGGATGCCTTAGCTGCAAGACACTCTAGTTACCACTACAAAATGATAACTTTAGGAGACAAATATTCTCTAAGAATAAAGAATCTCTTTATTACCTTCTCCTTTTCAAATTCAATGCCTCTGATAGCATTGTGAATTAACTCCATTTCAGCTTCAATGCCTTAAATACTTGTGTCAGGTTGCTATAAACTAATTACAAGTGTTTGAAACTCACTCATTCTGCCTTTGATTTGTACATCAAAATTTGACAAGTAACTGTATGACAATGTACATTGTCCATACAATGTCTCCCTTCATCTAAGCTCTTCCTCAACTCCTTTATGCAAACATTCAAGGTTTGTAAGTCATGCCTAACATTAGTGCATATTGTTTCAAATAGTGATGCCTCATGCTTAGTATGAGCTTGTACTAAGTGGTTAATTCTACATCAAAAGATCTCATCATCTCTTTTGCCTTTTTCTGTATATTTGGTTTTGTAATAGTGAACTATATTGTCTTTTGTATTCTTTCCAAAACTTTTGCTAATGTTCTCTCCAAAGTCTTCACAGACTTTTTCTTCTCTAGTAACTTGCTCAAAGAGGTCATAAGACCCTTTTGATCATCATCCTCATCTGATGTTATAGGCAATATAGTAATTGTTGTTGATGGGGTAGCTATTGGAATGGGTGTGACTTCTTTTAGCTTAGTACTTTTCTTCTCTTCCTCTTGTCTCTCCTTCTCTTCTTCTTTCATTCTTTCATTCTTTCTTCCTCAATTTTCCTTTTCTCCTCTTTAATTATTTTATCTTCCTCTTTTCTTTTCTCATCTTCAACTTTCTTCCTTTCTTTCTCTTTCCTTTTGTCTTCTTCCTTTATCTTGTTTTCCTTCTTTCTTTTCTCTTCCTCTATCTTCTTTTCTACACTTTCATCCTGTTGGTCCCATATTCTAGAAAAGGATTCTCTATAGTATCTATAGTTATGTGAGTACTATCCACTTGCATGGATTCAATGCCAGTAACTATATGTGGAGGTGAGTTAATTTTTTGAGATTCCTCAACCTCTTCTTCATCTTTAGTAGGTGTACTGGCCTCAATGTACACAGGACTTGCACTTTTTGGTTGCACGCTTCTTTTAGTAAATTTTGGCATGGAAGTTATATACTTAACCATGGCTTCTTTATTTTCCTTCTTTACCTCTTCATAATTACCTCCCAGAAGAAGAATAGCTCTCCTTTTATTCTGCAACAAAGGTTCAATACTTTTCAAAAACCTTTCTATATCCTCATCAGTGTTGGCTTCGTATAATTTCTTAATAATATTTTATCTCAGTTTCATATCTTCTTCTACTACTCTTCTCTTTCTATTAAGTTACCTATTGTAAAAATCTTTAGGTATCTTGTTCTGAATGCTATCAAATATTTTATTCCTTAAGATCATATTTCTTACTATTGCATTTTCTAGCTATCTTCTATCCATGTTACTGTACAGACTATAATACTTATTTAATTGCAGAAAATTGTCATTCTCAATAATCTGCATATTCAATTTTCAACTTTAGGCTTCCAAGATTTCTTACCAGATGGTTTTCTTCCTTCACCAACTACCTATTCAACTGCTTTGTCTTCAGTCTCTTAATCAAAATCATTAGAATCAGTAATATGTAGTGTCTTCCTTCTATTTTTTGGATCACTAGTGGTTTGCTTTGTCCTTTTTCTAGGAGATGGTGTAGGTTCCTACTTTACCTTTACCAATCTCTCAAATTTCCTCTACATAGATGTTATTGTTACCACATCTTCATCATGTTTCCTCTTTTGTTGTCCAAGATGCTCCTTGACTAGTTGAACGTGTGCAACTGATGCATAGGGTATAGTAGAGATCTAGGAAGTAGATCCTACTACTATCACTTATGTAGCAAGAATCCAAGGGTACCCCTACTAGAGGTAATCTGGATCCCTACAAATAACCACACAACAAAAACACAACACAAATCCAAGATCTGATACCAAAGCACAATACTTGATTCATAAAATAATTGTTCACATGCAATATGCCTGACTATAAGGCCTTCCGAGTTAGGGACAAATAAAAGAAATTACAAAAATAGTTTTGCAAGATCCCTCAAGATCCAACTCCACACTAGCTAGTCCAGATCTACACTCTAGAAGAAAACCCCAAGGAAATGTTAACTTGTGCTTGCAAGCCCACCAAGAAATCTCTTGGTTTACCAAGCCTCAGCTACTGGCCCTTCAAATTTTGCTCCTACACTTCATCCTCTTCTCCAAGAAGATGACCCATCCCTAAAGACTCTACAAGACCTCTTATAACCATCTAGGCCACAAGTTGGCCTAGCCTATTAAAAATTAAAATAAACCCTTACATTAAATGCCCATGCAAGCCACAAGTTAGCTGCAACACAAATTAAATGCCAAAATTTGGCTCACTGACAACTCAAGCACCACAAGAACCAAGACCAAATTGAGTGTCAGAGAGAACCATGGTGAGTGTCAGAATTCTACTAGACCTAACCAAATTCCTTCACTAACTGAGCACCATTATGTGCAGAGTCCTCCAGAAGAAATTACTCCCTTTCATTGACCGAGCTGACTTGGGCAACACTACTGTCAAGCTCCTAGTGCAAACTGAGCTCCTAGTATTTGCTAAGTGCCCCAAGCTTCACCAAACATCTTCATTGACTAAGTCACTTGATTAACACAAAAACCAAACCAACTCAATATTGACCAAGCCACACTTCATTCTTTGACCGAGTCTTCCAACTCCAAGGTCAAACTATACTAACATGTATGATTTCTAGCCAACCAAGGATGCTCCTGCATCAGATACCTTAGGTTTGAAAAGATGTTCTCAAAAGCTGGAAGAACATCTTCTCTAATTCAACACATAAATCCCAAATTGGTTCTTCACATACATATCCTCTGAGTCCTCATCTTGTATAATCTTTCCCTTGACCTTCTTCTACTTCTTCACATCCATCCTTGATGTGCTATAGGTTTTCTTTCCATGTGATATCCAACCCTCTCAAAATCCTTCAACACAACTCGACTGCCAATACTCAAGTTTCTTCTGCCAAGCTCTTCATTCTACAAAGGAATCAATGAATGCTTCATGCCACCTTTCACAATTGAAAACACATTCTTGACACAATCGTGCATAACCATGCAATCATACTACCAAGGTCTACTAAGCAACACATGAAAATTGTTCATGTCCACAATATCACACAATAATTGATCCTTATATTTCCCAATCTGGAAATCAACAAGGCATTTCTCCCTCGCTTCCAAAACATGCTCACCTTGCAAATAGCCAAACCTATAAGGATAACGATATCTCATTCTCTTCAAACCAAGATTTTGAACCATCTCCTCAACAATAAGGTTATCAGTACTACCACCATCCACAATCACATTGCAGACTTTACCACTAGACTTACAATGAGCCCTAAACAAACTAGTCCTCTAACAAGAATCCAGTGTCCTCTAACTAACCATTACTCATTGAACTAGCAAACTCTCTCCTTGCTTAGGTTGACTATCATGGCCTTCAACCTCATTCGCAAAAACAACTCTTCTGTCACCAACATTAGGAAATTCATAAAATCTATGTCCTACTTCTCCACATTTGTAGCAAGTACCCTTTAAATCACCTCTACCTATCCTTCTCTTCTAGTCAATAGGTTTTGGCTCATCTTCTTCACCCAATTTAGCTTTTGCCAAGCTACCCCGCTTCTCCTTCCCTTTAGAATTACCTTGACTTTTCCTCTACATTTCATCTTCTTCCTTTAGGGTATACTGATAAGCATCCTCGACCAAATTAATCTTCAACATGCCAACCTCATCATGGATATTAAATCTCAAACCATTAATGTACCAAGATACCTTCTCCTTTAACAATTCTCTATGCCCACACCAAATAGTCAACTTGTAGAACTCCTCAGTATAATATTTCATAGTCATATATTTATACTTCAAATTTTGCAACCTTTTAAACAACTCAAGTTCATAATCAGCAAGAATGAACTTATCCTTCAACTTAGTTACCATCAACCTCTATCTATTGATCTTCATTTCACCTTCCTCTTCTCTATCTCTTTGAAGTTATTTCCAACAAAGAGAAGCATGTCTTTTCAACTTAGTTTGTGCCAACCTTACTCTGAGTGGATCCTCAATATCCTCAAGCTCAAAGTAGTCTTCCAATCCACCAATCCAATCAATCAAGTTTTTAGGATTCAAAGTACCTAAGAAATTATTAAACTCCATCTTATGCTTCAACTTCAACTAAGATCCAAGTCTAGCAAATTAACTAGCCCTAGTTCCAATAGGTCTCTCCACATGATTAGTTCTATCCTCACCACTCAACCTAGAAACTTCAAAGTCTTCAACAACTTCCTCATAACCATCTTCAGTACCCACATGCTAAGGTACACCACCTATATCACTCATAATTTCAACAATCATGTCACTCTTCATCAATGTTATCTTAGATTTGAATTATTCTTTAATCTTCTTTGAGATCCTTTCCTCTATAGCATCACCAAGATCAACAATTGACCAAGGGTCCAATCTTTTTGGAGGCATCTTCCAAGATCCATTGCAAACCCAAAGCGATAAATCCACAAATCCAGAAGATCAATCAACTCCACAAGATCAATCTTCTCTTCTAGACTATATACAAGTCCTAGTACAAATTACCTCAACTTCAAGACTTGGTCTACACACTTAGGAACAGCTATGCTCTGATACCATATGATGTAGCAAGAATTCAAGGGTACCCCTATTGGAGGTAATCTGGATCCCTTCAAATAACCAAACAATGGAAACACAACACAAATGCAAGATTAGATACCAAATCACAATACTTGATTCATAAAATAACTATTTATATGCAATATGCCTAATTGTAAGGCCTTATGGGTTAAGGCCAAATATAAAAAGAAATTGTAAAAATAATTTTGCAAGATCCCTCAAGATCCAAGTCCACACTAGCTAGTCCAGATCTACACTTTGGAAGAAAACCCCAAGGAAATCTAAACTTGTGCTTGCAAGCCCACCAAGCAATCTCCTGGTTTACCAATCCTCATCTACTAGTCCTTTAAAGTTTTCTCCTACACTTCATCCTCTTCTCCAAGCTAGATGACCCATCACTAAAGACTCCACAAGACCCCTTACTTATACCCAACTAAGCCACAAGTTGGCCTAGCCCATTACAAATTAAAATAAATGCTTACATTAAATGCCCAGGCAAGCCACAAGTCAACTTCAATGCAAATTAAATACCTATACACAAATTAAATCCCAAAAGTTAGCTCACTAACAACTCAGACACTATAGGAACCAAGACCAAACCGAGTGTCAAAGAGAACCATTGTGAGCATTAGCATTCCACAAGACCTAACTGAGTTCCTTTAGTGATCGAGAACTAGTATGTGCTAAGTCCTCTAGAAGAAACTGAGCCCTTTCATCAACCGAGCTAAGTTAGGCAACACTACTACTGAGCTCCTAGTGCAAACCAAGCTCCCTGTGTCTGTCGAGTGCCAAAAGCTTCACCAAACATCTTCGTTAATTGAGTCACTCGATTAACACAACCACCAAACCAACTCAATCTTGATCGAGTCACATTTCATTCTTTGACCAAGTCATTAAACTCCAAGGTCAAACCATACCAACATGCATGATTGCTAGCTAACCAAGGATGCTCCTACATCAATCACTCCTTCTAAAGGTGTTGCAGTGACAAGAGGAGTAATTTCCAATACCTTTGATTTCCCACTGGCCTTCATTTCCAAAGCTATACCTTTGATCTCATTAAATTCCTACCTTGTCATAAATGATTCTTTAAGAATGGTTCCTATCCTTTTCTCCACATTCTTCTTGATTTCTTTGTTGTGAAGTTTAGAGTGAAATTCCTTAATATTTTCATCATATGTCCCCCATCTAGGACATTCATTATCTTTCTTTGATTGCGATATTATCTTTTCACATCCTTCAATGAGTTCTTACCCATCTCATAGCCCATTGGTTCTATAAATATAACTCTTGGTTCTACTACCTCCATATAGGTTGTGTCAATTTCTACCATAAAACAAATTTCAACCTTGTACTTTTCTACCATAACAAGAGGGATTTTTCATCTTTTCTTCATTTCCACTTGAAAACTCTTCATTATTCTATCAATTTCTTTATCTTTGACATCTTCAAGTTTGGCCCTGTAATACTAGGTGACTATCTTCATAGTACATTCATTACTATCCCCATTTGTCAATCTAGGAAATTGTTTGGTTGCATTAAAAAATAGATGTGTCAACAAAGATTCAAATCTAAAAACTGCATTCTTATATTTCTTCAAGTTAGCAATGTTATCCAGCAATTGTACTCTGACAATCTCACACATATTTACCTTTGTCTTTTCAAAAACCATCACATGTGCTACATGTAGAAATCCTGCTAGCACAAAATTTACCCTTGAACTGTGATTTAGCTTATACCCTATAATCTTGCGTAGTGCTCTAATTCTTGTTTCCTAAATTAGGTCAACTCTCATGTTTCTTCCATCAAACTTTGTCCTCAATTTTTTTCAACTATCTTTCTGACATTCCTGTCATTTATGAGATTACACCCTTCATTTCTTAGTCTAGTGACCTTATGAAGTAGGTCATTATCAATTACAATGAGTATGTCACCTACCCAAAACATTTTCTCATGAACTCTACTAAGGATAACCCTACTCCACTCATGATTATCAAATTCCTTATAAAATATATACTTGATTAGGTTCATCTCATTCAAGTATGTGTACTTGGGTTTAAGGGTTAGGTTACCATTACACATAACTCCTAAATCCTTGTGAATATCTTCATCACCAACACTTAAATTTATAGTGAATGTAGCTTCTCACATCTTCTATGTGAAGTACATCAAGCAAGATTTGAGAAAATGCTCCCAAAGGATCACCAATAAGGGAAAAAAATGGGTGCTTCTTAAACTTATACCTTGGTCTCTCACTAACATCACCTACTAAGTTTCTTTCCATAATGCTAACTATTTCAACAAAAAATTCCAACTAAGAGCTTCGAAAAATACCTTAGTTATCATGTACGAGGGCTTCTGCAACTTTGCACTTTTAGATGCTTCAACTCTCTTACAATTTGCTATCAAATTGCTCACAAATGCTCCAAATTCTTTACATGAATAAATGGTACTCACAATCTTGTTCACAATCCTTATAATAATTTCAAATTTAACTTCATAATAAATGTGTATCTACTTTATCTTCAAGAGTTGTCATTGATTACCAATAAACTTGATTTATTCCATACGGCTCACTATGACCATACAAAAACTTGTGCACTTTACCATAGCTCCCTCACTATGTCTTCTACCTTCTTCTATTTGTACAACTTCTATTTCACTTTCTACCATTAGTTTTGATCAATTGATGCTCAGCTTCTATTGGAAATGCTTAATTCAAATAGGATGAGTAATAAACAATTGATGACTCTAATCTTCCATCAAGTGCATCAGAATACTACTCTTCTAAGACTGTACAAGAACTTTAGCTTTCACAAATGCTTCCTTGAATTCGTCAACATTCTCTTTAAGCACTTCCTTCTGACTATTATCACTACCAGTATCATTTCTTCTATCATTTATGTTGTTTTTTCTTCTGTAATTAGGATTCCTTTTGAAATTTCTTCTATCCATTCTACAAAACTTTCCTATGTTTCCAAGTTATTGCATAACTGACATACAGGTGCATTCCTTCTCTAATAAGTTCTATTATGACTATCAGGTGCTCTACAATTCCTTGCAATGTGTCCAACGTTGTTACACTTGTAACACACAACTTGGTTCCTTACTCCATTAGGTCTTTCACCATAATTAGATCTACTTTGTGATATCCTTGTTTCATTATTTTGAAAGGTTAGTGTTCCTAAATATTCTACTATTTTCATTACTGCTATCAAACTTAGGATTTTTACAATATATTGCTTTATGATCATAACGATGACAATTATAATAATAGTAATTAGTGATTGGCTTAAAAGACTTACCTTTGCAATCTCTCTTCATATGACCAACTTCATTTCATATAGAGCATCTACCTTTGAATTCATATCTAACTTCCTTAGGTGATTATTTTGTTTACTTAGGTTCATCATGTTTCTCAGACAAACTGATTTGCTCTTTTTCCTTAAATACTTCTGTGGATATGGTTGATTCTATCCTACTTTGATTAGTTTGTTTAGGGTTCTCAAAAACTAGATTTGGTTCTTTCCTAACTTCAGTTTTCTAGGCTGACTTTTCTCCAATAAGATATCCAAGGCTTGTTTGATCATAAGAAGATCTTTGGTAATTTAATTGTTCATCAATTTATCACTACTAGAATAAAGCTTCTCTAATTGCTATTTAGCTTGTGTTAATTCTCCTTTCATAATAGTATTGTGCTTTTCTAATTCTACATGCTCTAACTTAATAGAATCTAGTTTGGATGTTACTTGAGACAACTGGGATCTTAGGTCTGCGTTCTCAAATTTTAGATCTAGTTCAGTCTTACATTCATCTTTCTTCAGACTCAAGTTCAAAAGTGTTCAACTCATGCTTCAAGATCTCATTTTCTTTCTTGAGAGTTCCTATTTCATCATTGTCACTAATCTAGTCTTTAGATTCCTTCATAGATCTTAGATCATCATTCCTATCTTTCAATTTGCCAATGCAAACTTTTGCATCTTCATACCCATCTTTTAGGTTATCTCCTTCTTCATTAAGAAGATCAATTTTCTCAAGAGCTTCTTCAATATTTCTTAAGATATTAAGCCTCTTTTGAGTAACTGTGCTCTGATACCAATTGTTAGAAATAGATAATATTGAGAGGGGGGAGTGAATCAATATTCTACAAACTTTTACCCATAACTGGATATTGTTAATTACTTTGTAACTTGCTTAAGAAAGTAAACCAACAATGTTGAACAATAAATAAAACCGTACACATAAAAAACTCATAACACCATTATTTGTTAACTAGGGAAACCCTGGCCAAGGGAAAGCCCTGGTGTGGATGATACCCACAAGATGATCCACTAAACAAAAGAATTATGTTAATGATATTGACCCTATTAGAAGTCCATCCAGTACATATAGTGTCTCGAGTCCTTGTTAGAGGACTGGGCCTTATTAAAAGCCTCAACCTTGTTTGGAGTTGCTTCAACCCTGTCAAGAGTTGGTGGAACAAATACAATGTATGCAAGCAAAGCCCACTGCCATAACATGCAATATACAAATAAGTTTCTTCAAAAGTATAGATATACATACAATATTGTCTCATTGCTGCACTTTGTGAATCCTCTGATCATACACCACATTTTTCACAATAAAAAGGTCGCATATCATATAATTTTCCTTTAGAAAAATTTACATCACTTGTTCACTTCACATTAGCGGTGCGAGATATGATCTTTACTTATACCTTGCAATTTAATAAAACTCTAGATCAGTCGACCTTATAGCTTCCACAAACTTGGCTAATTATTAAATGACTTTGGGGTTAACATCTAGGAGGTCGGTCCATCATGGCTAAGTAATTATTTTGATAACAAAATAATTCCTTAAAATGTACAATCAATTATACTGTCGCGATTTGTTCTACTTTGTTAGTTACTTCTACTGGTAATTCCTCTGTAACTAATGTCGTATTGTCTATACCAAATTATGCATTAACGTACATCATCAAGACACTATCATAGATCATTCCTCAATTGCACATGTCATAGCTTAGATTCAGGCATATGTACATACAAAACATATCTATGTGCCATTGCAAAATGTCCAATACTTAGACAATTTTCTATCACTAATTCCATAATTAAATACCAAAATATATATGTTGCCATAAATGAAAACACTACCACATATACTTAGCCATATTGTCAATAATTGTTGGAAATATAAGAGGAGTAACTAAGAGGGGAGGGGTGAATCAGTTACCACTAAAACAATTCGAAATCCCTTAGATGTCAATACAAACTTCCTTTTAACTCACACCTCAGTTAGAACTAGATATTCATTGTAACTTAGTTAACAAAGTGATCTTAAGATAATGATGTGTATATACCTTTAGTAACTTAGTTGTAGAAAGATAAAGCAATAAGAAAATAACGTGAACATAAGAGACACCAAGATTTAACATGGAAATCCAATTTGGGAAAACTAGCAATGCAACTAGTTACAACTTTTCACTCTTCTGAAGTGAGCCTTGTTAGGAGCCAACCCTATTAAGGATTACAAAGAACACTTTTAGGTGTGACCCTATTAAAGGAATTCAATCACCATGTTAGGAGTGGCCTTGTTAGAGGTCTTAAGACACTTCAATCTAGAAATGTCAACTAGTTAGAGGATTGACAAAATGACTGTTAAGTCAACTCTGTTAAGAGATTTCTTCACTGCTACAATTGTAAGAGAGTGATGACGTTTGACTTGATTGATGAAGCAACTGGTTTTGCAAATTTAGATCACTTTTCTCGTTTATCAGAGATCCTTCCTTATTAGAATATTCTTTGCAGCTCCTTGGATGTTCTGCCCTTAATCAGATATCCTTCTTAATTCACATATTATCTTCTTCACAACTTGACCTTTCATAATATGAAACCTAATGTCAAGTTGAATTGAATACCTTTACAAATAAATAATTAACATCCACTAAGCCTACTTGCATAAACCTAATAATAAACAAAATTGTTTTGTTGTAGGTTGGATGACACTAAAACTAAGTTATTTGGTTATCGTTGAGCTCCTTGATAACTGACTTGACTCAGTTTACACTGAACCACTTTGGTAACTAACATGACTTAATTTGTACTTGATTAATGAACTTTTTCTTGGCTGATACTAGAGTCTTCTATTCTTGATTCCAACTGACAATGCTTGATTAGAGTATAACATTTGTGTAACATCAATGATAATATATATAATTAAATAATTGCTATCAAAAATCTCCCTTTTTAGCATTAATGGCAACACAACTTGTCATTAATCAAAGAAAACTTTGGAGCAAATATACTTGATTTGATTCTGATTCTTCAACCATGATAACTCCCTCTAAGATTCTCCCGTTGTCATCCTACCTTCAAACTCCATCAGATCAAGTTCTCCCACTTGCAAATCACTACCTCCAATTCTTCTCTAATTACATCAATCTTTCCCACAATGAATATATGACATGATTCTCTCCATCTTTGACATCAAATGCCAAAGACTAGAAACAATGATTTTATAATGTACCTGATGTACTGATCAATATGCAATGAGCTCTAACTTCTTTGCATCATTTTGATAGATCTTTAAAGTTGTTTGGTTGACACATCACTAATATGTACTAAGCATCAGATAGGGGAATGACCCCTACCTTTCCTCTAAGATACGAATATGCATCCTTAGGTAATGGTTTTGTAAATATGTCAACAATTACTCCTTTATGTTTACATATTCTAATTGGACCTCTTTATCTTGAACTAATTCTCTCATAAAATGATACTTGATTGCAATGCATTTTTTCTTCATGTACATCACTGGATTTTTGGATATATTGATTGTACTTGTGTTATCATGATAGATAACCATTGGATCCTTGATTTCTTCCTTTATTCCTGATAACAGTTGCTTCATCCACATTATGTTGGAACAATTAACTAATGTAGTAACATATTTCGCTTCTGCTATAGACTAAAAGATGCAATTATGTGTTTTTCTTGTCCATGATACTGGCCTCTTTCCCAGAAAGAATGCTCCTCTACTTGTGCTCTTCCTATCATCAATGCTTCCATCCCAATCAACATTAGTAAAGGATTTCAACTCAAAATTTCCTCCTTTCTTGTATTGTAGACTATATTCTTAAGTGCCTTTTAGATACCAATTGCTAGAATATATAGTCCATCAATATATCTGAGAGGGGGGTGAATCAATTATCCAACTATTTTCACAATTATCAACCTTAATAAAATATAGCCATGTGAACAATATAATCAAAAACCACAACAAGATACTCATGAGCAATAACACCAGATATGTTAACTAGGGAAACCCTTGATTAGAGGAAAAATCCTAGTAGGGATGGTACCCACAAGATGATGTATTAATATAAATATTCCTTGTTAGCGGATGGACCCTGTTAGGAGTCTATAACAACATTTGATACATATTAGTCCCTGTTAGGAGACTTTGAATCCCTGTTAGGAGATTCCAACCTTGTTAGGAGTTGTGTAAGGCAGATGGACCCACTATCCAAACAACTTCAAGGGCAAGACCAATGATCCCACTCTCCAAATAATCTTTGAATGATTCCTTATAGAATGATAGATTTAAATTGTACTTCCTTCCTCTTTCTACGTCCCATCAACTAAACCTCAGCTTCTTCTGATCTTGATACCAGATCATGAACTCTACATCCAATAATCCCTTGGATTGCTTACTCACATTCACCAATACATTCTTCTCCTTTTTGCACTTCCTTGATTATTTCACATTTAATAATTGATCACACACACTTACAAACATGGAAAACATCTTTACTTTATACTGTATCTTCAAAATAATTCCCTGAGTCAGCCTTTAGGCTTTCCTAATTAATTATAATAAGATAATTGATTAATTCATAATTACAATAGCACTGTCAGCTCATAGTCTATACAAAACTTCACATGTGTGACTTTAAGACTTGCATACTTATTGACGTGACCATCAAACTATCCTCAATCACTATCTAACTGCACATCACCAGATTATATCTCTACTAGAAGATATAATAGGATAATTAGAAACTGCTTTCCATGCACTATCTTTGCATTGCTCTTTGTAAATCACTTATAGATTCCATACATCTTTGACTTAGACTCTGCGCATTTAACCTCATCATTAGCACACCTGGTACAAAATTTCCTTAACCATGCTTCACTTGTACATCAAAAGTCTATCCATACAATTATGATCTATGTCTGCTACTCTACTAGTCTTCACATAATTACTGCTATGTAGATATCAATGACAAACACAAACATGAATGCAACATGTCAATATTCTCTAATGCTTAGGATACTCCCCCAAAGGAATACCATCAACATTTAAGCTAACAATCTTTCCCTTGGGCATTGATGGCAACATAGATGAAAAAAATCTAAGTTCTAAGAATACCAAACAATACACTGGTGTTGCTATTATTCTCATCTTTTCAAATCCTCTTCATCAATCAAATTTGAAATCCTTTGGAACACTACTCTATTTTGTATCTTCATGCTATATATCTCCCCCATAGAGATATTTGTGAATATTTTTATATTGGAATCATTTAAAAATCTTGTGCTTAGTCAAGAAACAACATGAGGATCAAAAACTTATTCAAGCTCCTTTTGAGAAACCACACTAGAAATAACATTTGGAAGACCAAGAGTCACAACTTAGAATCCACCTTTTACAATGAGACAAATACAACCAATAGAAGACCAAGAGTCACAACTTAGAATTCCCCAAAGATGTCCCTCTTGGGATTTGAACCAAGGTCTCCACAATAAGAACTCATTGCTTTAACCAAGCTAAACCCCTTGGACTTATTCATGAATCTTTCTAAATCTCCCTAATAGAGATATGTAACTATCTCTCCTACATTCAACTAGAGGATTTTTTTCATGCACTCTTCTCCCCCATTAATATCAATGACAAAGGCCTCATTATGTCAGTTGTCTTCTCCAAGTTTACAACTAGCTCAAGTGTTCAAAGACACTATTTAATACCAATTACTAAGAGTCCTTAATGACTCTACTCATCACATATAATCCCCCATACATGAATCATCAACATTCAATCTAGTCAAACAATAGTGTTCTATACCACTAGATTGATGCAATCTCTACATTATCTACTCTGAAATAGGTAGGGGCATAACCCCAAGCATACCTCTCAAGTACTTAAATGTATCTTTAGGTAAGGGCTTCATAAAGATATTGGCAATCTGATCTCTAGTACTCACAAACTCCAATCAGATCTCTTTTATGTTACCTTCTCTCTCAAAACATGATATTTAATAGATATATGCTTAGTCTTAGAATGCAATACATGCTTCTTAGACATACTTACTGTACTTTTGGTATCACAGTATATGATAACAAGTTCTAAAAATTCTATCCTAATGTCTTTCAGCATCTACTTCATCCACATCACTTGATTACAATTATTTGTTGCTACCACATACTCTGCCTCATTTGTACTCTGCGAGATACAATTTTGTTTCCTACTTAGCCAAGAAACCAATCTTCTTCAAAGAAATAATGCTCCACTGCTGGTGCTCTTTCTATCATCCATACT
The DNA here is from genome assembly GCA_028749045.1 of Cupressus sempervirens. Classification (NCBI taxonomy): domain Eukaryota; kingdom Viridiplantae; phylum Streptophyta; class Pinopsida; order Cupressales; family Cupressaceae; genus Cupressus; species Cupressus sempervirens. The sequence goes on from CM053783.1 coordinate 329,426,804, forward strand.
GCTTGCCCAATTTGCATCAATATATGCACATAAAGTGAAATCACTTGATCTATCATACCATATCCCATAATAAGATGAACCCTTCAAATATCTAAATATTATTTTTACTGTTGCATAATGATACTACTTAGGATCAGCTTGAAAATTGGCTACAATCTCAACTACATTTTCTATATTTGGTCTAGTGTGAGTTAGATATTGCAAACCTCAAATCATGGATATGTACTTCTTCTACTCAACTGTAGCTATCTCATCTTTGCTAGATAACATGTGACCAATTATCATTAGTGTACCAATAGGCTTACAACATTCTAAGCCAAATATCTTCAACAAATCTTTCAAATACTTAGCTTGTGAACTTAAAATACCATCACTTTCTATATAGCTTGAAAACTTAGAAAAACTTCATTTCTCCTATCACACTCATTTCAAACTCATTCTTCATTTCTTCAACAAATTTATCACTTGCTTCATCATTACCTCCAAATATTATGTCATCAACAAATATTACTATTATCAACAAACTATTATCTATTTCTTTCAAATATAGGTTACTATCTGTCATACCTTTAGCAAATCCAAGCTTTGCCAAATAGCTATCCAACCTTGCATACCAAATTCTAGGTGCTTGCTTCAAACCTTACAGAGATTTCTTCAGTTTGTATACCATGTCTTTTTCTTTAGTTAGAGGGAAACCTCCAGGTTGCTCAATGTATACTTCTTCAAGTTCTCCATTCAGGAAGGCTAATTTTACATCGATTTGATATACTTTGAATTTCTTATTTGTTGCATAAGCTAGGAACATTCTCACTGCTTCCATTCTGGCTATAGGGGTATAAGTCTCCTCATAGTCTATTCTTTCTTGATGTAAATGTCCTTTGCACACAAGTCTGGCCTTGTTCCTTACAACTTCACCTTGTTTTTGAATACCCATTTTGTTCCAATAACATTCTTGTCTTTTGGTCTTGGAACTAATTCCCATGTTTCATTCTTCACAATCTAATCTAATTTTTCCTTAATTACTTGAATCCAATGATCATCCTTACCGGCTTCATCTGCACTCTTAGATTCAACTTAAGAAATCAAACACATCTCTTCATTAACTCTATTTCTTGTCATCACTCCTTTGTCTATGCTTCCAATTATTTGCTCTAGAGGGTGATTCTTTGGCAAATTCCTATTAGAAGTAGGAGTTGCTAACTCAACTCTTACTTCCTCCCTTGGTTCAGATCTTAGTTCTCCTCTTTGCTCAATAATTTGCACATCATTGTTAGTCTCGAAGAAAACTTCTACATTTTGTCTAACAATTCCAATATTATCCTCTTCTTCATCAGAATTTTAATCCATGATATTTTCCTTAACTCCAAACTTTTCATCAACTTTTACATTTGTGCAATCAACTATAGTCTTAGTTCTATGATTACAACTTTTGTAACCTTTACTTTTCAATGAATAACTAAGAAACATACCTTCACCACTTCTTGGATCAAACTTAGCAATATCATAATATCTCTTTATATAACATTTTCTTCCAAAGATTTTGAAATACTTCACTAAGGGTGAATGACCAAGCCATAATTCATAAGGAGTCTTATCCATACCTTTTCTAATCTATACTTTGTTCATAGTGTACACTATTGTATTGACCGCTTCTCTCCAAAATGTCTTGGATACATTATTTTTTAACATCATTGCTCTTTCTGCCTCTGCTACTGATTTGTTTCTTCTTTCAACAATCCCATTCTACTCAGGTGTCTTGGGTGAAGACTACTGTCTCTTGATTCCATTTTCTTCACAAAACATGTTAAACTCTTTAGAGGTAAACTCTCATACTCTATCTGATCTCAAGAATTTTATCTTAACACCAGATTCATTCTCAACTCTATTCTTAAATATCTTAAAGTTCTCAAATGCTTCAAACTTTTCTTTAAGAAATGCTACCCACATCATTCTAGTGAAATCATTGACAAAAATAATTAAATACCTTTCTCCATAGAATCCTCTTTTCCTTGAGGGACCACTCAAATATGTGTGAACAAACTCTAGCTTCTCTATAGTAGTGAGCTTCTTGCAAAGAAATGATGCTTTCTTCTCCTTAGCCAAGATACATTCTTTGCAAACAATATTGGTAGGCTTTATCATCTCAGGCAAATCTCTAACTGCAAATGTGCTACTAACCTTCACAATGTTATCAAAATTTATATGACAACACCTCCTATGGCATAGCCAACTATTATCCCCTTTAGCAACCAAACATGTTATTTCAGTAGGAATCAACTGAAATACATTACCTCTGGACCTTGTTCCTATTTCAATCAAATTACCATCTTTGTCTTTGATAATGCAAGTCTTCTATGTGAATTGCAATAGATAACCTTTATCTACCTACTATCCAACACTCAACAAGTTATGCTTTAATCCATCAACAAAGTAAACATCATTACTGTTAGTTTTTCCATCAAGAGCAATAGATCCTATCTTTGTGATGTGTCAGGATGCATTGTTACCAACTTTAACAATACCTCCATCATGATTCCTGAATTTGACAAACTTATTCATATCGCCAATCATGTGATGTGAACATCCACTGTCTATTATCCAATCAAATTTCTTTTCAACTTGGAAAACTAGAGCTTTTTCCTCTCTAATTTATATTTCAAGAGCATCTTCTTTAATGGCTACAAATCCTAGCTCATCATCACTTTCACTCTAAACTTTTTCATCAGATTCCTCCTCTTCATTTGCATACAAACAATTTCTACGTCTTCTAGGCTTAAACCTTCCCTTATACTTTTTTTTTTTCTCTTTCAGGACATTTAGATGCATAATGACCAAATTCATTACAAATCCAAAATTTAAAAATATTCTTACTATCGGGTTCTCTTCTTACAAGAAGGGCTATACCTTCTTCAATCTTCTTATCTTCATCAGATCTAGTTCTATTTGTGCTAGCAAAATCTCTATGTGTGCTCACACTTCTAGTCAAATTAGGCCGAACACTTAAGGCACTAAAAATTGTTTCAACTCTTGGCAATTCTCTGGACTATCTTAGACCTACTTCTATTGATTCCAATCTTCTAATCAAGGTTTCTCTAGTAAAATTCTCAGTACAGGGTATCAGTAGTTTAATCACCTGGGATGCTTGCTTGAATGGTGGTGTCAAGGTTTTCAAGATCTTCCACAAAGCCTATTTGAGTAGGGTTAATGATCTTCAGAATAATATGCTCAATCCTATTTGCAAGCACTTTGGCAATAATCTTATATGATACATTAAGGAGAGTAGTAGGTCTCTAAATTTTTACAAGGGTTTTATCTCCTTCTTTAGGGATCATCTTGATGAGACTTGAATTAATACTCTACCCCACAAATCCCTTCTCTAGAGAAAAGTGATATAACTCTTTCAAAAATGGACAAATCCAATCTCAATTCACTTTAAAGAATTCAACTGATAACCCATCTAGACTAGATGCTTTCTCTTTTCTCACAAAAGAGATTGCACACTTGATTTCATTGACTAGTATAGGCAATTCTAATTGGTTTGATTCCTTGAATATTTTCTTGGGAATGATAAACTATATTTTGTTCCTAACCTCTTTTATACCACTCCCCATATCCTCAGAAATGAAAAGCAGTGTATAGAATTGAGAAAAAAACATTTAGAATGCTTTTAGGATATGTGGGAGTGGAGCCATCTTCACATACATAGTCAATTTTATCCTTAGATTATTTGTATTTCAATATTTTGAAGAAGAAAGTTAGAACATCTATCACCTAGCTTTAAACATTTAATTCTTGATCTAGCCTTGGCACTTTGAATCCTTTTAGTTTAAAGTTTCCTCAAGTCATGTTTAACTTTGGAGATAAGATCTACAACTTGAGGATTAGATGGTTGGATTTTGAGAAGAACCTCCTTATAGCAATATCGTGAGAATGCTCGAAATAACAGAATACAAAGTGATAGCAGAACTCAGAATAAATCTACTGATCGCAGGCCACTTCGAGGGGGTAACCTCCTTTGAGCAAGCTCAATACAATAAATTCGTCCGTGCCCATCAAGGGCCTCAACCTATTCTTATATACTGGGTACGATCTAGAAAAGTAATACTACCTATGCATGTGGGATAATAAAATAAACTCACGGGATGACTTACAAAGCATATGCGTCCAACAACTCTACTCTAACAAAATAAACAGAAGGAACACACAGGTTCCTAACATCCCCTCTCCCTTAGAAAAAAGCTTTGTCCTCAAAGCTTAAGGTGTGGAAATTGTTGTTGAATCTGAAGAAGGGGTTCCCAGGTAGCATCCTCTGGTTGCATGCCATGCCACTGAATCAAGACCTCAGAGATGGAGCGAGAGCGAAGCTGGCGAGTGCGCTGGTCAATGATTGCCACCGGCTCCAGGATAATGGATCCTTCCGTATCCATTTCAGGGAGAGTAGTTTGTGCTGTGACAGTGGTACCCAGAACTTTCTTTAGACAAGAAACATGAAAGACTGGATGAATGCGGGAAGAAGGAGGAAGTTCCAGTTTATAAGCAACTGAACCAATCTTCTGCAGAACCTAATAAGGCCCATAAAATTTTGGGGCCAGCTTATGACGCCCTTTCAGCTTTAGGGAGGATTGTTTGTATGGCTGTAGACGAAGAAAAACCATATCCCCAACTTGAAATGAGCGCTCAGAACGGTGTTGATCTGCTTGTTGTTTCATCCGATTACGGGCCATGTGAAGATTATCCTGTAAGGTACGAAGAATCTGATCCCTGCTGCGGAGAACTATGTCAACTGCCTGGACTGGTGAGCTGTTGGGAGTGTAGGGAAGGAGCACTGGAGGTGCCTGACCATAGACTGCTTCATATGGAGTCATTTTAGAGGCAGTGTGGTAAGAGGTATTGTACCACCATTCAGCTAAAGGGAGCCACTTGGCCCACTGATGTTGCTGTTCGGAAGTGAAGCAACGAAGATAAGTTTCCAAGCATTTATTGACAATTTCCGTTTGACCATCAGTTTGTGGGTGATAGCCCGAACTCATCTTCAGTTTGGTGCCAGTTTTCTGAAACAGTTCAGTCCAAAAATGACTGGTAAAAGTTGCATCACGATCAGAGACAATGGAAGAAGGGAGTCCATGAAGACGAAATATCTGGTCCATGAAGATTTGTGCAACAGAGGAGGCAGTATAGGGGTGGCTGAGGGCACAAAAATGACTATATTTTGAGAGACGATCAACCACAACCAAGATCACTGTCTTGCCACCGGATTTAGGAAGCCCTTCAATGAAATCCATAGAAATATCAGTCCAAATCCGTGTAGGGATGGGCAATGGTTCGAGCAAGCCAAGAAGGAGGGTCGTTTCACCCTTGTGGCGTTGGCAAGTATCACATTCAGCCACCATCTGTTGAATCGTCTGTTTCATTCCTTTCCAAAAGAAGTTTCTCCTTGCTCGCTCATAAGTTTTGAGGAAGCCTGAGTGCCCTGCTGAAGGAGAAGCATGGAGTTCATAAAAAATAGCCTGATGTAGAGCTGGGTTCTGAGGAAGCACTAGCCGACCCTTGTATCGAAGAGAAGCACCATCCCAAGAGTAATGTGGTATAGCAGAAGGATTATTGGCTAGCTGGTGAATGATTTGAGATAAAGAAGAGTCACTGTCATAGCCCTGCTGAACAGACGCTAACCAATTGGGAATGGGCTTAGAAATAGCGGAAAGGGAAGCTTGATTATCAAATGTGCGAGAAAGAGCATCTGCCACAATATTCTCCTTACCCTTCTTGTAGGTGATCTCATAATCATACCCCATGAGTTTGCTGACCCATTTCTGTTGTGTAGGAGAGGATACCCATTGTTCCAGGAAGTATTTCAGACTTTGGTGATCGGTTCTGATGCAAAAATGACTCCCTAAGAGGTATGGCCGCCACTTCTGTACAGCATGCAAAATAGCCATCATTTCTTTTTCATAAGTAGAGAGGGCTAGATTCTTACCAGAGAGGGCTTTGCTAGTGAACGCAATAGGATGGTCATCTTGCAGGAGAACAACACCCAATCCATTGCCGCAAGCATCACTCTCAATAGTGAAGGGTTTGGAAAAATCTGGCATCGCGAGAACAGGTGTACTACACATAGCCTGTTTCAGTTGTTCAAATGCAGTCTCAGCAACAGGGGTCCAGGAGAAGGCATCCTTTTTTAACAGAGCTGTCAATGGTGCTGCAATTTTCCCGTAATCTTTGACAAACTTGCGGTAGTAGCCAGTCAACCCCAAAAAACCCCGAAGGCTCTTGAGAGTTTTAGGATGCGGCCAAGTTTTCATGGCATCTATTTTTGTAGGATCCACCCGCACTCCATGGTGTGCAACAATATGCCCGAGATACTCCACTTCCTCCTGGCCAAACACACATTTAGATAGTTTTGCACAGAGTTGATGATCAGAGAGAAGTTGCAAGACAAGCTCCAGATGATGGAACTTTCAGCAGTCATAGTGAGTGCTCCTGTGAAATCATCAAAGGAACTAGGGCCAAAGCGCTCCAAAATGAGGGTGCACAATTCGCTCCACGTTGGGCCTACATTAGCCTTGATGTACCAACGGAACCATTGAAGAGCTTCATGTTCCAAATGAAAAGATGCAAGGGAGACTTTGTGGTTATCCAAAGTATTATGCAAGCTGAAATACTGCTCTGCCCTATAGATCCATCCAGTCGGATCAGAACCATCGAAGCGTGGAAAATCAAGCTTTGGTCCACGGAAATTGCCAGAAGAGGACCCAGTATCTCCTGAATGGTTTCGGCTCATGGCTGACTGCTGAAAGTTAAGACCCAGAATTTTGTCATCCAGATCTTGAAGTCTGGTTTTGAGGGATGCAATTTCCTCTTCCATGATTTTTGCTCCTGTACGCGTAACAACCATAAAACAAGGTTTTTTTTTTTTTTTTTTTTTTTTTTTTTTTTTTTTTTTTTTGAAATGGGTAGAAGATGAGAAACAAAAACTTTTTTAGTTACGGCAAACTTGGATTTGGGTAAAACTCATATAGGAAATGGGTGTTCGACGGGTGGTGGGAGACTATCTGGGGACAAGGGAAAAAGAAAAATGAGGGTTTCAAGGGTAGGGAGGCGAAATGAGGCGAACAGTCCAAGAGGGATAAGGGAGCAAAATGAGGAATTGAATCTTGTGGCTCAGTTTGGTGGCGATTGGATGAGAGGTGAAAAAGATAGGGCAAACCCTAAAATTAGATAAATGAGGGATTTAGGGCTTTGATATGTAAAATTTGGGGTTGGGTCGCCAAGGAAGGAAGTATGCGAAATGATATTGCAGACGTTCTGCGGAAGTATGAGCAGAAACAGAAAGCAAACAAGGAAGCTACGACTAAAAAACAAAAAAATTTTTACTCTTTTTTTTTTTTTTTTTTCTGAACAGTCGACTTAGAAAAATTCACTCACAGACAGAACAACTGAAAAGAGTTATTGCAATAACAAGAGATATTAGAAGTGAGAGGAACCTGAAGACCACGACAGAAAAAAATTTGATGTAATTTCCACCCAGCGAGCCCAAGAGAGTGCTCTGATACCAGATGAGAAGAACCTCCTTATAGCAATATCGTGAGAATGCTCGAAATAACAGAATACAAAGTGATAGCAGAACTCAGAATAAATCTACTGATCGCAGGCCACTTCGAGGGGGTAACCTCCTTTGAGCAAGCTCAATACAATAAATTCGTCCGTGCCCATCAAGGGCCTCAACCTATTCTTATATACTGGGTACGATCTAGAAAAGTAATACTACCTATGCATGTGGGATAATAAAATAAACTCACGGGATGACTTACAAAGCATATGCGTCCAACAACTCTACTCTAACAAAATAAACAGAAGGAACACACAGGTTCCTAACAGATTTGAACTAAATCCTTGATAGAATACAAGGAATTGATAAGAGAGAGTTCCAAGGCTCTATTGTCTTTAGCTCTCTTTGAGCCAATAGTTTGAAATAACTACTAGAAATTAACATTTTGATTCTAGTAACTAATAGGATCTTTATGAATATAGACATAGGAATTATATCAATGGAAAATTTTAATAGCTGCCAAGATATCTAGATCTTCCATGAGTGAGGCATTGAGGGCAAAATGTTTAGGGTGTTTTCCTTCAGAATTAACATAACCAAGTTTGAAAATTTCAATCAGGATGGGATGATGGTTTGAAAGAGAGTAGGAAAGAACTCTAACAGGATTTTCATCAAGGGTTTTGATACATGTAGAGAGATCCTTATTAAAATAGACTCAATCTAGCCTAGAGTAGACACTTTTATCTCCTTTCGAGAAATTAGACTAGGTGAACCAAATACTTTAAGATTGATGCCTTAATTCAGCAAGAGGATTGCTAAGATTGAGCTTGTTCAACATTATGTTCCATAAGTACTACTATTTTTTTTCCATTCAAGTTTTAATCCATCTTATTTATCATGGGATCTCTCCACCATATTGAAATCGCCAGCCAAAATCCATGGAATATTAGGTAGGGAGGATAACCAATACCACAACTTAATTATGTTTGGATGGTCATTAGGAGCATAAATAGAACATGTTCCAAATTCAAAATCTTCTAATTTGGAAGAGACCCAAGAAGATCTATTACAAGGGTAGTTCCCCCATTAACTAGTATTCTTCTTCATTTAGGTCCTACTAGGATAGAGGTATCTCCTTTGCCTTTAGGGTGCTTGGTAGAGAATGTTGCAACATCCTTCCATGTACATTTAAGATAAATCTCCAAAGAAAAGCCTACAAATTTGACTTCTTGAAGTAGAATAATATCAATGTCTAGAGCCCAATTTAGGATCTCTTGAAAATATATTTCCTATCTGAGGACTCAAAATGTCTAACATTCCAAGATGCAAGTTTCAACTTGTCCATGGGCAATCTTACTTATCAGTATCCAAGGGGGTCTAAAACCCCTTGAAGTAGACATGCATTTTTTGAAAACGATATTTTATATATATGTGGAGTCTAGAAACAATCATTATATTGTAAATGATGTCAAACCAATTACTTGTTGGTGAGACAATTACTTGTTTGCTTTGAATGCTATCATTTGTTTGATTGATGAAGAGGATTTTAAAAGGAAGGATATCAAGGGCACCTAGAGAAAGGTTGAGTTATCTAGTGTATAAAAGAAGTGTTGAGACTAGGTAAGATATGGATAATATGCTATATTGTTTATGTACTTAAAGCTACAGTTGATGGATACACTGAGTAAGTCTAGAAGAACAAGGAAGAAAAATTGTGTTTGCTAAGCTTGATTGAGTAAACACTTGGTGTCAAGCAATGTTAGTGCAAGGTGAGAAGAAGATTAGTTGGTGCCAAGAAAAGTGGAAATATAGTGTATGCCGAGTGATTTGTAGTATATGTTGATTGATAGTAAAAGGTTGTATGTGCCGAGTGAAAGATTAATGGATGCCAATTAACATAGTGCATGTCGAGCATTAGAGGTTAGTTATTGCAAAGTTACAACAATAAGAGGAAGATCAAAGATTCACCAAATCTGAGCTAACAAAGTTGATTTCTTGGATTGTGTGAACCATGTGGAAGATAAGCTTGATGAGCTAGTGGCACATAATTCAAGATAAAGTGCTTTAAGATGAATTCATGAAGGATTGTAGAAGAAGTTTTTAGAGGGAGAAAAATAGAAATATAGTTAGATTCAATAAATCCTACCTAATCCTAAAATGGATGATTGAGACTAAGTAGAAAAAGATCAAAATTCTCTTTATAAGGGGATACAAGGCATGGAGCAATAGTTGGCATGTATGAAAACCCAAAGAAGACAAGGAGTCTAGGGTGTTGCTTCATAATGTGGCCGAATAGGAGAGTCTGCAAATTGGCATGCAAAGCAAGAAGGCTTAAGAAGATGAATGCTTGAAGGGTGAACAAGCTATTATAGGTGAAGTGTGAAAGCCAAGCAGAATGGAGGTCTGAAGTAAAGATTTGTAATCCACAAGTGAGTTGTGATTTATTATCAGATCAAAGCCTTATTGCTACTTTCTAACAATTGTATCAGTCTAGGGTAAATCCTCTAGATTAAAGTTGACTTAATAGTCATTTGTAAATTCTTTAATTGAGTAACATTCTAATGGTGTGTTCTAGATTCCTCTAACAAGGATCACTCCTAATAGGGTGATCAAAATCCTTTAACCAGGTCACATTTAATAGTGTATATTGTAACCTTTGCTAGGGTTGGCCTTTCATAGGGCATCACTTCAGAAGAGTGAAAATTAGTAGCATGTTACTGTGGTTTTTCTTGAATTGGTTTTCCATGTAAAATCCTTATGTCAAATGTGTTATTGAATCTCTTATGTTTCATGTTTACATTTCTAGAAAGTTGTTTTGACCTAGGACAATAACCTATCAAGTTTTAAGTATTATGGATGCATGCAAGATAGATGCATATGGATATGAGTTTGTTAAGTGTTGAAAAGTTTGATTAGGAAATTTGGACATTGGATAACTAATTCACCCCCCTCTTAGTTATTCTAAAGAATTCCAACAATTGGTATCAGAGTGTTGGTTGCTTATGAGAGATAGTTTGAAGGTACTAAAAGCAAAAAGATTAAGATGTCCAAGAGAGAGGTACCCAAGCTTAACAAGGACAACTTTCCTACATGGAAAAGTTTGATGAAGCTACATCTAGGAGGACTTGGAGATCATGCATAATCCACCATCACCACTAAGCATGTTGACCCTACTAGAGCCCTTACTACTAAGGATCTAAAAAAAGAAGAAAGAACACAATTGGGCTATGTTAGACATTGTATTTGCCCTAAGCTACACTAAGTATGACTATTGATAAAATCTATGGAGGAGACAAAAATGTGCTAAGAGCCAAATGTGAAAGTCTTAGAGGTAAGTTTGATGATATGAGGATGGAATAAGGTGAGAATATTGTTCAATATCGTGTCAAAGTAAAACAAGTTGTTAATGCTATTAGAGGAGAAATTGGTAAGATTGAAAACGAGATTGTGATTAGAAAAATATTGAGAACACTACTGCCCATCTATGCTATTGGAGTCTTTTCTATTCAAGAATTGAGATGCACACTTGGTAATGATATGACCCTTAAAGGATTGATAGGTAGACTCACTGCCTTTGAACTCTCTAATTTTGATAATTTCAAAATTGAGAATGTTGAATCTACTTTCAAAGCTAAACTATCATTAAAAGAACCTAAAGAGAAGAAAAAGAAGAAAGTCAAATATGTTTCTAGTGACAGTGATACAGATGAAGAAGATCTTGAACAACTTGAAGCATTGCTTGCTAGGAAATTTCACAAAGGCAACGAAAAATACAAAGGTAAGTTACCCATCACGTGTTTCAATTGTAATGAAGTTGGTCATATTGTTGCAAGGTAGCCTGATAAGAAGAACAATAGGAATGAAGACAAATTTAGATGCAACTGAGATGAAAACAATAAAGACTACAACGACAAAGGAAATAAATCCTGTTACATTTCTAAAGAGGAATCCAATGGAGATTTTGATGACCATGAAGATGAAGTTGTGTATGTTGTAATGAAGGATGATTTTGATGAGGATGAGGCAATTGCATTGGTATCGTATGTGAATAAGAGTGAAAAATGGATAATTGATAGTAGTTGTTCCAACCATATGACTGGAGACAAAAGTAAGTTCAATTCTCTTTTTTCATTATGATTAAAATAGTGTTAGGCTTGGTAATGATGCACTATGTCTATTCAAAGGAAAATGATCAATTAATTTGACAAATTAGATCATTTGTCACAATGCTTACTATGTAGAAGGACTAAATTACAATCTGTTAAGTGTGTCACAATTGAATAGTGTTGAATGTAAAGTTAAAATTTGGAAATAGAAGAGCTAAAATTTATGATGCTAATGGAGAGCTAATTGGAAATGGTAATCAAACTAGAGGTAATATGTTTCACTTAGTTATGGATGACGCTACTTGTCTTCTTGTACAAATTGATGATGCATGGTTAAGGTACAAAAGGTTGTGTCATGTAAAATTTGGTAATTTGATCAATATCAGTAAGATGAGAAGAATCAAAGGTTTGCAGAAGCTAAAGAAACTAGATATTACAATTTGTAAATAATGTTAGGCAAGATGACAAATTCTAGTTTTAAGAGCAAGACTCAATCTTCAAAGGAAATTCTTGAGTTAGTTCATACTGACTTAGTGGACCAATTGATATGCAAAGCTACAAAGGTGACAAGTATATTATCTTATTTATTGATGATTATTCTAGATTGATGATGGTTATGTTCTTAAAATAGAAATCTGATGCATTTCAAATGTTCAAATGGTACTTGGCAAGAACTGAGAAAGAAACTGGAAAGAACTTAAAATATTTTAGATCTAATAGAGGTGGATAATTTACATCAAATGAGTTTGAGAAGTTCTGTAATGACAGAGGAATCAAAAGACAAATTTCTACACCTATAACCCCTTCACAAAATGGCATTGCTGAAATAAGAAACATATTTGTTATGGACTATGCCAGAACCCTCATGATGGAGAAGATTGTTGCTTTTAAATATTGGAGAGAAGCTATTAGTACAACTGTCTATACCTTGAACTAAGTACAAGTCAAGAAAGGTACAAATTTCACACCTTATGAGCTTTGGTATGGATACTCACCCAATGTAAAACATTTTAAGGTATTAGGAAGCAAGTGCTACATTCTTAAAGATAATAGAAATGGCAAGTTTGATGCTAAAAGTGAGGAAGCCATATTCTTAGGCTATTCCACAATAAGTAAAGCTTATAAGTGTTTAAATACTAATATTAGCAAAATTGTGAAAAGTACAAATGTGAAATTTGATAAATATACAAAAGTTCATGAAGTTGAACCTATGAAGGAACCTGAAGATTACAAATGTTAGATTGTGGTGACTGATCAGAAAGGTACTATACATACTTCATAAATTCTTTGGGGCTCGAGGAATTGCCTTGGAAAAAAAATTTGGGCCCTATTTTATCGGGATTTTGGGCCAACATGTAATTATTAATTGTAACCCTAAAGTGGTAAAATACTTGTATAAAAGGGCTTAGGGTTATGGATTGTTTCATAATTGTGATGCAAAAATTGGTTCTTGTAGCGGTATTGAGCTATAAGGGATTACAGATTGTAATTTGGTTGTAATTACTAGATCGTAATAATATCAGACTTGTTATTTGGTGGACATAGCCCATGGACTGGGTGAACCATGTTAAATCTCAGTGTCTTGTGTTCTTTTCTGTGTCATCTATTATTTTTTGATATTGGTTATATTTGCATGCAATTGTTATTTATGTCCATAGTTTAATCCTAACAAGTGGTATTAGAGCGAGGTTTTTTTTCAGTTATCCTCTACAAGAAAGTCTCATGGTTAAGTGGGAGCGATGGTAGACAAGGGTAAATTGAGGGTTGATAGGTTTAACAGGCAGAACTTTCAGTTATGGAAGATGCAAATGGAAGATTATCTTTATCAAAAAGATTTATGAAGTTGTTGGAAGGCAAAGCCAAGAATCAGTGATCTATGTCAAATGACGAATGGGATTTTTTGGATAGAAAGGCACTTGAAAGCATTCAATTATGCCTGGCACCATCGGTGTCATTTAATATTACAAAAGCAAATACAACAGAAGAGTTGATGAAAACCCTAACGACACTATCTGAAAAGTCCTCCACTTCAAACAAGGTATTTCTCGTGAAGCATTTATTTAATATGAAAATGGTAGAAGGTGGATCTATTATAGATTTTTTAAATGATTTTAATACTATTACTAGTCAGTTATCTTCTATGGGTATCAATTTTGATGAAGAAATTAAGGCTCTCTTGATTTTGTGTTCTTTACCTGAAAGTTGGAATGGCTATGAGTAATTTTGTTCTCGGATCTAGTACCGTAAAATATGATGATGTGATCGATGTTATTTTGAGTGAGTAAACTCATAGGAAATGCTCAGGTGGATCCACATTAGGAAGTGCTTTGAATCCATAAAGTCGAGGCAGAACAAGTGAGAGATGAAGTAATTTTGAAAATCATGAGAAATCAAGAGGAAAGTCAAAGCGGAGGAGGTCTTAATCAAGAGGACAGAATGACTGCTGGTACTATGGGAAACTAGGGCATAAAAAGAAAGATTGTTAGACATGAAAGAAAAATGAAGGAGATAAACTAGATGGAGACAAGGAGGCAAATGTGGGAGGTAACAAATCTGAAGAGGACGCTTTGCTTTTGTCTTTAGAAAGTGTTGATGATTCATGGGTTTTAGATTCTAGTGCTTCATTTCATACTACACCTCATAGAGTTTATTTCATTGATTATGTCCAAGGGGATTTTGGACTTGTTTATTTGGGCAATAATGAACCCTGTCAGATTTTTGAAAAGGGAAAAGTTAAGATTAAGTTGCAAAATGGGAATCATTGGCTACTACATGAGGTAAGATATGTTCCAAGGCTAAGTAGGAATTTAATTTTAGTAGGGCAACTTGGTGATGAGGGTTGTGTAGTTATTTTTAATCATAAAAATTAGAAGGTTTCAAAAGGTTCCCTTGTAGTAGCAAAAGGTGTGAAAGCAGGCACCTTATATCTTTATACAAGTCATATTGTTCCTTCTACTTTGATTGTTTCAAAGAAAAATGAATGTTCAGGAACAGTTGCTGCAATTGAGTAAGAGAGCAAATAGCTGTTGTAGATTCTAATACAACATTGTGGCACAAAAGACTTGGGCACATGAGTGAGAAAGGTATGAAACTACTTCATTCAAAGAAAGTTTTACCAGCTCTAAAATGTGTTAATATGGATTTTTGTGAAAGTTATGTGTATCAAAAATAAAAGAGAGTGAGTTTTGTGAAGACTGGGAATGAAAATAAAAGGGAGAAATTAGAGCATGTGCATATAGATGTATGGGGACCAGCTCAGATATCTTTTCGCGGTGGCTCTCATTATCATGTTACATTTATTGATGATGCAACTAGAAAAGTATGGGTTTATTTCCTTAGATAGAAATCTAATGTATTTCAAAAATTTAAGAAATGGAAATGCTTGGTTGAAAATGAGACTGGTAAGAAATTATAATTTCTCACGTATGGTAATGGTGGTGAGTATTGCAGTCATAAATTTGAAGATTATTGCTCCACTAATGATATTTGTAGACAAAAAATTGTTCCAAGGACTCCAAAGGAAAATGGAGTGGCTGAACGCATGAAGGGGACTATAATAGAGCTTGCAAGGAGCATGAGGTTGCATGTTGTCTTGCCCTTACACATGTGGGTGGAGGCTATCACCACTATTGTATATTTGATTAATAGATGTCCCTCTGCTCCTCTGAGTTGTGGTATTTTAGAGAAAGCATGGACTAGTAAGAAGGTGAGTTATTCTTTTCTCAAAACTTTCGATTGTGAAGCATTTTCTCATATAGATTCTGAAAATAGAACCAAGTTGGAAGCTAAGTCAAAGAAATGTGTATTTGTTGGATATGACATTAATGAATTTGGTTATAGGCTTTGGAATTTTGAAAATTTTAAAATTGTAAGAAGTAGGGATGTCATATTCAATGAGAAAGTGTTGTAAAAGATTTGTTACAACAACATGAGAAGAAAGAAGATGATTATGTAGTGTTGGATGATACTCCAAAAGATGATGTTCAAGCCATTCCTTATGATGTGCAACAATCACAACAACAAATACCACACACACTAGTGAATGTTAGACGGTCAACAAGGCTAATTGGACCTCCAGAAAGATTTTCTCCCTCTTTGTATTCTATTTTACTTATTGATGCGGGTGATCTTGAATGTTATGATGAATTTGTGTAGGTGGATACAAAGATTCAATGGGAGTCTGCAATGAAAGAAGAAATGAACTCTTTGCTAAAAAATAAGACATGAGATTTATGCAAGTTTCTTGCAGGTAAAAAGGCTTTAGAATAAATGGGTTTACAGGTTAAAAGAAGAAGATGGAGGTAAGAAAAGATTTAAAGCCAGGTTAGTTGTAAAAGGATTTGCATAGAAAAAGGGCATTGATTATGACGAGATATTTTCTATTGTTGTTAAAATGATTTATATTCACACTATTTTAATTATTGTGGCTACTGGAGATTTGCGTCTAGAGAAGCTTGATGTTAAAACAACCTTCCTTCATGGTGATTTGGATGAAGAGAGATATATGGCTCAGCCATAGGGATTTGAGGTCAAACGTAAAGAGAACTTTGTCTATACATTGAAGAAAAGTTTATATGGCTTGAAGCAAGCATCTCGACAATGGTATTTGAAATTTGATAGTTTTATGCATGAGCATGGATATAGTAGGTGTCATTCAGATCATTGTGTTTATTTTAAGAGGTTGGATGATGACAACTACATTATTTTATGTTTATATGTTGATGATATGCTTGTCCCTGGGTCTAACATGGAACACATTAAGGGTTTAAAGGAACAATTAGCACATTTATTTTTTATGAAAGATTTGGGGGCAACAAAACAAATCCTTGGTATGAAGATTTGCAGAGATAGGAAGAATAGGAAATTGGCATTATCTCAGGCTGATTATATTGCGAAAGTGTTGCAATATTTTTCTATGGAGAATGCTAAAGATGTCAGCACACCTTTACCTGGTCATTTGAAGTTGACTAAGGAGATGTGTCCCAAGACACAAGAAGAGTAGGATAAGATGTCCAAGGTACCCTATGCTTCAACTATAGGAAGCTTGATGTATGCTATGGTATGTACAAGGCCAGATATTGCACATGCAGTGGGAGTCATTAGCAGGTATATGAGTCATTGAGGAATTGCACATTGGAATACAGTTAAATGGATTCTCAGATATTTGAGAGGTACATCCAATCAATGTTTACACTTTGGGGGCTCTACTACTGATTTACAGGGCTATGTTGACTCAGATTTGGTAGGGGATATTGATACCAGGCGGAGTACTACAGTTTATGTATTTACTGTTGGTGGGGTAGTAGTGAGCTAAGTTTCTAGGTTACAGAAGGTTAATGCTTTATCCACTACAAAGGCTGAGTGTGTTGCTGCTATAGAGGCATCCAAGGATATGATATGGCTTCAGCTCTTCTTAGAAGAATTGGTACACCCTCGGAGGGATAATTATTTGTTTACAGATAGTAAGAGTGTCATTCATCTTGCAAAGAATTCAGCTTTGCATTCAAAGACAAAACACATTTAGTTGTGGTCCCATTTCATTCAATTAGTTTTGGATGATAGACAATTAAAGTTGGATAAGATACATACAAATGACAATCCAATAGATATGTTTACAAAGGTAGTGACAAGGGAGAAGTTGAATTCCTCTTCAGCTTTGGTTAGTCTTCTAGACTAAATAGGAATAAAAGAATAGCAAAGTCTAGGGTGGTTTGATCTAATAGGAGCCCCATGTGGTAGTGATATTGCTATAGGATCAGTCTCCAAGTGGGAGATTGTTGTCTAGTGTGGAGTCTAATTAGCCTCAAAGTGGAGATTGTTAGTTTGTAGTGACTGATTAGGGAAGTATTGTACATACTGTATTAGAGAAGAGACTTTTGTTGAGTTGCCATACATTTTCCAACAAGTAAATATGCATCTATAGGCTTCTTTTGAAGTTAAACTTTTTGCCTAGTTTCTTCATGCATTCCCTATAATTGTTTATAATTGAGCTGATGAAATTGAACATTGTATCATGCATTATAATATCTATTCTATAAAGCAAATCTAATATATAACAATTATCATAATACTAACAAAATCTACTTGCAAGATACACTAATATGGAACGTAAATGAAATCTTTTGCTTATAGTTTCACAAACATCAAATATTCAATTTACATTATTGACACCCATTACATAACTATGACTAAGGTAAATTCATTTGCCACTAATTTGCACATTCTACATTCAACTATATGTCCCAAGACTGAACATAAAATGCATTCATTTGTTTAATTAAGACTCACAAGAGATGGAATAACAAAGAGATAATCTACTATTCATTCTTCTACTATATATCATAGTACATAATTCCTTTCCCTCAATACATTCCTATTCAAGGTAATGAAACAACAACATCCACACAAATGAAATTCTCCTTCATGTTCCTCACAAGACTTGCATTCAACTCAAGTATCAAGCAAGCAATTAGGGTGGTGAAATCATCATATCTAGATATACACAATGGAAGAACCCTTTTACAAGTATATATGGTTCACAATCTCTCTATTAGCATATGTATGAGATAAAAAACAACACTCCTACAATACAAATGAATTCACATAATAAGATTGAGTTTTCCTCCATTTCAATACAAATACAATAGTATTCTCTCCTTTTATACAAAGGTAAAACTTCACAATTTCCAAATGTCCAAGGCCTCAAGCAAAAACTTGCAAATAAGAGACAAAATGGGGAACCATGGAGGCTCACCTCCCAACCTAGGCCTCAAGGAGGCCACCCACCGAGCTTGGGGAAACACGACACAAACGGTTGCACACCTTCACATTCACATATCATGCAAACTATAACAACACAATTCAACACAACACAATACAATCCATCCCAAATCTTGCACTTAGATTCTACAATAGAATCAAGGTATAGGATGAAGGTGGGCTCTCACCATGAGGAGAATTTCAAATCCATGAATCTCATAAAATCACATATTCCCATAAGTAACATGCCCTTCAAGGCTTATCAATATCTTTTCCCCTTCACACACCTCCTTATACCTCCCAAGAATGCAAGTAATCATAAAGTCCATACTCCATTGAAACACATCAAAATCATCTCCACACATGGGAGAGTTTCTCAACTACATGGGTGAGCCCAACTAACCCCTTCACCCAAGCATCTCTTCCCTCCCAAGGGTGAGTGATGCTTCACACCCATTTTACACAAACAATCAACATGAACAAAACAAGATTCAAGAAAGAAATCTCGTAAAACATCTCACATTCAACAAGATTCCTTCACAAACCACATCTACACCATATCAAATCTACAATGTGATGAAGAAACACCATATCAAATCTACAATGCAAAGAAGAACATCATGGATCATGGCTACCAACCTTACTCGAAGCAATGCAAATGAAATTTTTTGTAGACCTCCTTATCCTTTTCCTCCAAATCTTAAATGTCTCTAAAGTTAGAGAGTGGCTAATTGGGTTTCTAGTTTTGCCATGCCCTTATATATGACTCCCGTTTTCGGATTCAATATAAAACACATTCTTTTTGGGGTCTCCTAGGTCTTCTAGGCACCGTAGTGGTCACTATTAGCCCCCTAACTTAAAGTATTATCATGGGTAGGGTTTATTTTCATCACAAATTCACCTTAGAGCTACTTTTTGGCCCTCACAATGCTAGGTAAAGTTAAATTTCAAATTTCTAATGGGGTAACCTTTGTTTCCCTTACTAAAACAAGACAATTAAGTCTAATTCTTAACTAAGGAATTTAACTTGAGATAAGGTGGCTACATGATCCATCTTCAGAGAACATGTCATCTTAACATAACGAATACTAGTGTCAAGTGACACACACAAAATTTTACTATACATCACACATGACATGTTCTGAATCTACTCATGAAATAAATAGTACACACATACATCTCATGTTTACAAAATAACACATCATAATGAGGTTTACGAATCTTCCCAAGATTCACCTTGGCAATGTCATATTAACATGTGTTTATACCTTGTTTTCCCATTATGTTTCCATGGTTCCTTTTCTGCACACTAAACTCGAGCATTAGTAATCCAATGAAAAGTCACATATAAAATACATATGAAAGTAAAGATACATGATAATTTCGTTATTCTACCATTTACATATAACACATTTCATAATTAACTTCCTATTCTCCATCATTTGCTTACATACATTTAATCATTAAACTTCAAAAATTTGAATATTATTGACTTTCCTAACAAGATCAATTTAAGCATTTTGAATCACAACATAATTCTATTTTCTATCATAGTAGTGAAGTACTGAATAAATATCCATTAATTCATCGATTATGCCAAATTAAGTCCTAACACATATCATAATGGAAAATCACAAGGCAAATATCATCAGATAAGTAGCAAAATTTACTGTCTATCAAGTATCAAAATATATGTCAAGATATCCCATCCTAAGAGACAAAATAAAAAATATAGTATCTATGCTATGATTGGTCAGGGTGAGGCCTCAAAAAAATGAGCTATATGGTTCTTCCATCAAATCTGGTTTAACTATGTTTCAATGATATACCAAAGTTTCTATCAAACCCACATCTTTTTGGTGGCATACAAAGCAAAAGAGATTGGGTGGAGAAGCCAGGACTGACTCCATTGGATAGAGCTTGCAGAGGAGATCTCTTTGTCTCCTCTACTTGTAGAGTATGCTATAATAGGAGATATGCAATATTGAAGAGATTATTAGGGAGAATTAAAAATGCTATAGACGTAGCAAATGAATTGGACCCACAAGTGAAAAATATCACCGACTGTATTCTCGACCTTCCCCTTCAACCCAACAAGCCCAAAGTCTCTTTGGAGATGGTGTTACGTACTTGTGTGGGCGCCACATTGCTATCATCTTACTCTACAATGTTAGAATCAACAACGAAATTGATAGAAACCTTATAAAAATTCAATAGATCTAGAAACTTTATGAAATATGAAAAATGAAATTGCCAATTCCAATTCCACCTCTTGAAATGGAATCAACAAATTCTCATTTTAGAATAAAATAAGAATATAAAATCCAATTCCCAATTTCGGTTTATTTTTTTAAAAGTTAGCCGCTTCCAATTCTGGTTGAATCTCCCACTTACCTACATTCAATGCAAATTGTTTCACTATCTTCTTCTTAGGGAAGCCCCCTCCACAAGACCCGTCCAAGTTTTTGGAAGCTTTCCCATATGGAACCTACCCTATCCGGGTTAGGTCAGGCCTTAGAATACTACCCTAATTATGTTAGGGTTTTCAGGCCATCTATATAGTGACGAGCTTCCTCCAGTTCGGTTATGATGCTTTTGCATAGTTATATCGGCGGACGCTCAAGCGTCCTGAAACCAAAGAGAGCTTAGATAACAGGTGAAGTTTATTTGTGCTGTTTAAATTTCTCTCATCTGTTTTTTTGGTTTGGATAGCTAGTTCAATTCCATGACTGAAATATTCGCCTACCTACATTCAATGCAAATTGTTTCACTATCTTCTTCTTAGGGAAGCCCCCTCCACAAGACCCGTCCAAGTTTTTGGAAGCTTTCCCATATGGAACCTACCCTATCCGGGTTAGGTCAGGCCTTAGAATACTACCCTAATTATGTTAGGGTTTTCAGGCCATCTATATAGTGACGAGCTTCCTCCAGTTCGGTTATGATGCTTTTGCATAGTTATATCGGCGGACGCTCAAGCGTCCTGAAACCAAAGAGAGCTTAGATAACAGGTGAAGTTTATTTGTGCTGTTTAAATTTCTCTCATCTGTTTTTTTGGTTTGGATAGCTAGTTCAATTCCATGACTGAAATATGCCTTGTTTATAAATTTCATGCTTAGATTCAAGATGATCAGATGAAGAAGAAATTAACTGCAACAAAATGAGTTTTATGATTACCGTTATTTAAGTCTCTGATGATATCTTGATCTGATCAAGGGAAATTGATGAATGCATTATGGTCCGTGTTTATGAATCAGCGTGATCTTAAATAATTGCGTTATGTTTCTGATTCCCAATTTAAAAAAAAATTTTGCTTTACGAAGTTCAAGGATTATTAGCCTAGAGCTGTATGCAAGATACTGGGATATGCTCTGTAATGGTAAAAGATCAATAAGCGAAGAGCTGCTTGTTTGTTTATCTCTTGTTATTTGATGTGTTGAATTGGCGCTGTTGTTCTGTTATCATGTTTTGAAGTGTCGTAATAGTGTTTATGCGCGCTTCGATACAAGGAGGGTTTGTTTTTTGGTCTAATCAGGGTTTTTTATCTATATACTACAACTAAGGTATCTTGAGTTTTATATTCCTGTTGTTGTCTGTGTCTGATGTATAAGCTGTTTTTTAAGGTTTTATATGCAGTTCTTCAAACCACATTTTAAGTTCTGCAAACCACATTTTACGTCTTGACAGGGTGTATGTGGTGCTTTGTAACACTAGATAATTTTGGTTTTGGGGTTTCTACGTTTGCAATTTTATTACACATGTCAGACAACGGAGATGGCCACCATCGATGAGTCAATAGCTTGATACTGAGCAGTTGATAGCACGAATTCATTTTGAAACCTCTTCCACTTGTTCGCAGCCAAATCTCTTTGGCTATATTTTGTTGGCGATTGGGTTTCGATGCAAAAAAAAGCGTTTTTTCTTGACATATACAGGAGTTGTGTTCTTTTGGATTTTATTGTTTCCTGGTAATCATTTTGCATCAGATCGTGTGAGTTACATGCGCATCCTAGTTTGTCTCCTAATGATTGAAAACAATGTGAGCTCCATCTGATTGTCAAGATGAGAATAATACATAAATTAACTGAAGGAGACTAGTTTGGTAATTAAATGTTGTAAGCTACTTAAACCTGCTGTGCAGTAGTATGGTTGTGCATATAGTATGATGTGCATGATCTGCTTTGTTGTGTTCAAATAGTGGATATCCAAAATCACATGAAATGGGTAATAGGCAGTTAAACAAATTAATTTTTGGTCTTGTATATACCTTTTCTTATGCATCTTAATGTTCTGGTATCAAACGTCAGTAGGATAAATAAGTATAGTAAGAGATTCCAAGAAGAGACTTTTCTTCTTGAGTTCTATTACTATGCTTCTTTATCTTGATGGTTTGAATCACAAAGTGTGATCTGAAATGCTAATTTAAAAACTTGATACAATTGAAACCAGAAACATTGAAGTACATCTATGTAGTAAACATTCACAAGTCGGATCCTGATCAATGCTTTTAAATGTCTTATTCTTCCCATCTATGATAAGATCTAATATGCTCATTTTCTTAGTTCCTAATACTTCGTTCTTTCTTTATTGTGCCTAACATTTGGCCCTGTATGTTGAATGTACGCTTATTGCGCTTTTCTACTCTGTTGAAGTCATATCCTCGTAACTCAATAGTTGCCTGTTATATTATCCCAATCTGAGGTAGGTTATCAAGCAAAATTGATGTGGCGATGATGATAACTTGTATTACTCTCATTCAAATGAATGAGATATTTTGCAATGTCTATGATTATTAACAAGCACTTTTGAGCCACATTTAATTTATTTTAAAATCTCTTCATTAAATAACTACAGTGAGTATTACTTCGGTTTAATTAGTGCCTGAATAAGGTAGTGAATAAAAAATGTATTTAATTAAGGAGTTCTCAACAGCTACTGAACTATTAAAGAACATCCTATGCAAAATGGAAAGACTTTGTTTTATCTTTTAATTTCTCACCAATTTTTGGGCCTACTTCAGTACCATCTTTTTCTGTGTCATGCTCTCTTGATACGGAAATCAAACTTGCATGAGTTGTCACCTTTTTCTCTTTTGATCGTATTTCTCTTCATTGTTGAATTATAAAATGCTTTTTAATTGTTCTAATAAGAGATTGATATTTAAAAAGAAAGATTGTGGACGAGTATTTAATTCTGTTACATGCATCAGTTTTGTATTGTGGGTTTTCAGTTTTTTCA
The DNA here is from genome assembly GCA_028749045.1 of Cupressus sempervirens. Lineage (NCBI taxonomy): Eukaryota > Viridiplantae > Streptophyta > Pinopsida > Cupressales > Cupressaceae > Cupressus > Cupressus sempervirens. The sequence continues at coordinate 329,450,450 of CM053783.1, forward strand.
AATGCCTATTGCATAAAATTTGAGTAAAGAGAAATGTTTTGTTCATGAATGTCTGTATCAGTTTTGTATTGTGGGTTTTCAGGTTTTTTCAAATGCCTATTGCATAAAATTTGAGTGCAGAGAAACGTTTTGTTTATGAATGTCGCTTGTGAAGGTTTAGTTAAAAAAGATGTTTTATTATGTGATGCCTTTTTCGATATATTTTATTCCTTAAGTTTAGTTTAGGCTAGATGCACCATGTGAGTGACTAAGATGCATGGTTTTGCTCTTACTAGGCACTTCTCTTCTGAAAACAATCAATATATCTCTAGCTGCATCATTTGTTTCCGGCTCACAATTGATGCACGTGCAGTTCTCTTCTCAATACAATAGCTATATCTCTAGCTCATTGTTACTATTAGCAGTATCTGTCGCACGCATTGATGCACGCTTGTTCTTTAGGTTTCATCAGGGTAAAGTTCATTGCCAGCACAAGTTGTTTTTAGATAAGTTTGTTCAAGATATAGATTTTTTAAAAAAATATGTTCCAGAAATGAATTGAAAAATAGATACTAGGGATTTCACATATGAATTATAAAGATAGGAGGGATTTTATTCTGTATATTTGTGCATGATGAATTTAATTCCAGCGCGGGCTTTATAAATTCTAGCAACTTTGACAGCAGTATACCCAATACAGAAACGAATTGAAAGATAGGTACTAGGGATTTAACACATGAATTATAAAGATAGGAGGGATTTCATTCTGTATATTTGTGCAGGATGAATCTAATTCCAGCACGGGCTTTATAAATTCTAGTGACTTTGACAGCAGTTTATTAATCCTCACTGGTCTTACCACTGAGTTTATCTGCTGACTGCAATTAAAACAAACACTTCATGACAGTTTTATTTAGATTTTGTACATTTGAGAAAACATCATATGAACATTAACATGTAAACATGGCTTACATACCCAGAAATCATTGCATGACATAATGCAAGCATCTCAAAAATCATAATCACCTACATCGTAGTATTGATACAGGCATACTTTCTTTCAATCATATCAACCAACCCCAGATAGTTTTAATTGTAGATCCAGCCAATGAGGAATTTTGTATATCCTACCGACTGCCACAAAGAAATGCTTCATTACAATCATTTCAAGGACTTATACAGTCTGAGTTGATCTAGTGGTAGAGAAAGTTTAATCATAATCACCTGCATCTCAGTATTGATACAGGCATACTTTCTTTCAATCATATCAACTATCCTCAGATAGTTTTAATTGCTGATCCAGCCAATGAGGAATTTTGTATATCTAACCAACTGCCACATAGAAATGCTTCATTACAATAATTTTGAGGACTTGCATAGTCTGAGTTGATCTAGTGGTAGAGAAGTTTAATCACAATCACCTGCATCTCACCAATCATAGTCACCTACATCTCAATATTGATACAGGTAAACTTTCTTTCGATCATATCAAACATCCCCAGATAGTTTTAATTGCAGATCCAGGCAATGAGGAATTTTGTATATCTAACTAACTGCCACATAGAAATGCTTCATTACAATCATTTCAAAGACTTGTACAGTCAGAGTTGATCTAGTGGGAGAAAATTTTGCTTCTTGGTAGAGGGGGCATGGGTTCAAATTTCACTGAATTAGGGTATGTATGCCTTGTTTACAACACAGTTAAAAAGTGATTCTATTTCTATCCTTTTCTTTTGATTTTTCAAGCACCTTATCAGCCCGAGACTTCACATCCTATCAGCCCGAGACTTTACATTAACATGACTTGTACCATGAACTTTACCTTACTAAAATGATCAAATACAGCTCATTTACTGACCTGTTATATATGAACTAGGTATTTATCCATGTGTAATACGTCCAAATATTGTTCGTGGCTTGTGATAGTAAAAACAAATTGTTTGCCTCTAGCTATCTTACCAAAACGTCCCTGGTCATATTGATTGCACGAGCATCAGCAAGTAATCATGCATCACATACCAAGAAATCATTGTGCATGTCATGATGCAAATATCTCGACAATCATCTTGACCTACATCTCAGCATTGATACAGCTTGTCTTCTAGCATATCAACCATCCCCAGATGGTTTTAATTGCAGATCCAGCCAAGTAGGAATTTTGTATATTTAACAAGCGATCTGCCACAAATTCTTAATCACAATCATTTTAAGAAGTACTACAATCTGAGTTGGTTTAGTGGTGGCATATCTGAATTCTGTAAATATCTGTGTAATTTATCAAAACATTGGTCGTATCAACCATAGCTGGATGTTTTTTTTGTTGTAGATCCAACTAGGGATTTTGTATTATCTAGCCAGTGATCTGCAACATAAATTTTTAATCACAAAAGTTGTACGACTTGAGTTGGTCTTGTGGTGGAGAATTTGTCTCTCACTTGGTCGAATTTGATCTCTCATTCTACAGGAGGAGTAGCATGTTGTAAGCTTAGAGGGCACAAGTTCATATTCTATAGGAGGAGGTAGGATGTTTCAGCTTTGTCAAAAGCATAGTTAGATGCCTTTTGAATTTTGCATTGTTGACTTGGCATATCCATAATTTATCAAAACATTGGTCATGACTTGTGATAATAGAACTAAAATGATTGATGAATTGTATTTTGCATTGCCTCTAGCTATTTTGCGAAAACATCATTGTTTTATTGGATATCATCACATGTAATCTAAGAGTAGTGCACGTACGATGAGATTTCCTCTTATTGAGTTGGGTGTTGTAGTTGTAAGTTGTTCTCTTAATGACTTTCTATTGGAAAACAATTTTTTTTAATGTAGGTCATCCACAAACAAGTTTTAGGTACCTATACAAGCCCTCATGTGCCTAAAATCTCTTCGGCTAAGAGCCAAGGACTAAGGAGCATATACGTTGCCAAATTTGCCTTGGGCATGATCCCGACCTCATCCCTTATGATGTCTTTGATTCATTCAACAAGATTTGATCCTTGGTAGGCACTTTGTGAGGCATTCAACTTCACTAGTAGACCAAGGGCCTATTGACACAAACCCTATATTTAAACAAGCACTCTTAATAATAACCTCTTATTGAGTTGGGAGTTGTTCTCTTAATGACTTTCTATTAGGAAACAAACCCAATATTTAAACAAGCACTCTTAATATAATATAATTTTTAAAATTTTAAGAAGGCACATGAAATTGAAAATAAGCATTCAGACAGATTGAACACACATTTCTGTGCTTAAATATAATAATATTTTTTACAATTTTGGTGTGCATTGATGAAGAATAGAGATTTGGCAAAATTGCTTTGGGTGTTAAATAATCCCCTCTATTTCAATAATGTGTAAAATATAATAATATTTTTTTCAATTTTTATTAAGGATTCTTTATTAAGAAAAAATAGACTCAATAAGATTTTCAATTTAAAAAGAATAGACTCAATAAGATTTTCAATTTAAAAATAATTTAGATTATTATTCTCCATTATTTATCAAATTCGATGGATTTATTTCGAATGCTTTAAGCTAACAAACAAAATATCCTTTCAAATTCATTACAAAAAATATATTCATAATTATGATAATCAGTATGAAGAAACATCATAAAAATGAGGAAGATATGACATAAGTTAATATCAAATTTAGAAAAATGGTTTGAAAAATGTCACTCTATTGGAAGTCCTCAAATGTTAAAAGAAAAAGTGAAATATATTTATTTATATATGCAAAAGAAATAAATAAAATAAACAAAAAATTGGAAATTATTTTTAAGTTAGCATGGAAATGTGCTAGGTAGAAATACTATTTGATTTTGGAGCTTTGCAACTTAGCTTATTGGCATAAACATAAGTTACGTATTCAAAATTTTAACACACATTTGCAGCCAAATGGAAAAAATGATGTTGAGATTTGCAACATAATAGTAAAGGGCTATATTTTGTACCCCTATATGAGCTCACACCCAAGTGGAGAGCACTACTACTAACTCCCATTTTGGTCTAGTTGTTTTCATTCACACAACTCCATCTTAGGCCCAATCTTTATCAAGTGCCCATACACCCTTGCCTTTACCAAACCACCATGGTTTCAATTTGTTGCACCATGCACACGTCCTTGATCTCCAATCTCTACTCATGTTCAACCCATGTTGAGTTTGTTGCACCATGCACACATCCTTGAGCTCCAATCTCTACTCTTGTTAAACCCATGTGTGCATGGTGGAAGCAAAGTACTTAGTCCTATGGCAATAGGCAAGTGGTTTGTCCAAGTAGGAGCATTGGGGCTTATGGTAAATTATGCGGGGATGAGTTGGCGAGCTAGTTATCTATGCATAACAATATCAAGGGGGTGTGGCACTAGATGCACATCCAAGTTGTATCTCCAGGGTGGTTGTGGTCCAGTGTCGCAATCAAGATACAATGTTCCAAGGAAGTGCTCGAGATGAGTTGAGCCATGAGGCATATTCATGTCAAGTGACTAATGAGGTAAGTGTTTGGCATGGCTTGAGGAGGTAGGTCATGAAGGATGGGAAGTGGTGATGGCTTGCAATGATTCATAGGTGAAGCTATCATAGCATGGTCAAGTTGGAAATAGAGTACATCCATGGATTGGGTGAATCATGGAATAAGGGTTTGGTACTAAGCATATGAGCATTAGAAAGGGGTCCAGGATGACTAAGATTGTGTGTATGCATGGAGGGTTGGTTTGATTGTAATGGATGTATGAGCAACAAGGTGTTCACCAACAAGGCATGTAGACATAGACATGGTGTCGAGGTAATCAGGGCTCGGTGTTTGGATTCAGTATTTGACTAAGGCAATCAACAGTTCCATGGGCAATAGGGTTGGATTTCAAAGTTCATGGCAAGCTAAGGGAGACCAACAAGAGACGGTATATTATGGAGACATAAGGCATATAATGGTAGCATGTAAGGTTGGACTTGAGGGCTCTAAGATGTTTTAAGGTGCTTTGGTAGTGTCAAGTATGCTTTGGTAGCATGCGTAGCAAGCAAGGGAGGATTCCATATTATTAAGTCACTCACTATTTAATGATGGAGTTATGGTGATTCTCAATGCAATAGTGCAATGTTTTGCTTAATAAGCATGCATAGTTGAGCAAGGGTTATCAAGAGACTTAAGGAGTTGAGGTCATATATGACCAATGTTGGATTAAAGTTTTATTATTGTATTATGGGGAACATTGATGCCTCTCCTCTTAGAGTTTCATCTTCTGAATTGACAACACCATACATCCTTCCCCACTCTAAAATAGGTGACATTCTTAACGCCAGAACCACCATTGTGATTAATTGAAAAGATCTATAGATGCCCTTGTGTACCAAACACTAGTTGTCATAACGACATCACACACCTTTGCACCTTTTTTTTTGTTACCAAAACATCCTTGATGCTGTCAACATACTAAATATTAATCCACTTGCATGAATCCACTCCATGTCTAACTTCAATTGAGCTAGCAATATCAAATGATACCCTGATAATTGCATATTGAATGCTTTTGTTTCTACTCAGCCACTTTGTGTCATCCAACAAAACCCTAGATTTTGCCTTGCACCTTCAACTATCCAAGGAACCATTCCTGACATCCACTAAAAGACAAGCTTGCCACCTCCCAAGTGTACAAGCCCCCAAATTGCTTTCCCATGTTTGCATGTTCAACCTTTAACCTCCTTGACTTTCTTGTTGTGTCATTCTACCTGCTTGTTAAACAAACTTTTGGCGTGCCCTGCACCCAACTCGTTTCCAACATTGCAACCCAAAATGATTGCCAACACTCATCTACTAATTCACTTCTAGAACATTGTGCATACCCTAGTACTACACAAACCTTACTCAAATCATGTGCCAACATAATCTTACACCAAACTACACAAAGCAACTCTCAATTCCACTTTCCCAAGCCATCACATTCAACCTTGGCACCAAGTTTTCCTTTGGACCACTCTGTTTAATTGCTGATCGACCCTTTGGAATGCCATTGAAGCATTCACCTTATCCTCAACACTTCAACCTAGAATGCACCCAACTTTTGTCAATACACCTCCAAAACATTGTGACATCTCAGTACTTGCTTCTTGTCCTTAGGTTTGACTCACACATGCACAAGCGACAACCCTACACCTCTCTACACACACATGGTAGCCCAAACACTACACTTTGGATGATGCACTTCACATCAAACTACACCGTCATGTTGCCTATTTCTAGTACTCCGGTCCACATGACTATCCACAATTTCTTCAATCTCCTCAGAAGTAGGAATGAGACATAGGTCCAGTATCAACTCCTCATCTACACCATCTTCATGATATTATGTTAAGTTTGCAATATTGAAAACAAGGGAAATATGGATCCATTTGGCAACTCTAATTCATACACATTCCCTGAGTCACGTTTCTTTAAAATCTTGCAAGGGCCAACTTTCATCTTTAGCTTGTTGTAGGTGTATACTGGAAATTGTTCCTTCCTCAAGTATACCATTACCAGATCCCCAACTTGAAACTCCTTATGTCTCTTCTAGCCTTATATTGCACGTTCATCTTTGTAACATGTGCACATACCTCCTCATGTCAGTTCTTGACATGTTCAACAAAGTCTTCCGCCTCAACACCAGTCCTCTCTCCATGATTTATCTTCTTCAACTCTGGTGTAGTTTGTGGACTAATCTTATACACCACTTGGAAGGGTGATATAATAGTACTCGTATTCACAGAATTATTGTAAACAAATTCGATTTGTGGATAATCAAATCCCATCCCTTGGGTTTATCTCCTATTAAAAATCTCAACAAATTTTTTAGAATTCTATTCACCACCTCTATTTGTCCATAAGTCTGTGGATGATGTGTAGAACTTAACTTCAACTTTGTCTTCAATTTCTTCCACAAAAGTCCTCTAGAAATACCCCACAAATTTTGTATCTTTGTCTGAAGCAATACTTTTTGGGAGACCATGTAGCCTCACCACCTCTTTAAAAAATAAATATGCAATATGCACTGCATCATGGGTCCTAAGACAAGGAATGAAATGAGCCATCTTCGAAAACTTGCCAACCACTACAAATATTGAGTTATTACCTCATTGTGTCCTTGGTAACCTAAGAACAAAACCCATGCTTACATCTTCCCAGTGCCTTGATGGAACATACAATGGCTAATAGGGTCCAATATTTTGACTGACTCCCTTAGTTGTTTGACATATTTGATAACTTTGCACAATCTTCCTCACATCCTTTGACATCTAAGACTATAAATAATGTTCGCTTACAATGGAAATGGTCTTGTCTTGACCAAAGTGTCTTGCCATCCCTTTGCTATGTTTTTCCTTGATCAAGTTCACCTTCATGGAACTCCTTGGAATACACAATTCGCTACCTTTGAACAACATACCATCTTGGATCATATAATCCAACACTTAGTCCTATCTACAGTAAAAAGTTCCATACATGCCTTTCAAGCTTCTGTGAAATCAGGATCCTTAGCGTATAAAGTCTTGAGTTCATTAAATCCAACCACTTCAATTTGCATTTTTATCAATAATAATTGTCTCCTACTTAATGCATCCACAACCCTATTAGGTTTTCCACTTCTATGTTTCAATAGAAATGTATAGCTTTGCAAGAACTCTAGTCATTTTAAATGTCTCTAATCTAATTTACCTTTGCTATTAAGGTATTGCAATGCTTGATGATCAATGTACAATGCAAATTCTTTTGATAACAAATAATGCCTCAATTTCTTTAAAGCGTGAACTATTGCATAGAACACTTGATCATACACATAATACTTCTTCTTGGCATCATTTAATTTCTCACTAAAATATGCAATAGGCTTACCTTCCTGGCTCAATATAGCTCCAATGACACTACCACTAGCATCACAATCCACTTGGAACACTGTTTAAATCAAGAAGTGCCAACATAGGTTGCTTTGTCACCTTCTTCTTCAACAACTCAAAATTCCTTGTAGCTCTTGCACTTCATTTGAACTCCTTTCTATCCCCTCTCATTGTTTCGGTAAGGGGTGCACAAATACTAGTGAAATTCTTGATGACCTTGTAAAAACTAGCCAAACCATGGAATGACCTCACCTTAGTTGCAAACCTTGGAGTAGGCCATTCTAGGATGACCTTTACTTTCTCTAGGTCCATTTTGAGACCTTCAACTGATACAACATACTCCAAATAGACTAACTTCTTTTTGACAAAGCTACACTTCTTCAAATTAATCAACAATTTGTCTTCCCTCAAACTCTCAAAGACACTGTGAATATTCAACAAATGTTCATCCTGAGACTTACTAAAAATCAAAATATCATCCAAACAGATAATAAGTTTTTTTCATGATTTTTTTAGTATCTCATTCATAAGTCGCATGAAGGTGCTCGACGAATTGGTAATTCCAAAGGGTATGACTAACCACTCCTATAGACCCTCGGTTTTGAATGTAGTTTTCCACTCATCTCCCTCTTATATCTGTATCTTGAGATCTATTTTATTGAAGTATTGAGCTCCACTCAAGCATTCCATAAGATTATTGATCCTTGGCAAAGGAAAATGATACTTGATAGTTATCTTGTTTAGAGCTCGAGGGTTTATACACATCCTCCACTCTCCATCCTTCTTTGTTGTCAGTACTATAGGTATTGCACATGGACTCAGGCTCTCTCGAATTAGACCTTTCCTCAACAACTCCTAAACTTGTTTGTTCAACTCCTCGGTCTCAGTAGGAGACATCTTATGAGAAACTTTGTTAGACAAACTAGCTCTAGGGACTAAATCTATTTGATGACTAATTTTCCTTACTAGCGGCAAGTCATCTAGGACATTATCAATTATGATATCTTCATACTCACTTAGTAGACCTGAGACTTTAACTGAAACTTCACTACTACCTTTGTTATCTTTTCTAGGAATTAAAGCATAACACGTAGGCTGATGTTTCATGTCATCAATAAATTTTCTTCCATTAACAAGAGATACCCTAGCACTACTACATGCCTTTTTATTTTCCTTTATCAAGGGCTATAACTTGTGATGAACTCCATCATTCGTTGGTGAATATGTGTTTGCACGATCATCATGTATAGCGCACCTATCATACTGCATCAACCTTCCCAATAAAAAATGACATCCATCCATCGGCATGATGTTACAAAGAACCTCATCATGGTAACTCCTAATCTTGAACTTCACCAAACATTGTTCACTAACTAGGACCTTATGATCATCTTGCACCCAAGCAATCCAATATTGATGGGGGTGTTTCTCCTTCTTGAGCTTGGCTTTGAGACCATCTCCTTTGACACCAAGTTAATGCTCCCACCATCAATAATCACATCACAATATTTATCCTCACACTTGCGCGCAATATGAAGCAAACTCCTCCTTTGTCCAAGTTCAGTCTCACCACTTAGCAAGACCCTTTTACTAACCAAAACCTCTCCTCTTTCTACATCTACTGAATGTGATGACTTAGAATCATCATCCACGAGCAACCCTTGCTTGACCATCAACTCTCCTACCTATCCTACCTTGGCGTTGAGGGCACTCATAGGCTTGATGACCTTTTTCGGTGTAGTGAAAACATGTACCATGGAAATCTCCTCTTCTCGAGCGTTGTCCATGTTGTCTACGTCTTCCTCTTTGGTCTCCAAAGTTTTGATCACAGGAGTGGTTGAAATCCTCATTCCTTTGGTTTCAGCTGGTACCCACATCTTCATTTTTCTTTTGGTCCTCATTTTAGCCTTCAAAAGACCTACCATGACCCCTTCTTCCTTGACCACATCCTCTTTTCATTCCATCAAGCTTTTTGTTTAGCTTCTCCTCAATTCGCAAGGCAAACTAGTATGCCTCTTCAATGCTGGTCATTCTAACCAAACTTAGCTCCTCCTGAATGCTAGGTCTTAACTCATTAAGGTAACATACAACCTTCTCTTTGTTTTCTTCTGCATGCCCCATCCTAATAAGGGCTTGGTAAAATTCCTCTATATATTCCTAGAGAGATTGTCTTGCTTTCTTTAACCCTAGCATCTTCTTGAACAAATCAAGCTCATAGTCAACATGAATGAACTACTTCTTTCGTCTGTCCCCTATGAGATCCCATCTTGTGATTTTCTCCTTCCCTCTTCTATTCCTCTCTAACTAAATCTCTTGCCACTAGATTTTGTCATGGCCCTTTGGTTTGACCTTCACAAACTTAACCCTATTAGGGTCCTTAATATTCTGATTCTCAAAATATTCCTCTAGCTCATTGATCCAGTCAATCAAATCATAGAGGTTTAGATTTCTAGAAAACATGTCAACCTCAAGTTTAGGTCTTTTTCCTAGCTTAGAAATGAACCTAAAAAGCTTCTCCTCCACTTGGTTCAGGATCTCTCCTTCTCCTACCTGCACAACATTTCTTTCTTCATTTTCCTCCTCACTTTCATCCCTTACGGCAAGATTCATCCCTCTACATAGGGCTTTAAGCTTAGAGGGAACACCTTCGACCCTTCCACCACACTCTTTATGGGGGAATCTTCTCACTATCTCAAAACTCACAACTACACAATCCTGGAGCAAATCGCCTCAAAGTTAGCCTTTGTCTATACACTCAGGAACTCCCACTCTGATACCACTTGATGAGGGCACAAACCAAGAAAAATTGAATACAATAGGAAAGGAAATTTTTATTATCAGAAATGATATGCTAGTACATTTATTACAATAAAAATAGACTCAACCATATGCCACAATCATATTTTGAAGAAAAACCCTTCTCACAGTACCTTCTCCCAAACTCTACAACCTTTACAATGCAAGAAGTGACCTTAAGTAAGCCTAATTAGGTTTAGGGTTAGGAATACATTTTAAAATATGCCATTTGGCATCCACCGCCAAAAAAGAAGGTTCTAGAAGACACATCAGAAGTTGATGCAAAATTAGAAGAATTTAAAAATGGTAGTCCAACTTCCTAGATGCATAACTTTTCATTTGGGGCTTTGATTGACAAATTGTTTGCATTTTTGGAAAGATCTTTGAGTGATTTCTATGCATATGGATGAATTATGTTTGTCCCCCATTTTTTGGGCCTATACGAGACTATTTAGTGCCTCAAATATGACTTTGAAGCATTCTTAGGTCACCAAACAACTTAAAACTGTAATAAATTTCAAACTGTAAAGCCTTTTGACCTGATTATTTTTCTAGAGTGCTTGAAATTATAAGTACAGTCATCCTTCCAACTTACATCCTCTGAATCATCATGATTATGGATTAATTACAAAATAACTCATTTTCTACATTGACACGTATCCTGAGGTGCTAAAAAACACTAGCCCAAAAAACTAATAATGCAACAATGAGAGTTGGAATCTCTATTTGCCCAAATGGATATTCATAAATAGAAACACATTAAACATAAACTAACACTAAGCATATTTTTGAGTGATACAAGATGCTCTTACATCACTGGATGCTCATGCATCATAGTGCCACACTCCGTTAATACCAACATGCATAGATAAATGGCTCCGCAACTCATCCCAACATTACTCAGCATAAACCCCAATGCTCCTACATGTCAAATCACCTGCCTCCTACCATGAGACTAGGTACTTTGCTTCCGTAGCTTTCAGATCTTGTACAACTCCCATTGAGTCGTCACTAACGTTGGCTCAACTACTTCGCTTCAGTGAGATAGGGACCCTTGCATTGCCATCATACCTCCCAACATGATAAGGTGGAGTTAATATTCTTCACTCCTAAAACTATGCATCACCTCGATCTCATCCAGAGACTAGAGGGAAGGACTACTCTACTTCTTTCCTCTTGAGGAAGGTCGACTACCTAATCCACCCTTAATGCACACTGGCACTTACCCTTCGCAGTTACACCTCAGCTTAGCACCATGCCTTGCCTACACCACGACCATGCTAGTAGGAACACCACATAGCACAACCCCAAATTCGCACTTCGGCTCAGCTCCATGCCTCACCTACCCCACAACCATCCTAGAGGGAACATCTCATAGCACAACCCCATTGGATACACCTCAGATCCGTTCACAACTGTGCGTTCTCAACACATGACATAGCCACATCGGATACTCCTCGGATTGACATAAGGCCTCACCTATGCTAAACCTGTATGCATCCAACTTTTCTAAACATGCCCATCCTCTTAGAGTTTCATTTTGTGAATTGACAACCTCTTACACTGTAGACTGACAAAGAAATGATAAGAACTATAAAATGGTGTTCGGCACAAGTTTCAATCTTTTGAAACACGATAGCACATATGGGTAATAAAAGTTAAATAATAAAAATACACATAATGTGCAGGGCTCTCATCTGCTTTCACCAACAAAGGAGAAAGTGAATATAACCAAAGTGAAGACTTTTCTCCACTTGTATAAGAGAGATGTAGATCTCCCATCCCATGAACATTTTCCAAATTTGATACAAGAATTATATGATATTCATTATCACAACTTAATGACGCCATGAATTGAGAATAACAAGTTACATCTTACCAATCGATTACTCACCAAGAACTTTTCTGAGAATAGTGGCTAAGTTGACCGATTGGAGATTAAACCAATTGAACGATAGATGACAAACAGTTTAGGATCACCATTCCACCACACATTTCTGCTTGCATTGTGTGAAATTGTCCATTGTTTGTAGTGCATGGTTGGAATCTCACTTGTGTATTTCATTGAAATTTGCACCACAAATCCTATACGCGGTTTCTACTTTTAATGACCAAATTGTATTCAACAATTTTCCTATTTTTATGGCATCCAACCATGTTGGGATATCAAACAATTCAGATGACAAGGCTCTAAGGAATAAGCCTATCGACTTAATTATATTAGGATATTTTAAAGGTAGAATTGTGATGCATATTTACTTCAAAAGAAGTATAGAAAAGCTTTTGACACTTGAAAAGCAACAACTGAACAAAATCAAATGTTAAAATATTTTACTTATTTATGTTTGAGCATTATTTAGATGAATGAGAAAAAATATTTTAGTTATTTATGTTTGGGAGCATCATTTAGATGAATAAAAGTTTCAAGTGTTTCTTTTAAATAATAGATGAGTTATTGGGAACAACTACTCATGAAACATAAGTCAATGAGTTTGACTTAAATTTCATTTTAAAATTTGATAAGTATTGAAGCCTAGTGTATCAATATTTTATTATTTTTTGTTAAGATTAATTATTATTATGTGTTAAGCTTGAGTATACTTGAACCCAAGAGCTAGATGAGAGGTTCACAATTTACTGCTATGTTGTAAGCTCTTGCCTCACTATCATATAATTGATTTTAATAGAAATATTAAAATTCTCCTTGTTCAACTCATTAATAAATAATGTCCAATTCTTAATTTTAAAGAGACTTACAGAAATATATTTAGAAAATAGAAATGAATAAAGATGATTAAAACAAATGGAAATATCTCATGCCCTCCTTAGAAAAACATGTATTGTGAAATATTACCATCTTAAAAAATATCCATTTGTTGCAAATAGGCATTTAAAGTAAAGAATAAAAGAAGATGGCTCTCTTGCATTACACATGAAATTCAAATACAACATTTACGATTTTCGAAATAGTGCACCACAAGGTTCTCCTCTTTATGGTAAGCACTTGAATGAATGACCTCACCTTTTCTCACTCCCTATATCCATGGACTCTTGAAGTGAGCTACTAGCCTTCCTACTAGTGTGTTGTTTATACTTTGTAATAACTAGGATTTCTACTATTGATTTCTTTTGTTAGTGTGCTGTTAATTTCTTTTGACACTTTTGAATTGCTATTGTGCAAGGATCACATCCTTATTATGTCTATTGATTCTAATAAAAAACACAACCCTCATTTGATCCAAATTGTTTTGATAGAAATTAGAAATAATGTAGATTATACTTTCTTGAAAAGTGATATGGCTAAATTTAAATTTTCTTGTACATCAGTGGTTGAAGCAATTATTGCATATTATTTTTGCTTAGGCCACATATTGCTTTTTCAATAAATATTTTAAAAATTTGTGCATTAAGGCTAGGGTCCCATGGAGGTGAGGGGGGAAACTTGAAAAATAGAGTGGGTGAGCCCTAAGATTGTTTAGGGATACTAAAGGGGAACAAGTCCCCTGAGTTTTATAATATGTTTTAGATTAAAATTTTTAGCTACTTAAATTGAGAGGGCCAAAAAGTAGTCCTATTTTGTAGGAGAAGATTCCAAACAAGCCTTAGCCTCCTCAAAAAATTCTCATGGGGCCACTTGCTCCTAAAAAATAGAGCCTAAGCCCCCTCCATGTATGCCTTCCTAAGGAGGGATTTTCCTTCACATTTTAGTAACTTCATAATGCTCAAGTTTAATAGTTTAAATATTAAATAATGAAATTGTTAAAATTTAATTCAGAAATATAGATAGATAGTGATAGAGATCAAAAATATGTACAAAAGACACAAGACATTTAATCTGGATTTTTTATTATTATTTTATTTTAATAACTTAAGGGATAAACTTAGTAGAATGCCTTTCATTTGATGGGGTAAATAAATACACTAAGTAATCACCTATACAAAAAAAATGGGGCTCCTTATATTGTACCAAAATATCTCATCAATTTCCAAATGCACGACTCTTTGCATGACACTTCTACAATTATTATTATCTCAAATTTCATCATAAATATATTCTCCAATTGTAAACATAAGACATAGGCTACTCCATCTTAGCAAAAGAGAGATCTTTACTATGGTAGGAACACATAGCTACAACCAAAAGATGTCAATGATAAATTTGCATCATAGAAATTTTCATAAATATAACATAATTCATCATACTGGCATAAAATTGAAGTTATGGAGTCACACACATGACTTTCATCATGTTGCATTGCAACATGAATTCATTGCAGAGAGTGGAACAAGGATATTAACCTTAGATTTCCTAAGAATAATGCACTTCCACCATGCCTCATCACAAAGGGCGGATCCACCATACTTACACATAGAGGGTAGAACAAAGTCTTTCACCTCAAACTTCTCTTTGAGAAGAATCCAATTTCATCATGCCTCATCGCAAAGAGTGGGTCCACTATATTTACTCATAGAAGATGGAACAAGGTATTTCACCTCAAAACTCTGTTATATAGAAGAATATATTAACAAGAGATTTCACCTCGAACTTCTCTCGCAAAGAACTCATTAAGAAGGAATTTCATGTTGAACTTCTCCTTCATAGAGAACTCATTAACATGTATAAGAATGGTTTTGATTCCACAAAGACCACCTTTAGTAGGGACAACTTTGATCACCTCAATAGGATAGTTGTAGCCTCAACTTTGATCATCTCAATAAGATAGTTGATGTAACCTCCATTTGGAGCTAATACATCTCCATTTTTCACGTAGTCTCCCTTTGAAGTTAATTTTTTTTCCTTTGAATATCATTATCTTTCTCATTTAATCAAGATATGTTGTTTCAAAATTCCCAAGATTGTAAGTCTCCATGTTCATTCCTATAGTCAACATATAATCTTTCACCATCTCATTGCTTCCTATTGCATCCTACAACCAAGAGAGATAATAAAATTAACTTATCATAAAGAGATATATAGAAGTCAATACTAAAATGTAAACATTAATTTTAGTTATATAGGCATAGAAGACTTATCTCTTTCACATAGACTTATTCCTGGTGTGGGTGGGAAAAATTATTACTATTTCTCAATAGTTGACCTCATAGAGATTTTAATACCCAAGATTTCTTCTTGCAATGACCAAGCACACGCTTTGGTAGCAAGTTGAGGGTAAACTTCCTAATTCCCCTTTAATAACACATTATCAAGAATAATAAACATGGAAGACAAGCTCTTCATGCTAGAATGGCATACTTGATTGTGATGTATCGAGGAAGCAATTTTGCTAGTATGTTTTTGACTAGGAAAATATATTTTGAAGGGACCCTGAAACCCTTTAACAAATCCAAAACTTTGAAAGATAGACAATAAATGCCTTAGATAGAAAAAATCCCTAAAACATAGGCTTGACACTAGAGAAGGTCCAACCCATTGAGAAGATTAGAACATATTTAGTACACAGGAACTTAGCATTCCACAATCATGATTTGGCGGTGACAAGAAGTGAAGCAAATAAGCACCAACTGCCCTATAAAAAAGAAGCAACAAAAACCTTAAGAATTCCCCTTGGATCCCAACTTGTGAGTTCTAAGGGACATGTCAAAAGTAAGACAAGGCTTCCTAGTATGTTTTTGAAATATAAAGTGACCAAAACTACGGGATCGATCCTTACAAGCGAAAAGTTGGTAACCAACACATTACCAACAATGTTCAATAGCAAGCAAAAAACTAACTAAAACTTCAAAAAACCAAAGAGTCTTCAACTAGAAACTAAACAATATAATACCTAAACTAAAAAGTCTAGAAGATCTAAAACTACAGAAGTTCATCCAGATAACTGTTGGCATAACAGGCCAACACCAAATCTTAAATACAGCTGGATACTAGCAAAACCAAAAACAACAGATAAACATAAAAGTCTTGGATCTAAGGATCCCATTAAACTAAAAATTTCAATTTTTTTTTTCTCCTTCCCCTTCGTAGCCAATAGAATCCGAGACCATTCATCACCAAGGAATTTGAAGAGTAGCTTATGGTCCTCCATATTCATTCTAGTATCCTCCTTTTCCTGCGCCAACAGTTGGAGGGTGGTGGCCGTGGCGTGGGTGACTTTGAGGTTAAATTTAGAGAAGGTAAAGAATCCTTCCTCTAAAAATTTAACCCTTTTTTCCACCTTGGCATATTGTTGCACCTGCTCCTCGGTCTCTTCCTTGGTTTCCATTTCCACCTTCCTGATTTCCTCCTTGGTTTTTTGGACTTGGATTTTATCTTGCAAAACCTTTGGATTAGTAAAAACCTTAAAATTTTCTTTGGCTGGGGATGAAATGGTTATGGGGGAGGTATCCATTTTATTGCTTTCTTCACAGAAGGTTATGGGCTAGAGGGAAAAGCTTGTAGACATGTGTAACCTCTGTGGTATTAACATTCCTAGCAAAAACTTGACTCTATGCATTATCAATAGAATTATCTTCCAAATTTATACTTCTTTCCACCTCCTCCTTACCTTCTTCTTCTTCCTCCTCCTTTTCTTATTTATTATTTTCTAAGTTTTCTTCCTCAACCTCCTCCATCATGAATTTGTTGGATTTCTGTTTATGCCTTGCCTGGGATTGGGCAAGTCTTCCAGATCTCCTCCTTGCCTTACTTCTAGCCTCCTCCTCCGAATCCTCTTCATCCACCTCTACTATTTTTTCAACTTTTATATTCTTATTACCCTTTTGCTCAATAGTTGTATCAGTTTTTAGGCTTCCTAGTATGTTACCCTAGAAGAAAAAATTATAGTAATACTTATCCATATTGATATTATTGAACATTTGAGTACGACCATCAAATTTACAACTTTCCATAAAATTTGAACCCCATGTTAGTAGCATGTGCATATATAAAGATTTAAATCAAAATAACTACTAATTACTTGAGTTTTAGAACTAATGCAACCAATGATAAGAGTCCCACGCAACCTCAGAGCAGCTCAACAAGGGCACCCAAATGAGACCTTGTTGGTGTGCTCAAGGTTGAGGGATGTGAATGTGCTCTCCTCAAACACAACTATGATGAATTCAAACATAATTAAAAGTGAAAATGAGTATGAACCTATGCTAAATGAGTGAAGAACAATTCAAGAAATGGCTATGGAAGAAACCATTCTTGAAAGCATTCAAGGATAATGGAGATGGATGCAAGAAAAGAAACTAAGTTACCAATGTAAATGAATGAATATAAATCAACTACCTAAAGTTAGCACTACATGAAAATCTCTAAAAAGCTCTAGCACTATACTAGCATGATAACAATGCAATGGAGGATATGGAAATGCTTGAGACAAGGGCTCTATTTATAGGCTTGAGGGAGGCCTTGAGGAGGTGACATCTATGTAGCATCCACATAGGTTCCATAAGGGAGACATATGGGCTAAAGGACAAGCCATGCAAAAAAGCTAAAAATAGCCTTAATGGTTGAGAGGCTCAAGGTGGGCTCACATGTGTGAGAAACCTTGGGGAAAGGAGTGGGGGACAAAGGTGTAAGAGTGCCTTTTGGATAGTTTAATGAAAGGAGGCTCCTTGGCTTTGAGTTGCTCACACATGTGTGAGCAACCACTTAGGAGCTAAAATATGCTTAAGAGGGAGCTTAGGATAATAAAGTGGGTAGGCTTAGAAGGATGAGAGTGATGGGTGGTAGGCTAGATTTTAGGTAGGATTAGGATTAAACTAAATAAGATTTAATTTAATCATGGGTTTAGAGAATTTAATAAAGTGGAGAGAATTAAATAAATTAAAATTTATTTAAAAGGGGATTTTAAGGAGCACTTATGCACTTATGCATTAAATTAATTTAACACTTTAGGGGTATGTATTAAAATTAAATTTAAATACGTTAGGAAAGAAAACCTGTTTAATTAAATAAATCTAATTAAATAAGTAGAAGAATATGAAAAATATAATTAATTAATAAAAAATCAATTACACTGTGACCAAAGGAAATATTAAATATAATGTTTGGGATGATTTTAAGTGTCTACATTTTGCTTCTCTTTGATGTAGTGTTGAGATGACATTGCATCAGAGAAAAGAAACTATAGGTTACCCTAGAGAGGAGAGGAGTCTTAGGAGTCATGTTGTAGTGATGGTAATGGAGGAGGGTGCCCCCTCGAGAAAATGGGGTAAAAAAAGAATGTATTTTTCCCAATTTTCTTTAAAAAGGCACATGAAGGAAAAAAAAGGCTAAAAATATTATTTTGAATGATTTATAGGGTAGAACAAAATGAATGGGATAATGCTCACTTGCCCCAAAAACATGGATAATGAATCTAAATGCATTCTAACTAAATGATACTGAGGGATTTAGTTGTGTTTATCTGAGAGAGCACAACCTAGTTTTCTTTTGCAAAAGGGGTTATGCATCAAGTGCTATAGTAGCATAGATGACAAGGTTCCTTTGCATGGACCATACTCAAACACATTAGAGACTTTAGGAACATAGATGTAAATTTCATAGCTATGATGGAATGAATGACATATTTACACTAGAGAGGTTTGGGCACGCCCAAAGGCTTGCCAAGGATCTTGGTGGAAAGTGTGCTAACCTGTTGCCCCAGTGAACAACACATAACCATAACTCAGAAATTGACATAGATGTGCTAAAGAATCATAAAAAAAGATCATATTGCAAATGTCATGTGTAGTCAATTTAAGCCATTCAAGCATCACCAAGGTATTAACGATCAAGGCAATCTTGAGGAGATAGCCACTAGCACACAAAAATGAAATCAACAAAAAGAGCTCTTGAGCAAGTAGTCATTTAGTCTACCATTCTTGCCATGAACTTTATTGTGATGGGGAAATTTGATATGCCAACTTAGGAAGGAACCATCCTAAAAGGAAAAGATTAATCATTTGATTGAATGTTGTTGAAATGTTTGTGATTGGTTCACTGGCAATTAATGTGAAAGGAACAAGGTTCTCAAATCATTTAATCTCAGTGTGATTTTATGTAAGTTCTATTTGCAATCACTATTTTTATAAGCTTAGTTTGACAGATGAAGCTTAGTGTCACGAGAAGAGATGATGAATAGAATAATTTTGACAAGATGGTGGATGAAGGAAGAACTTGATTGAATTAGTAGAATGATTGTAATAAGCTTGGGTTAGAAGAAAAATATAGTTAGATAGGATGGAAATTGATTTGTATGAAATGATTGGAAGAAGGCAATGTGATTATATTAGAGGATATATGAATTGATTGCATGAATTGGAAGAAGTAAAAATTGATGGAAGGTAAAATAGATTAGAACCAATGACAAGGGAGAATCAACGAATGGTAAATGGATGGGAAGGGTGGGGAGACTTTTATGGATGGGATGATATAGGGATGAAATGAAAGGTGAAAGAATATGGGGGACCAAAGGATATGGTATTGGAAAATGGGGATCCAAGTACCATGTTTCAAAGGAGTTAAAATTCCGTATACCAAGGATAGGAAAATTGAAGGAAATATGGTGGGAAAGGATGAATGGAAATGGAAAGATGGTGTGTAAAGGATACGCATGGAGGAAATGGGGGTTCATGAATTATTTCCAAAGAATACATGGATATTATTACTTCTATTTTATTTTATTTTTGGTTCCTCTAGTTTCGAACACAAGAAAAGGTATGAAAGTGGAAGAGATATGAATACATGACATAAGAGGGAGGGTATGACTATGAAACAAAGGAAATGCACGGGATAATCAAGATCAAGGGCATATGTAAGGAGGATGAGGGTATATAGGACTATGGATGGAGGATGGAGGAAATGAATCTAAAAAGGACAAGGGATACAAGATATGGATATGATCTCAAGATCAAATATGTGAAATGATGGTGGCAGTATGTAGAATAATGTGTGGATAATAAGAAAGGGATATGACAGGTGCATATGGATGGGTGGAACAAAAATGATAGTCAAGATCAAAGTTGGAAAATGATGATGAATGGTAGATGGAAATGGAAGATATATAAGGTAGTGCAGTAAGGATGGAGCTTGCCCCTAGTGTAGAGTGCAAGTGGAAGAGGAAAAATGAATGGATAGATAAGTGGAATTGGAAGACACTAGATAAGTGATAGGAAAAAAAAGGGAGGACTCAAGAATCTAGATATATGGATAATATCCCTTGATATTTTTTCTCTTTCTTTGTTATTTTCAAGGAACTTTTACTTTTTTCTCATAGATGTTGGTAGGATAGTGAAAAGAAGGATGAAATGGGTTGGGAAATGGAGGTCAAGGACTTATGAAAAAGTTTGGATTAAGGGGGTGGAGTGGTTGGGAGGAAGACATGGTTGTTGGATGCTAGGTTGGAAGAATTGTGAATGAGTGGATGAAGGAGGTCAAAAGATTGTCATTGGCACACACATTGAAGGGTGATGGACAGGAGGATATTTTGGAGGATATGTAAGAGAAAGTGTTAATTTTGTGATATAGGTACCCAAAATAGATTAAGTAGATGCTGGATTTAGGATGGTGGATTTGGGTACATAAGGACCCAAAATGGATTTAGAAAATGGAAGTTTGGAGTATTTATGAATGAAGGAAGCCTTTGGATTAGTGAAATTGGATGCCATTTTAAACTTTTCTTTTAGATTTGTTGCTTGATTAAGTAGCTTTGAAATCCACATGATTTTTGAAATTTTTATTTTGAGCCTTTGCAACTTTTTAATTTCTTTTTGCTTTTGGATCACATTTTTCTTTTCTTGAACATGTCTTTTAGAGGTGACATGTTGATCTTTTGATTTTTGTAGATATTTGGTTTTATCCACTTTATTTTTGGCATCCAATTTGCTTCCATTGGCCATGGTATGAGTGCATTTGGATGAATAGTATGGACAACTTATGGATGAAATTATGGATGGTGAACATTGGAAGGAATTCAATGATGTGTTCTTCTGTTGGTCTTTATTATGAGCATGAGAGGATGAAGTGGAAGAATTGACTATGGTGGATAAATGCATTTAAGGACCCAAGATATATAGAAGGGATGACGGGGTTGGATGGAACATAAGGAGCCAAAATGGATGGAAACGAGGAAGCAATGAGAATATGGATATAAGGGCCCAAGATGGACTTGGAATATTAATGATGGAAACATTTAGGATTGGATGGAGGAATTTTGGATTTGGAAGGAGTGGAAGGTGTACCAATATATTGAGACATTATTTCTTCAATGGGATACTTATCATTTTAAATTCAAGATGCGAGTCCATGTATATGGGGTTCATGAGAGGATTGTTTAGGTGTGGCGAGATCTTGTGGAGGATTGGTATCATGAGAGGAAACATGAAGGATAATAGGATCATGAGATGGATTGGTATCATGAAATGAAAATAAAGGGGTACTTTGATCTTGACTTATAAGAGGATCATGTAGTGGGATGGAAGGATTGATTGGATCATATAATGGAATAGAATCATATAATGGAGTAAAGGGAATGAAACCATGAGATGGAGTGATTTTATTTTGACATGGAGGAGTATTAGTGGATGAAGTGGAAGGAACATATTCATCAAGTGGATGATCTATGGATGCTAACTCTTGAGATGGAATGGAGTCATTAATGGGTGCGGTAGAGGGAATGTCTTGATCTTGATTAGAAATGGGATCATGAGATGGATTAAGAGGGATACACAGATCTTGAGGGATAAGGAAATAATGAGATGGAGAAATGCTTGGATCTAGAGGAGAAGAGGAATCCATAATGGCATGCTTTGGAGCAAGGTCTTGACATGGCATTGGGTGTATGACTTTGGGTGATTGGATCACTTTATTTTTAGTTTTGGATTTAAACAACCTTTCTACCAATGATTGTCATACTTATTACAAAGTGGGGATGATGTGGATTTTGGAGGCTTAGGATTGTGTGGAGGTTGAGGATTAGGTAGGGGATTGGGATGATGGTTTGGGACATTAAGCTCAACATGTGAGGAATTGCATGGAGTATTTGGGTTGGATTGGATATGAGGATTATGGTCTTGGAAACATGGGGGAAGACAACATATGTTTTGGAAGGTGGATTTTTTCTTTTGACCCCCATTTGATAGGCTAAAGACAATTCTTGGGTTCCTCAAATTCTTAGGAAATGGAATTTATGTTTGAGGAATTATGTGGGTTGTAAAGGGAACCATATGTGGATGAAGAACAATGATGTGGATTTCTTGTGTCGAGGATAGAATAATAAGGAATGTGAGATGGATTAGGATTGGAAATACATTTTTTGTTAGAGTAAAGTATTAATTTAATTCAATATATTAGATTACCTTTACTCCCTTCTTAAGATTTCCCTTTATGCACTTTTGCATTTTTGCATCCACATTTAATAATTAATTAGTAATTATTAAATGACTTTTACCTTTTAAGTTACCACTTTTAGGTTTTTGATCCCCTTCTATAAGGATTCATCTTTTGTTCTCTTATCTTTTTCATTTCTAAGAATATAATTTGCATATTTTCAGAGCAAAACCCTTGCCTCTTCTTGTCTTTTTCTTTTATGTGACAGGTTTTTACATTTAGGTATTTCTTTGATTTTGTGGATTTGTATTACTCAAATCCTTCATGGTATCATAGCCAGATCAAATGTAGCTTGTTTGATATTTTGAGAAAAAGAATGAGGGTTTGATGGGATAGTTCTAGTGTTTTTTGTGAAAATAGGTCTCTAATTTTTAGAGAACTTTGAGGCAAAATAGACCTCACAATGGATGATGTTGACCTAGGATACAATTTTTTTGCCTACCAGGGCTGTACAACCTCTGGCACACATATCAAGATATTTTTAAAAAATTAAAAAATGCACTTGCATGTACAATAGTTAGAAAAATTGTAGTGGTTTTACTAAACTGCGTAGTGTTTCATACACACCGCTATAGTTTAATCAATCACCAATGGGTTTTTAAATTTACTAGCTCTGCTCTTGTTTCGACTGCCACTACCCCCTTCTGGCCACCAGTGCCCGCAACACCATACATTCCACTCAACCCAGTGGCTTCATCCACTGCCTACCACTGTGCCACCACCGCTCTACCAATGTTATTTGTGGTGATTTTTCTTAATTTATTTTTAAAAAAAAATCTTTTTTTTGGTCATCCGAGGATCTTGTCATTTTTTTGTGATATCTTGAGCATACGGGGTCTTTTTTTCAATCCAAAAGAAGTATCGTAAAGATGGTTTAGAGATGGAGATAATGAATTAGGTATTTTTTGGATTTTTTTTCAAATTTGATACCTATTTTCGTGCATGAAGTCCATTGATGACTTCTACCTTTTGGGGGGCATAACTTCTTTGTTATAGCTCCATTTTTTGAGTTGGAAAAAGTGTTGGAAAGCTCTTCCCAAGCACTTTCCAGATTCTCTATCATTTCACTAGTATTTTATACTAGGTATTTATGATTCATATCTAAAGCCTTTTTTCTCTTCTCTCATTCACACATTCCTACTAGTAGCTAGGGTTTAGTTTTTTGCATTTGTGGGGGGTGTTTTGTCTTATTGTTTCTATTATTTACATATGTAAACCAAAACTTATTTCAAAAATAATTCAACACCTTCTCAAACAATGGTTGAGGCCTCTTCTTGTCGAGAAATTTTGACCCCTCAACTATTTGGAAGACCTTGATGACTCGACTTCTCTAGTCAAAAGGGTTGTGGTCTTGTTTAGATGTAGTGCAACTAGTTTTTTAGAGGCCTTATGAGGTCATGCAACTCAAGAAAAAGATGAATGAGGCAATTGGGTTGATTTATTTATAAGTATCTTAAGTCTACAGATTCATCTTGATGGGTGCAATACCCCTCTAGCTAAGTGGACCAAGCTTCAAGGCTTATTTGGTACCATGAATGAGTTTAGGGCACTTCAGATTGAGACAGAGCTTACCTCTCTTGTTCCAGATTCCTTTCTGACCATTGATGACTTCTTGATGAAAACTAATCAACAGAGATCCTTATTGAAGGGTTGTGGAAAGATGAGGATTGACATTGAGTGCATTTATCTGATTCTCTTTAAGCTTGGTGGAAAATTTCATATTTTTGCTTCTACCATCTATTCCACCAAAGATGCTTTGGGTAATAGATTTGTTATGCTTACTTTTGAGGTCTTTTTTGGTCACTTAACTAGAGAGTAGTGTAAGCTTACACAGTTGGATACTATTACTGGTTCAAAGACAAAGGCATTGGTAGCTGAATCATCTATAAGAAAGCTGAAGAAGAAACTGAAGCATAAGTCATATTCAATAAGTAGTGAGAGTTCCTCCAAGCCTACTCCTAAATTAGATGCTTAGAAACCCTCTCAGAAGGGCAATTCTTCTAAGTATGGTGGGTCTTCCTCCTAGATTAAGAAGTCCATAGGTGATTCTTGCAATTTTTGTGGCAAGGAAGGACATCCAGTTTCTATGTGTTGAATTGTCTTGAGGCTTTAGAGGAGGCCATGCAACATAATAATATTAATTCTCCAAAGCCACCACCTCCTCCTTTAGGGAAAGGACACACTCTTTCTATATGAGCATTGTCTTCTACAACTTCTTGGATTCTTGATTCTGAAGCTTCACATCATATGACACACTCATTTGATTTGGTTTCCTCACTTTCTTAGAGTATTACTACTAAGATTGCAATTGGTGCTTCTACACAACTTTCAGTCATAGGTTCATGAACTATCTCTTTACAAGGTGGTTCACTATAGGATGTTCTCTTGGTTTCAACCATTTCTATGAACCTCCTTTTGGTCTTTTAGATTGGTCATTTTGGCTCTGGAAAGATAGCTGAGTTCTCACCACATGATGCAGTTATTTGAGACCTCCATGATCCTGACTTGGTTATTTCTATAGGGAGTGTTGATCTTTAGTCTCACTTATATTAGTTTGATGACTTTGAGAGCTCTAATTCTACAAATGTCTCTCATTGCTCATGTAGACAAAGTGAGCAAGCTTTAGCATGAGCATTTTGGCCATATCAACTACAAATATCTACAACAAATGAGTACATAGGAGCTAGTGATTGGGTTACCTCAAATCTCTTGTACTGACAATGTATGTCAAGCTTGTGCACTTGGCAAACATAATAGAGATCCTTTTACGATAGGTAGATACACACATGCTAAGGCACCATTGGAGTTGATACATAGTGATCTTATGTTATTTCCCACTCCATCTCTTTTAGTTGCTTGATATGTGCTCACCTTCATAGATGACTTCTCTAGATGCACATGGGTGTACTTTTTGAAGCACAAGTCTAATGTCTTTGATTCATTTTGAATCTTTAAGACATTTTTAGAGAAGTAATCTAGTCTTTCTATCAGGCGTATATGCACTGACAATGGGGGGAATTTGTGAATTAGTCTTTCAGAGATTTTTGCATTGAGCTTGGTTTTCAACATCAATTCATAGTTCCCCACACCCCTCAACAGAATGGGATTATGGAGAGAAAGAACATGGCATTACAAGAGATGGCCAATTGTACGATTCAATTTCAAGCTATGAGTTCTTCATCTTGGGTTGAAGCTATCAATTGTACCAACTATATTTAGAATCTGATGCCTCACAAGGCATTGTGATACTTGACTCCTGAGGAGGCTTGAACTCATGTCAAGCCCAATGTTTCTACTATTCATATTTTTGGTAGTGAGGCTTGGGCATTTATTCCAAATGCTTAGTGGAAAGCCATGGAGAAGAAGAGCCAACCACTCATCTTTGTTATTTGAGGATGAGAAGGCATAAAAGTTATTTGATCCTAATTCCAGATATTTCTTATTTTAGGGAGATGTTCAGTTTGATGAACGATATCCTCAGATTGATCCTCCATCTCTAGCTTCTTCCTCACTACCCAATACTTCCTCTACTCCTCTATAGGATTATGCATCCTCTAAGGAAGATCTAGACATTGATCCCCCTTCACCACCTCCACCAGATGTTTTGCGAGTGCCCAAGTGGGCTCGTGATAATGGTGATGCAGCTGGACCTGTGGCAAGTGATCCTCCCAATGCTCATTGCACTTGTGCTCTGACTCTAGGTAGTGGCCTCTTGATTCATACCATTTTAGATGATCCACAGAGTTTTTCATAGGCAACATGACACTTAGATTGGAATAGGGCTATGTATGAGGAGTACTCTTCTTTGATGAAGAACCACATATGGGATCTTTGTCCTCTTCTGAAAGGAAGAAAGTTGGTTTAGTGCCGGTAGGTGTACCATACCAAGTATGCTGCAGATGCTTCTATTGATAGGTACAAGAAATGTCTTGTTGTAAAGGGGTTTTCACAGGTTGAGGGTATTGATTACTCTGAGACCTTTACCCCTATTGCCAAAATGAATTCTATTCACTTTGTACTCTCTCTTATAACTTCACAGAGATGGACAACTTTTTAGATGGATGTAAAGAGTGCCTTATTGCATGGATACCTTCATGATGAGATCTATATGGAGCAACCTCATGGTTTTGTACAAGACTCTTCATTAGCATGTAGGCTCTAGAGGTCTTTATATGGTCTAAAACAGGTCCCTCAGGCTTGGTATGAAAGATGGATTCCTTCTTGCTTGCTTTACAGTTCATTCGGTGTCATTCTGATCCTATAGTTTACATTTAGCATCATGGGGCTGACTTTGATACTTGTTCTATATTTAGATGACCTCATCATTATAGGTAGCTCAGTCTCCATGATACAAAGTGTTTAGCAAGCCTTGAGAGAGCAGTTTGGGATGACAAACCTTGGACTTTTGTGCTATTTTTGGGCTTGCAGGTTGTTCAGTCTTTGGATGGGATAGCCATACTCCAATAGAAGTATACTCTTGATATGCTTAAATGATTCAACATGTTTTATTGCAAGCCTATTGCCACACCTTTTTAGTTAGGTGTTTTTCATCTACCACTTTCTCTACTCCTACAGTGGATTCCACTTTATACAAACAACTTGTGGGTAGTTTTTTGTCCTTAACACATACACATCCTAATATTTCCTTTGTGGTTGGACTTGTTTCTCAATTCTCCCATGATCCACTTGAGAGTCATTGGCAAGATTCTATATGTATCTTGAGGTACATTCAGGGTACAACATGTTAGAGCATTTACTAGGGATCCTCACATTGTTGGTTACACAGACTCAGATTGGGTTGGTGATATTGATGATCACAAGTCTACTTCTAGATTTGTCTTCTACCTTGGTTCTATCCTATCACATGGTCTTGCAAGAAGCAACATGATTACACATTATCATCTATAGAGGTAGAGTATAGGGCAGCTTTATTGGCTAGTCAAGAGGTTTTGTGGCTTTGATAGTTGATGACAAAGTTTGGATTTCATCCTGATAGTCCCACCTTTCTGTACTGTGACAATCAAAGTGCTATACATAGTTCTTGTAACTTGTTTGAGCATCAATGGACCAACCACATTGAGATTCACATGCACTTCATCAGGCATTTGATTCAAGATGACACTTTGAGCTTGGAGTACATTCTTATTACTCATTAAGTTGTAGACATCTCAACTAAACCTTTTGCATCCCCACAATAGCTTGAGCTGCGTTTTATGCTTGAGGTGAAGGAAGTTGTCCTTGGGGGTCTTAGTGATGAATCCTTCCTTCCTTATTTTTACTTGCTATCTCTTTTTGGTGTAGATTTTTCCCCACTAGGTTTTCTCTATTTCTCCATTTCATAGAGATTTGGTTGTGACTGGGTACCTCAATAGGCCTTGTTACCAAGACCCAAGTTAGCTTTCAAGATTGCATTGTAGTTTCCTTTCTCCATCTGCATTATTGCTCATCTTAAGGTGGGGGGAGTAAAGCATTAATTTAATTTAATTTATTAAATTACCTTTACTCCCTTCTTAAGATTTCCCTTTATGCACTATTGCATTCACATTTAAAAATTAATTAGTAATTATTAAATGACTTTTACCTTTTAGGTTTTTGATCTCCTTCTATAAGGATTGATCTTTTGTAATTATTTCTTATCTTTTTCATTTTTGAGAATGCAATTTGCATATTTTCAAAGAAAAACCCTTGCCTCTTCTTGTCTTTTTATTCTCTGTGACATGTTTTTACATGCAAGTATTCTTTGGGCTTTGTGGATCTATTTAGCTCAAATCCTTCAATTTTGAGGATTGATTTGGTACATGGTTTGGGTGGGAGGTATGACTCCATATTGCCTTTGAAGATCCTCAACTATTTGATTAAGCCAAGTCTTATCCATGAACTTAGATGAAGAGTGATAAGATATTTGATGATGGATGAAATATGACCTTAATTAGGAATATTAGTAATTTTGGACTTTGTGTTGATTTTATTTAGATTGGATTTGATTTGGATGAAGGTGCTAGAATTAACCTTAGATAAAAATAACAGTTACATGCAAATATAACCAATACTAGAAAATAATAGATTGCATAAAAGAGAACACAAGACACCAAGATTTAATGTGGTTTACCCAATCCTTGGGCTACGTCCACCAACAAGAAGTCCAATATTATTGTTATCTAGTGATTACAACCTAATTACAATCTATTATCCTTTACAGTTCAATACCGCTAGAACAAGCTACAATATCACCATTTTTCATGAAATCCCTAACCCTAAGCCTTTTTATACAAGCTTTTTGCTGCTTACAAAATTAGGGCTAGAATAATAGAAAAATAATAGCTGATGCCTTTTACAATATAAGGGCATTTTTGGCTTTGGGGGTGCTACCCCCAAAAACCCCTACGGGGGTGTTGCCCCTTGACCCCACCCTGTACTATGACAGGGAGTGGTCCTGGGACACTATGCCAGGACCCCACAAGGTTGTTGCCCCTTGACCCTATCTTGGGGGTGCTACTCCCAACCCCTGTAGAAATAATCTAGAGGGAAACTACACCAAATAAATCTTTGAGTCTAATTAGGCTCTACATCAAAACAATCTCCACCTTGAAGACTGATCAGACTCCACAATAATAACCTCCCACTTGAAGAATGATCATAGCACTACTAAACCTATAGCTCCCACTAGAATATATCAAACCACCTTGGACTTTGTTGTTCTTTTATTCTGTATAATTGAGAAGAGCAACAAAAGCTGAATAGGAATTCAACTTCTCCCTTGTCACTACCTTTGTAAACATATATACTAGATTTTCATTTGTATGTATCTTCTCTAGCTTTAACTGTCCAACATCCAAAATTGACCAAAAGAAATGGTACCTCAATTATATGTGTTTTATCTTTGAATGCAAAGTTGAATTTTTTGCAAGATAAATGACACTTTGACTATCTGTAAACAAATAATTATCCTTCTAAGGGTGTCCCAATTGTTCTAAGAAAAAATGAAGCCATATCATCTCCTTCACTGCCTCTATAGCAACAACATAATCTGCCTCTATAGTGGATAAAGCATTAACCTTTTGTAACCTAGAAACCCAGCTCATGGCTGTGTTGGAATACTTTAGAATAACTAAGAGGGGGGAGGGGTGAATCATTTATCCAAGGTCCAGATGTATAAATAAATTTTTTTATAGCTTACTGAACCCATAAAACATTTTTACTCATGCATGTATTCACAAGATTGTGCAATCACTAAAAAGTTGTAGGTTATTTTCAAATCAACTTGCAAAAATATAAAGCATGAAGCATAATAGATTCATCAACACACTTGACACAACGATTTATGTGGAAACCCAATTTGGAAAAAACCATCAATAACATGCTACTCTTTTTCACTCTTCTGAAGTGATGTCCTGTGAAAGTCCAACCCTGTTAAAGGTTACAATACACACTGTTAAATGTGATCTTGTTAAAGGATTTCAATCACCCTATTAGAAGTGAGTCTTGTTAGAGGAATTTAAGCCATTCACTTGGAATGTCACTTGATTAAAGGATTTACAAATGAATGTTAGATCAACCTTAATCCAAATGATTTACCCTAGACTGATACAATTGTTAGAGAGTAATAGTAAGACTTTGATCCAATACAACTTACAACTTCTCTTGCAAATTATAGATCTTTGTTCATTCCTCAATTCTACTTGGACTTCATACTTTGTAGAGTAATAGTAAGACTTTGATTTGATACAACTTACAACTTCTCTTGCATATTACAGATCTTTGTTCATTCCCCAATTCTACTTGGACTTCATACTTTGCAGCTCTAATAGCTTGTTCACCCTTCAAGCATTCATCTCCTTAAGCCTTCTTGCTTAACATGCCACTGCAGACTTTTCTCTTAGGTCACTTGATGAACCAAAATCCTTGACTCCTTGTCTCCCTTAGGTACTTGTACATGAAAACTTTGCTTCATGACCAAAAATTTCTATAAATAGGAAATTAAGATATTTTGCTGCTCATTTTCCACCATCCAATTTTAGGGTTCAGATGGATTAGGTAGGATACAATGTATCTACCCCATATCTCATATTTCTTCTAGAAACTTCTTCTAGAATCCACTTTGAATTCACCTAAAAATTATTTATGTCAAATTTTGTGCCACTAGCTCATCAATCTTATTTTCCACCTAGTTCACAAAGTCCAAAAAAATAAGCTTGTCAGCTCAAATTCATTGAATCTTTGATCTTTTAAATAATATAGAAGCTCGACATTATCAACCTTCTGATGCTCGGTATAAATTACATTGCTCAACATCCACTATGAAATTACTTAGCACCTACTAAAGTTTACTAGTGCTCGACATCAACTAAACTTTACTTGGCATCAACTATTTTTCCTGACATACACTAGAATAAACTTTTACTTGGCTCCAACTAATTTTCTGCTCGGCCTGCACTGACTTTACTCATCACCTACTATCCACTCGATCAAGTTTGGAAGACAAACTTTGTGTAACTTGTTCTTCTAAACTTTCTAAGTGTAACCAACCTTTGTAACCTTAAGTAGATTATCAATACATAATGTCATCATTGTCTTAACTGATCCTTGTGCTTCATTACATAATCATAACTCAGCCTTTCCTCTAGGTGTTATTGTTATATCTTTTGATGAAATCCTCTTCATCAATAAACTAAATGATAGTACTTGAATCTTATAAGTAGTTGTCTTACCAACAAATAGCAGGTTTGATATCAGTGACAAAATAATGATTGAAACACATAGTCTTCTTTGATAATCTCCCCCCTTCAATAATCTCTCTCAACAATGATCTTTTCAATCAGATCTCAATAATTTCCCTCTTTGGCATTGATGGCAAACCAAACTGATCAACCAAATCAACAAAATGGTAAACAACTTTGTTCAACCAAACTGACTAGGTTAAAACAATAAGTCAATACCAAAAAGAAAACTTGTATTGATATCTCTCCCTCTATCAGCAACTCCCATCTTCTGATTAGGTTAAAAAATTCCTTCTTTCTTATAACTCCCTCTGACTAGGTAGATTAGTATTTCTCCCTCTATCTTATATTTTTCTCTATCTATTTGACAACAATCTTTTGATATCTCTCCTTCAATATTTATACTGGCTTGATCTATCTCCTTCTTGGTCAGTAGAAAATCTCCCTATATGTTGTGGCTTTTGATCAGTAGAATATCTCCCTCTTTGACAACAATGCCAAAGACATATATTAAGAAACTTGTCATCTTAAACATGCAGATATAGGCTTTTTAGTTTCTTCAGTTTCTCCCTCTATCACCTTGTTTGTGACTGATTTGAAAGTTTAGTTCTATGATTACTTTAGGCAGCTCTTAAAGTAAAATCCTTTGCATCGATGTGTATCATATGAACATCAGCTTGTTTGATGTAGGCCACTTCTCTTTTTATTTAGATAGCCTTTGATAGGGGTATCACCCCTAGTTTACCTCTTAGTTACTCATGAGCATCCTTAGGTAATGCTTTTGTGAAGATATCAACAATTTGCTCCTTTGTGTTAACATATTCTATCTTTACTTCTTTATCTTGAACTAATTCTCTCAAGTAATGATAATTGATTTCAATGTGCTTTTTCTCTGTGTGCATCATTGGATTCTTTGATATGTTTATAGCACTTGTATTATCACAATAAAGTATCACTAGTTCTGTGATTTATTCCTTTGAGTAGCTATTTGATCCATACAATACTTGTACAATTTACAATAGCAAAAACATATTTAGCTTCAACAACAGATTGTGAAGTATAATTTTGTTACTTACTAGTCCCTGTAACTAGTCTCTTACCTAAGAAAAATGCTCCTCCACTTGTGCTCTTTCGATCATTAATTTTTTTAGCCCAATCAACATCAGTGTAGGTTCTCAATTCAAACTTTTCATTCTTCTTGTAGTATAGACCAAACTTTTTTGTTCCTTTCAGATATCTCATTATTCTCTTCATAGCCATTAAATGATTCTCCCTTGGATTAGCAGAGAATCTTGCAACTATCCCTATAGATAGTGCAATATCAGGTCTCCTATGTACTACATATTTCAATTTACCAATTATAGAATTGTACAATATTTGATTCACCTCAGCTGAATTATCATTCTTTGACAACTTGTGTCCTGTTACCATAGGTGTACGTACTAGTTTGAAATCCTCTAATCCAAAATTTTTCAATATTTCCTTGACATACTTTGACTGAGTGATGTATATACCATATTTCATCTAATATACTTGCAAACTCACAAAAAAAATTCTCTCTCCAAACATAGACATTTCAAATTCTTGCTTCATCTGATTTTCAAAATCCTTATATAAAGCATTTTGATCTCCAAATATGATATCATCAACAAAATATTTTAGATAACAAAATACCTTTTCCTTTCCTTGCCTTCATGTATAGATTGCTATTATAATTAGTCTTTTCAAATCCAATATTCACAAGATAATTATGAAGTCTCTCATGCCACACTCTTGGTGCTTGCTTCAAACCATATAGAGCTTTGTGTAGTTTTCATACCAAGTTCTTATTGTTAACATCAAAAAAACCTTATGGTTGTTCTATGTAAACTTCTTCCTCTAATATTCCATTTAGAAATGCAGATTTAACATCCATTTGATAGACTTTGAAACCTTTGTATGCAGAATAAGCAACTAGAGTTCTTACTCCTTCCAATCTAGCAACAGGGGAAAATGTCTCTCCATAGTTAATTCCTTCTTCTTGTGCATATCCCTTGCAAACTAATCTTGTTTTATTCCTGGTGACTTCACCATTTTCATCTAGCTTTTTATTAAATACCCACTTGGTACCAATCACATTTTTTGTCTTCTGGTCCGAGAACTAAACTCCATGTTTTGCTCTTTTCTATTTGTTCAATCTCTTCTTCCATTGCTTTATACCAATCAACATCTTCTAATGCATCTCATACTGATTTGAGTTCCTTCATGCTCAACAAACATGTTTCATTTCTGAGTCTATTTCTTGTCATTGGTCTAACATCTTTATCTCCAATGCAGGATAGTGCCTTTTGACATATGTAAACAATCTTGGTTCAACTCTGTTTTCTTCATTTTGTCTTTCAACTTCAGAATCACTATGTTCACCTTTGTCAAATATCTTAGTTTCTCTTTCATGTGTACTAATCTAAGAATCAGAATGTATTCCCACTTCATTCTATAACTCGACATCTGAATGTAGCTCATTTCTTGAATGCAACTCGACATTCATAGGGTGTGACTCGACAGTCACTATAACTTGCTATTGATTTGTAACTTGATTTAGAACATCTTCTTTAATAGACATTACATCATAAAAGTATACAAATGATTTGTATTCTTCTAGTTTTTTCATAGGTTTAGCCTGATACACTTCTATATATTCATCAAAGTTCACATTCACACTTTCCACAATTTTGTTAATGTTAGTATTCAAACACTTATTAGCTTTACTTCTTGTGGAGTAACCTGGGAATATACCTTCACTTTTTCATCAAGCTTTCCATTTCCACTAATACATTAGGGGTCAATTTGTGATGGCAGGCAAATGTAATGTGTTTTTCACTTTTTTTTTTCAATTATAGCCTGATGACGTCACAATTGCGACTCTAACGAGATATAAGAGAAAAAAAAAAGGAAAACATTGCTCATTTTTTATACAACATGAACCTGTTCCACTACCAAATGCAATGTTGATGAATGGAGGCAAGGACAAGTTTGAGGGCAAGTTTGTATGAGATGGTTGCACAAGAATTAGGGCAAAGGAGCATAGAAGAAGACCAACCATCGGTATGAGTGTAGACAACTTAGTTGGATGGGGTATCTAAGGGTGGGGCACGAAGAACTGGCAGAGGACAAAGAGAAGCGAACGTAGGTTTGCCCTACTATTTTAAGGCCATCCCATCATCTAGTCCATCAATATCCATAACCTCAGTAGCAGTTCCCACCATACCAGGGCAACGATATAGCTAGAGCCATTGAAAGGAGACTTGTTGCCCTCTACTCTAGCTGCCTATTCAACGTATCGAATAACAAATGGAGGTGCAATAGCAAGTTGTGTTTAATCGGGAAGGTGAGCCATCATTTTAAAACCTTGATGGTTTGCCTCATTAGAGGTAATCTCTAATTGCAAAAGAGAATTAGATTCCTACAAATACAATAGCAGTAGTCAATGTAGTATAAGTCTTTCAATTTTTTCTGTGATTTAATAGACACCATCACAAGATTATATAATAACAATAACTTATCCTTCACAGTCACAATGTAGGGTTTAGAGAATTGGACTAAGAAAAAGCATCAATATAATGCCTAATTCACTAGATGATTAGGAATGTGATCTTTGCTATGTAGGATTAGAGTCTAGAGAGAACCACTTGTGAATTTTCAATTTAGTTGTCTATAGAACTAATTGTTCATATGGTTCCCTTATTATTGGAGAAACTATCCACTTTATTGCATCGTATGGTCCGACTGGTTACTATAGTTTCTTCTCTTAAATCAAAGCTACGCCATTTCTAAACTACAAGAGTGGTTGGAGTTATCTTTTCTCACATGAAAACAACCAGGTGATTTTTGCTATATGCAAATATGAAGGGATTCTACACTTGAGTAGCATAGAAAAAGTTGTAGCAAATCTCAAGTGAAGAATTGTAGTGTTAAACAAGGAGTGGAACATGGAGTGGGTATTTTGGGGTTTGACAATTGTTTCTTCTGGTTTAGTTTTGTTCATACTCAAGATTACAATAACAATATGGTGGAAGCCTCTACAATTGAAAAAGCACTTTGAAGCCCAAGGAATCAAGGGTCCTCCATACAAACTATTCCATGGGAATACCAGAGATATATCTAGGCTCATCGATGAGCAGAGAGAAAAACCCATGCCTACACTCTCACATGATATAGTCCCTCACGTTCTTCCCTATATTTACCAGTGGACCAAGACCTACGATACACTTACTATTCTCCATTGAATAAAGAACATAATGCTGACATTACACATGAATACATAAACTAATATGCACTTTTAAGCATTGTTTCAATACAAAATACCACATTGATTTAGAAGAAACCAAGTTTCTCCATAAGGAAGAATATTATTGCAAGTGGAAATTAAGAGGTATTGTTGAAATTAATAGGCATTTGCATAATCCCAATAGAGACGAATGGTGAGATTTAAGTTACTCCTAGCAACTTATTGTAAATGCTCACAAATAAAGTTGTACACATTCATTGATTTCTTCTTCCTCCCAATTTATTGCAATCTCTTGGCTTTTTTAATGTAATTTTTTTGTACTTATTAATGCACCTGACCTTAAAAACACTATATCATACACTTGTTTTTTCTTGCAATGAACTCTGGCATCAACAATGTTAAAGATTTTAGCTGTGATAGAAATCTTTATCTTTGATTTTTCTCTATGTATTGAAATTGAGATAATACCTATGGATTCTGTTTATAGTTGGATATTTGAGATAATATTATATGAAGTGACATGTGTATATTTCTAATTAAAGATAGCAGGCTTCCACAATCCACATTGAATTCTATAGTATGTTTCTAGAATTTGATTGTGTAACATTATTTTTATAATTAACGTTTCAAATCATACACCATGATCCAATTTTTGGTTCATTGAACTCTTTCATCTTGATGATGGATCATGGAGTATGATTCAAATGGTAGAAAGCATGGTTCAGAGCTAGAGGCTGCTATCTCAGCAGTATGAGTAGCAAAGTAGCTAGGAGCCAGAAAACTTCATGTTGAGGGTGATTCACAAATCATTGTAAATGCAATAATAAAAGGGACATGGCGGCTTAGCACTTGTAGAACTACATAGATCAAATTAACGTGGAATTAGCTTCTCTGGATGACTCCAAATTATCACATTTGAGAAGACAAGACAATAAAGAGGTCAACACCATGTCCGATTGGGCACTATCAATTTCATCCATTGTGATTATTTCTTTCCTTTCTTTTATTGGCCACCACCAACTTCATCCATTTAATGAGGTATGCAGGCAATGATAGTGATGTGATGGGAGTTCTTGACGATCCTTGCCGAAAATGCCATGTAAGTACCATCAATTAGGTTGATAATGATTGAGAATGTTTGTCTTGTGTGCCCCCATAATTGAATCCTCGATACAAGATGGATTTGGTAACCACATTGTTGTTTGAGAGACTTTTTGCAATTGGAGTGATGGAAATTGCTTTCACTCTCACTTGCACCAAGTGACAAAATTCTTATCATGGGAAGAGTAAGAAGACTAGGTTTGATAAAATGTTCAATTTTATGGACAATAAATTAATGGAGAGTGTTTAGCTTTTGCTGAGGGAGCTATTCCACCAAGCTGAGAAACGTCACAAAACAAACACCAACATCCATTCCAAGATCATGGTATGGGCTCTGGAGTTGGATGATCATGGTATGGGCTCTACAGTTGGGCATTGGGTGGAATGGAGGAGCTTTTTGCAAAGTCCATTCCAAGAATTGGGTAAATTTGGGTGAAAAGAAGAGTGGACTGTCGAGGATTAAGGCACCAAGTACATGTCATTTTTGGTGGTTTCATGAAAGATTCAGAAATAAGAGGTTTATAGAGGCTAGAAAGGGATAGTTTTCAATGAAAATGGCGATAACGATCAAGTTCCTGGATGAAGACAGAGAGAGCTTTGTTTTTGACTTTGTGTCACATTTACCGTATCATTCAACATCCCTGAACTCTCAAGAATCAGTCCTGATAAATTATTATGAGATTAATCTAGAATTTGAAGATTCTTGAACGTAAACAACTTTGGTGAGAGAATGTTTTACAACTCATTAAAAGACAAGCTGAGAAATCGTAACTCTGCTAGTTCTCCAATCCAAATTGAGATACACTCCTAAATTTTATTTTGCAAGTCAAATACTCAAAGTTTTGTGCAATTTGCAATAGGAGGAGGAATAATATGATCTCCATCTTCACTGCCAGCCAACATTTCCTAGCTTTTCTAAACCTTTTGTTCGAGAATCTTCATCAAAACACAATACAAATGGTGAGTACTTCGTGGCCTCAATTTTCTCAAGGTCGTTGTACTTTTCCCCCAAATTTATTCCTAATTTTGGGATGGATTTTTCTAAGATTTCATCAAATCCTCCTAGTGCCTCCCTAGGAACAATTATTTCCATTATAAGCCTTATGATGGTTTTATCTTCACCTAGCCGCAACGCCCAAGCCATAATAATGAAGCAAACATATATGTTGGTTTTGTGTCTATCCTCCACTTAGTGGAACATTTCCCCCTATAGAACCAAGATGCTGTTTATTGTTCACAAAATTGAACATGATTATCAAGTCTTAACCTTTTGCTCTGCCCATGGAATAGGTTTTTCTACTTAATGCAAGTGAGAGTAAAGGAAGTTTCCATCTCTTCAAGTTGCAGAGAACTTCACAATTGGGATTGAAAGAACCAAAAAAACACTCACAAAGTTTTTTCTTGAGGCACTCAAAAAAATCATTCCCCATCATAATCAATCTGCTTGCCAGTGATCACTTGTCATCGCAGCATAACTCACAATGAACTTACATCACATCTCCAGTGTCACTAGCTGCATTAAATGGCTGTAGTTATTTGTGGCCAAAAGAGGGGTGAAATTATCATGGAGGATTTCCCATATCCATCCTTAAAGCTTGGAAATCTTCTAGAATGATTTCGTGTACCATGAGAGTTAAGGCCCAGTTTGACAGTTTACCAGCTTCCTTATTGCCTTGCCTTCTTATTTATTTAGAGCATCTACACACACATCAAACTACCAATCAGGGGTATCGATTCAACTTGTTTGCAAAGTTTTCTCCTTTCCCAATTCATCAACACCTTTCCCTTTTAGGGCTTTCTAGGAGTCTATCCTATTCTCCAATCCCCTCAATACATGCCCACTGACTCTTTAAACATATCTGATCCACTCTAACTCATGGCAACTTCTGATCCATCTATTCCTTCTAACTGAACACACATGTTCCCTTGTGAAAATAATGGCTCCCTTGAATTCTTACAACACTAACTTGGCTTATGATTAGACTCATTTCATGGGCACTTTCCATTCCTTCACAAGACCTTACAAAATCTATAACTCTTCCAATACTCTGAACTGTTGGATTGACTGCGACTGCCCCATCATACACTTTTGAAATTGACACCTTATATTTATCCTTGCAAATTGGATTCTCAATTTCTCACCCAGACAAAGGACATTCCTATATCACTTGATTCATTAGCTTTCATAACCTTCAACAAACCAGCCAATCCAATCCTTTGATCCCACTCAAAACATGTAACATCAGTTCACTGTCAAACTGTGATAAGCATGCATTATTCCATTGAGACAATCACAAAGTGGTTCAGAGACCCTTTGATTCCTAGCCATTAGGATAAAATTAGGATTCATCCTTGCATGCGCTTATAGCCATTAAACCTTCAATAAATTCCCTATGTGAGCAAAATCATGACTGAATTATCATATCTTTGTTTTATGCAATCTAAGACAACTTTTCATGGTTTTGTTTGATGAAATACACATGGATTCTTGTCCATGGGTTCCTGCAAAGAAGAGGGAATATAATACACCTTTTTCTCCACCATCTATTTGAATTTGGGGTCTTGGTCCACATTTTATATTACAGATTTATTTGTACAAAGTTATAGATTACCCTAGTAAGGGTTTGGACAGCTTACACAAAAAGTTGAATATCTTTTCATCCACATAATGAAATTGAGTGCTTCACAAACTAAAATAAAGTAGATTTGACCCTCTATCATCTACAACAAATGGATCATCAGATGGGTACCAATATTGCCAAAAAAGGACACAGAAATCAGACTTCTTTTTTACTGATCAAAGTAAGGATTATGCAGGAAACCTTGTTTGCATTGATTGCCAAACTTCATGTATCAATTTGGGTCCCTTTGTTTTCTCATTACAATATTATTTAAAATTTGGCTTAAAAATATTGTTTTCCATTACATCATTGGTCTAAATTATTGATGTAATTTATTATACTTATTATGCCCTACTAGGAACTTAATTAGTTTTGGCCTTTAATCTAAGCTTGAGGTGTTCTTGCATGATACTCCCGAAGAGAAGAAGTCTAAAGTCCACTTAGAGAAAAATTGATCCAAATCAATACATTTCTTCCTAATTCCTTCCTCTAGCATCCATGTGGCTTCCAAGTTTTATAGTTTGATCCATTATCAATTATTTTTTCCCATTACACCTTGTGCCTTGTCATTTTGGATTCTCTAGTATCCACAATAGCTTTAATCTATGTTTCCTTTGTCAATGGTAATTCAAACACCTAGTCTTCATCATTTAGAGTTGAATATGTTTTTTTAACACCTTCATCCATAAAATCTTTGAACATGGTCAAATCTTAGATATTGAATATAGAAGAAAGACCTATATAAGGTGGTTACAACAACTTGTAAAAAATTTCTCCATACTTTCCCAGGATCCTGTAGTGACTAGTATTTCCCATTATAATCTTACCCTAACTATCTTTGGAAATTCTCCCCCTATTCAAGTGTATCATTGTTGTATATCTTTTCTCCTAACATTTTGGTCGGTTGTAAACACTTCCATAAATTAGCTCTCACCTTTTCATGAACCTCTCTCATTGCTTCTACTATATCTTTAGCATGAGAACTCCTCTTATCCATACTCTTCATATCCCTCAATTTAAAATATCCTTTATCTTTTTTGATATACTATCTTAAAAGGACTAATACCATTTCTCCTATTTGTCCATTCATTATAGGCATATTGTTCCTATGGTATTGATGCATCCCATTCTTTCCCATGATCCTTTGTTGGACACCTTGACATGTTTTTGTTAAATAACTAAGGAGGGAAGGGGGCTCAATTTTCCTCGGCTATCGAATAGGGCCTTAAAAAACTCTCAGCATCTTACAAACTTAAAATTTTCCTATATCAAATTTGTAACTATATTAAAACTTCATAATAATATCCAATTCATCCTTCACTAGTAAATTGTTAACTTTCACCAAGTATCAGAGTAATAAAATTTTAACTATATACTTCATGTACTAAGTTACATCAACAAGAAGTATACAACAAATAAGAATAAAATAACATGTAACACAATAATCCACACATTTAAACACAATAATTTTTAACATGAAAGATCACATCAAATTTGTAGTATCAGATCTTCACTTCCTTTCCTTTACTGATTATTTTCTCCTTGTTATATATTCATTCATTTCTCTCCCTTGTCAAAAATGCATATGTATATTTTAGCTCTTCCTTAGCTTGTGTTCAGATGTTCTCTTATACCATGATCTTCTTTCCTTCCATACCTACATATTTCATGTTTAGATCTTCTCTCCCTTTGAAAAAAATGCCAAAAAAAAACTAAAAACTTTAATATAATGGTAGTTGTACCTTGTACCTTACATGTGCTAATACATTTTTGTTTTAATAAGTCTTTGCTTTCTTTCTTTCATCTTCTTCACATATTTAGGACTACATAAAGAGTGAACTCCTTCTTCAACTCCAAATAGATATTCCTAGGGTATGTTTGTTGTAGTGTTTCTTTATTAATTTTTGGCTCTAGTTTTAACAGTCCCAACTATCTTTTTGTGTACTATTTTCTCTATTTGGTGTGTATGGTTAGCTCTATGCCATGAATCTCCAACCGTGAAACCCTAGTCTGCCATAAAAAGCCTACACTACATCCTTAGTTCCGTCAATAAAAAACACTTCAACTTTGCAATAAATTTGATGAATAGCTTCACAGTTTCTAAAGCCAGATGACACTGCAGATTTTGAGCCACCTGATGAATAGCTTCACAGTTTCTTGGATTTAAGAAAAAATCATATATATGCATGTTCTTATGTCTAATTTCATATGTTGCATAACAATTAATATCTCTTGTACAGATTACACTGATGTTGGTATATATTATGCTCTCTTCTGTATTAGAACATTCTAACCTTTTATTTATGGATATGGTGCTCGATTTGGTCACACAGTAATCTGTATCTGGTGTCCCATTTGTAATAGCTGGTTTACTAACTACATAGATAAGCTTAATGTGATTTTTATAAAAATATTGTTATGTAATGGTGTTTCATGTGCTGGCCAAGGCTAGTTTGAAGGCCACCCACTTCAATATCCTGCTAGCATTTATAGATACAGAGTTCTATAATATCATGAAAAACAATCAATATAAAAAAGCTCATTCTCTTTGTAAAATTTTTGGCTTTCATTTTAATTTCATCTTTTCTTCTATTGTGATAGGCAAGCTAGAGAGAAGTGCTATATTGAAGGCCATATGTGCAGGATTTAAAGAAACTACCGAACCTCTAATTTGTTTGATTGGAGGTAGATTCCTGATTCTTTGCCTTAGAACACTATCATCTTCAAAATCCTATATGAAATCTATATGACCATTTCATTTCTTCAATGTGCCCTATGGATGTCCCTATCTAACTATATATCTTTTAATTGCATATAATAACTAATTTATGTGCTTTTTCATGACTATTTTTGACTCATATAATTGTGATCTCTCTAGTACTACGATGTCGTATAATATGTCTTGCTAAAGCTTGTAAATTTTGTTCCTTTTTCCATGTCATGTAATATGTCTTGCCTAGTAGCTTATATGTTTTGAAATTGCTGTTAGGCCTTGTAGCTTGTATAATTTGATTGCTGGAGAGCTTCTACAACAAAGCAAGAAGGCCGTTGCACGAGTTATAGCCGCGCGGTCGGGTATGAAAATTGTATATTTTTTAATCTAATGTGTATTTTAACTAGACTTTTAGCTTATATATTTTGAAATTTCTTTTAGTGGCTTAATGATGTAAGGTATTTTCAAATAAGACCTTCAGGCAGTTGGTCAAAGTTTTAAAAATTATCTTATCCACAAATTTTCCTAGAGCAATTGACTAAATGTTATAAAAGGTGATTGGGTTAAATGTCTTAGGAATAAAGTCAAAGAAAGTATTTTTAAAATATTAAAGTATTTAGCTAGGTCTAAGAAGATTTGTGTACTTTTGATAATTTTGCTTAGTTTGTGAAAGTTGTAGATCGAAGTTTTCATAGCCCAATTTTTGCTTCCTGCGAAGAACGATCATGTCAAATAATATAAGTGAAGAACAAAATAGGGAGACAATTGTTAGATTGTGGTCTAACTTGAAAAGAAAAGGTGATGGAAAATGTTATTGTCCTTGCAAAATTTGTAAGGGCTTAAACCGTAGAAGACTGCTTATCAAAACAGTTAAGAGACATTGTAGGGAGAATGGTCACATTGAAGGGGGCATGACTATCATCCACTAGTAAGTTGTTCATTATATCATTTTAACAATTTATATACACATAAAATCACTTGATGATGAGTTGATTATCATGGTTTATTTATGTTAGTCAATTTTATATAGGTTGATCTCCCCAGGGAAGTACATGATATGAACCACAACAATTCGAAGAATATGGTTTTCAAAGTGGAGGAACATGGAGGTATGAATATCCAAGGTGAAGATAATGATCCCATGGAAGATGACGATCATGCACCAGAAAACACAATTGAAGATGATGGTATAAATACATTGATCCATGACACATTTAGTCCAAGCATATCTGATCATGATGATGATGATAGCCTCGATGTACCTCTACTTGAGAAGGCATATGAGCCCCTATACAAAGACTCCCAAACAACTCTTCTCTCTGCTATATTGTTGTTGTTGAATTTGAAGGTTATGAATGGTTTATCCAACATAACAATGTCATGTATGTTAAGGTATGTCATATATGTCTTTATAGTTAACAAAGGGTGAATAATGTACCACTAATATTGTTTATATTAACAACTTATATTTTTTGCTGTAGATTGATAGGCGAGTTTTTGTTACCACCATCAAATATTCTACCTCACTCATATCGAGAATTATCTACTGTTATGAAACATATTGGAATGGAGTATGAAGCAATACATGCTTGTCCCAACGATCATATTATATATTATAAAGAACATGAATTTGCAATATAATTCCCTGTATGTCATACGAGTAGATATCGAACAAATTGACTAACAAAAAAGGTGCCTTAAAAGATTCTTTGTTACATCCCCATTATTCCACGGATGCGACAATTATTCAGGTGTAGTAGCTTGGCTCAATTTATGGATTATCATGCACGCAATAGAAGTCGAGATAAAATTATTCGAATCCCTGTGAATGGTTCGACATTTATGCACATAGAGGAAAAGTGGCAACACTTAAAAGAACCTCATAATCTCAGGCTTTCATTAGCAGCAGACAGTGTCAATCCATTTGGAGAGATGAGATCTATTTACTTAGTGTGGCCTGTTTTTGTTATCAACAATAACATTCCTTCGTGGATGTCAATAAAGAGGGAGCACATTATGTTGGCAATGATTGTTCCAGGTATCTTATCATTTGATAGTTATTAATTTACATGTACTTACAAATCTTGCAGTAAAATGGTCACAATAATTATGT
The DNA here is from genome assembly GCA_028749045.1 of Cupressus sempervirens. NCBI lineage: Eukaryota > Viridiplantae > Streptophyta > Pinopsida > Cupressales > Cupressaceae > Cupressus > Cupressus sempervirens. The sequence goes on from CM053783.1 coordinate 329,494,939, forward strand.
AATTGCATTGTATTAGATATGGTTTACGTTTTTATCGAGATTCTATTACTACAAAAATGTTGTGCAGTTTGTAACTTCTAATTGTATGGTGTTTTAACATAATTTTTGTTTTAATTTGATTTAGTTAGATTGAAAAATGTCTACACAGTTACTACTAGAAGCTCTTTCAATTTTCACCTGATGGAATGTAGAAATCTCATGTCTTCAAACGTTTAATAGAACATGTATATGAATTTTGCTCACTTTCTTTTATTGCAGGTTAATTATTCAACTAATTTTTTGGGATCGACATTTGAACTTCCATTTTCAGAGGTTAGAAAGTTAGGCTTAGAAACTCAAGTTATGCTGAACCATGCCTGGACATCAATGTCTGGTTCAAATAATAGTAAATCTACATAGGAATCTCAATCTAAGAGAAGCTCTAAGGTATTCTTTTGGTCAATAAATAAGTTTTGTTCTTGAATTGTGTTCATCATTGAGGTTGTACTAAGATTTGAAATGATCTAATGTTTTAAGTTCTTTCTATCAAGCTTTTGAGTTTTCTCTCCAATTCATGCCTTTTTGGATTTTTTCTCATAGCTAATAATTGAAAATCAATTTGTCATCGTTGCATGACTAGCTTCTACCTCTCAGTTATGACTTATTGTCATGCAGTACATGCTTCTATGATGAAATGGTAAAAGTGAATTCATGTTTTCCATGGTGTTATATATACCATTTTCCAAGTTATTTTTGTTTGAGAAGTATCAAAATGAAATAGATTAGTTTCATAGATATGCTCTTTGATATTTATTTATTGCTCGTTATGACTATACATTGGATCAGCGTTTCAACACCTGAGTGATTAGATATGGTTTCTACATCGGTGCTCCAAGTGTGCACTGTCAGACTACATTGCCTGTTGAATTTCTTTATTGTTTTTTTCTTGTACAATAACTTGTTTATTGTTGTTGCATATTACAACTAGGCAATCTGTACATCTACTGTCATTGTCTGTACAAACTACAAACAATGGATGTGGATGGTGACATTGAAGAAAATCTATTTGACAGAGAATTGAATGATGACCAAGCAATTGTATGTGTAGATAATTTGACCCAATAGACTCCAAACACGAATGAGAAAATAGTTTTTGTAGTACATATCCTTCTTGTGTGCCACTATCATGCAAGGGTTCATTAAGAAAGAAAGGGATAATCTAAAAATAACACCATATGAAGCTGAAAAGAGTTTGACAGTTAACTTCAACCAAACACCAGACCTACTGATAACACACTTGCCTAGATTATTTGCTGATGACTGGTTGATCCTAGAAGTCAAGAGAAAAGCCAAGTACAAATCTACTACAGATGCTAGAATAAAATTCATCCACGAAAAGTTGAAAAAGAAATGTCATGAATGAAGGGAAGATGTGTTAGTCAATGCCCAAAGCTCTCAAAAAAGAAGGCAATGATGGGAGTCCCATTTTGTATGATTTATAGTAAGAAAAGCTACATGTCTAAGGAAAAGGACTATAAACAATGTGATGTGCCTAGAGGTAGACATGAAACTTTTAGCTTGAGAAGTTATTTCCTTAGAGAGCTGACATATCTCTTGACCTGGCTTCATGTATAGAGTTGTTTCTTAAGATGATCCCATGCTCTTGGGAGGTTTGTGCACCATTGCCTCTTAGGATCAATGATGGTCAAATCAGTTTGAGTCACCCCTCACATTACTGCAACAATATATGCCCTCCCCCAACATCATTCATCTTTGCTTTTAACTGGTGGTGTTGAACGCCTTTGCTGAAAGGCCTTGATGGAGTACCCTCATGTTGGTTATGTTTTTTTTTCCTATAGGTCAAGTGCCTAGAGGTCCTTGTTCTCATCTGTCAGGGTAGTCCCTTGCTCTCCTTTGTCTAGAGAGAGTAAATGTTTTTAAATGATGTTAACTTCCTTAGAGATGTTTAGGGGGCTGGAGGAATGTTTGGGTTTTAGTTTCAATGAATTTTCTATAAGATGTCTCTAATATGGACAGGGTTGTTGCCACTCAAGAATTAGGGATGGTGCATGCAATTGAATTGGAAGGCCACATTGAAAGATAAATTAATTTTACAGATATGGTCAAAATAGTGAGTAGATGTCATACAGGAAACTTGGGGCGAGAGTGGTGACAGAGCTAGGACAATCAATTTTTGAATGATCAAATTGTTGAATCTTTAAAATCTGGTTCCAAGGCATATTTGCCCATGAATCTAGTTTATAAAACAATTTGAATCACTCAATTTTTATATCATATGACAAAGTTGTGTCAACAATATCGACTGTCTATCCTAAATCTGCACTAGTAAAATTCACATTTCCTAATAGTTCATTGGCACATTTTTTCAACCAATTATTATTTTCTTCGAAACCCAGTTGTAGTGGAAATTAAACATTGGATCTACTATCCCCAATTTGAATCACCCCAATCCATGATTAAACTAGAAATGGGTACTTAATGTTGTGATTGTTAGTCTAGGTAGGAATTTGAAAACAACAGTGGCATGGAAACTGTTCCTTAGCATATTTGAAATAAATTTTTAATATATTTTCAAAACCTATTTCTAGAAGAGATAGATATCTAGATGTGCTTTTCTATGGAATTTCAATCCGTAAAAGAAGGATTTAAATGAATATTTTTCTACAAAGCATTGTCAAATAGTCAAAGGCAACTGTCATTCATCAACATCTTTGATTAATTATGAAAGTTGTGTTTTTGATGATATTTTTAAAAGTAGCATTAGCAGTGTCCAAAATTCATCAATTTCAATATATGTTGCCCAACAGACTTTGGTTATGGTAGTTTTTATAATCTTGTGAGTAAAGGAAAAAATAATTGGTTCTAGTTTTTAGGATTGTAACAAGTCCAAGCAGGTCTACATTCCTCATTAATAGACTAATAGTTTATGTTAAATCTATTTATGCTAAAAACAAAAGGCTTCTAGGCACATCAATGTTACCTACACTACATAGTATACTGATTGTTCCTACTTCAAAATATTTTATTATGATCTTTGAAGAAATTTAACAAGCTTAGATTATTTTTGTCAGTGAAGAAACACAACACTGAAATTCTTTCCACCAAAGCTTAAGACATTCTAATTTCTTCAAGCATATCCACTGAATAAAAATTTCATTTTCCACTAGCCCAACTTAGCTATTTTTATTCTTCAGCTGTACTAATTTTTTAATCCCAAGCTCTTCAAACTCTAATGCAATTCTTTTAGGCCCATATCCACTAAATAAAAATTTCATTTTCCACAAGCTGAACTTAAGCTACTTTTATTCTTTAGTTGCCAAGTACATGAAAGGATACTTGATTTAAAGATTGGCACTCCACAAATTATTAGCTGATAGGCGATCCAGGGGATTCTCCATAAAAAATTATGCTGTTTAGATCGAAAAAACAAAGTGGTGGTTCAATTGTCTCATCCAAGTCAAAATCCAGTTTTTGCAATGAACAAAATATAATTTTTGATGTGGCAAAACGTATGATACAGAGTTAGTGGGGAAAGTGTAAATGTGGGCACCAACAACTTCTATGGTGGCCTGCTCTGGTTTGGCTTGGCTAGAAATTCACGAGGCATTTTATTCAGCAATATTGTGCTCTATTCCTAAGCTCCCAACATGGTGCAACAAAAAAAAAACTAAGGTAGGGTGTTGAATCTAGCAAGTATTGTAGTTTTTATTCACACAAAGATTATATCAAATGCATGATCACTGTTACCTCTGAGAACAATACAAACCCATCTCTATAACTATGTTCACAGTCAATCGGTGAACAAAGGATTTCCAGTCCCTTCTTTACTCATATGTGCATATTTCCCAATAGAAGATTAATGAAACCTCACTGTAGGTGCACGTGCTCTATAGGTGCACATGCTTACATTCTCTATGTGGCTCACCCAAGGAATTGAAGCTATTTCTACTTTCCTTTTCTTTTTGTTATTGGGATATGTCTGTTGGTGTCCTGAGTTAACAAATCATACATGAAAGAGAGAGTGACTTTTAGCCAGATTTCTTCCTCCTTATTTTTGTAATATAATTGTCTTGGTGGATACTATTTTCCTCATTTGTAGGCTGATTGAGTGAAAAGCTAGGTTTCACATATAAGAAGCAACAATCAAATTGATAGCTTGATCCAATTTATCTTTATAAGGTGACAAAAGCCTTGTTAGGAGAGGCCCAGATTGAAGGAATTAGGTGATGATCATCTGAAGCAAGAGATAATCCGAATTAATTGGGTAGTAAATGACTTGAATTTTGAAGTTCTCTATCCCCCTCGACTTCTCTTTTTTTATTGCAGGGTATTATGGGGAATTGAATGTAACTAAAATTATATAAATAGTTATGTTTTATGGCATTAAATTTGATCACCCCATTTTAGCATGAGATCAGCCCACCTTCCTAGAGTGGCCAAGGGCATGGACTCCTTGCCCTTTTAAAGAGATAGTGCTTTCGACACCACTTCCAAGATACTAAGTCCAAGTTATCTCTCTTGGACTCTCTGGTTAGACCCATTGTTCTTTTTGGTGTGGTGGTTTGGGGATTGTCTCTTCTTGATTCTGATTGGCTCTTGATCAAGCGGGTGTAGACCCTTTTCCTCCATCGAATTGTCCATTACTACTGCTACACTCCAGATAGTATTGTTTTGGCCAAGTTTGGGGCTCACCCTTTTCGGCTTAGCACCATTTTTGACTTGGTTTGGTTCATTCACCATCTCAGAGACTTTGCAAACTCGGCTAAGGGCTGACACAAATACTCATAACTTGCTTATTGTTCCTCTATGGACATTGCTAGCTCAGCGGGGATGACTAAGGCTCATTCCTAGTATACCTAGGCCACTATTTTACCGAGTTCGATTAGGATTGACATCGATCATCTTTCACCATACTAGTTCTCCTTGGATGCTCCCACCCATATCCCTTCTTGGTAAGAATTGAATGGACACATTAGACTTGACATTTATAGGTAGTACATCTTGAGGACTTGGATGAAAAATGCATCTAAAGACTTCTAAAAAATGCAAAGGAATGAACATGTGGTAATACAAAGGATGATGATGGAGGATTCTATCCCAAGGGATAAAATTATGATGAGACAAGTGAAAAGTGTGTGAGGAAGAAGAAGGATCTAATTGTAATAGCTCTAAGTCGTGAGTTGGATAAGACTACAAATAACTCCACTTTTTGTCTTATGTTATCAATCTTACACTCCAACTCTTCTTGTAATGTGTTTTTAGTGCCTTCTTTCTCAATTCAATCTAGCCTAGCAATCCTTGCCTATATGGAAAAATAACTGTATTGACAACTGATTGACAGGGGTGGTCAGTATGGGCAGGTATTGACAACTAAATATAACTGAGGAAATTTTTGTTTTTGTTTTACTCTATATCCGTCGTAATTTTGATGTCCACCCCAAGAAATATGAGGAGGTTGTTGTAGTAACGATGCCATCTGCCGTCGCAATTGCCTGGGTGTCTGTCGCAATTGAGACATCCGCCACAAGAATTGCGACGAGGTTGCTGTAGCTGCGATGTCAACTGCCATTGCAATTTTTGGGATTTTCGTCACAATTGTGACATCGACCGTAATAATTGTGACGGTGTTGATGTCAGAATAAAGTGGTCAACTGCCGTCTCAATTTTTGGGGTTTTTGTTGCAATTGCGACGTCAGCAACAAGAATTATGACGGTATTGATGTCACAATTAACTCGTTGCCTAGCGATGGATAGGCATCATAATTGTGATGGTATAGGATAGACGTCGTAATTTGTGACTAAAAAACAACAACATCTATTACTATCGTAGTGGCGACACATTTCTGTCATAATTGTGACACATAGCCATCACAAATTAATGCCAAATGTATTAGTGTTCTAACATCTTTAAGAATGTAACATTTACTTCCAAATACCTTAAAGCATTTTAAATTGGGTGAGTATCCATACCATAATTTAGAAAGTGTTGAATGAGTACCTTTCTTGATTTGCACATGTTTTAAGGTATAGATAGCTATACTCACAACTTCTCTCTAGTATTTCAAAGTAAAATTCTTCTCCATCATGAATGTTCTAGCACAATCCATTATAGATCTATTCCTTCTTTTAGCTATTTTATTTTGTGGAGGGGTTTTAGAGGTAGATGTCTATCTTTTGATTCCTCTGTCATTATAAAACATCTCAAAGTTATTTGATGTGAATTCTCTATTGGAATAATCAAATGGGAAGAATACTTTTGAGAGGGGGAGCGGGGGGGGGGGGGTGATTAAGAAGTATCACACTTTAACCTTAAAAATTTTTAATTGAAATTAAATTGCATGCATGTAAATATATCAATTAAGCATAAAGTAAACACATGCATCAAAATACATAACACCAAATTTGGTAACCCAAAAACCCTCCAAAATGAGAAGGTAAAATTGGGGTGGGGATGATACCCACAAAATATCACTGTAGCAATAATCTCTGACCACTTCTGATAGTCTGACCTATTAAAGGCTTTACACTGTATCAATAGTGACCTATTTAAAGGGTTTACAAACACTTTACACGAAGTGTCACATTGTTAAAGGATTTTATCACCTTGTCAAAAGTTCTACAACCTAGCTATTAAGCTAACCTATCAACATATGATTTTCTTTCTAATACAATTTCTAGAGAATATTAGATTAATAAACTTGATAACTTACAATCCTTAATTGCTGAATTCAGGGACTTGATTTGCTCTCTCTAATCTTGATCCTTTGAGATTTGATATTTGTTTGATACTCTAATACTTTGTTCTTAATCAACTGAATGTTGCAATGCTGCTCTATTCTTGTAAGTCTTTTCACACTTCCCTCTGAATTTTGCTATAGTTTACCCATACACTACTCTCTTCTATACATATAATGGGGTTTTGTCCTCCTTTTAAGGATATGAATCTATGATCCATATTAAATCTTTATTTCCCACTCATTCCTTGCACTTTTCTTATTGGTTACATGCCTTCTCCATTTTTCTTATTGGCTACATGTTGATTGCATACGGAATATAAAAGATTTGTTCTTATCTTTAATATCCTTCGAGATTCTTCTCTGTCAGCTCAAAAAATGGTTTACATAGATGTTTGTGCAATTACAAACAACTATGTCCAATTTGTGTTACTCAAAACTTGTTATCTTTGATGCTCGGCTCATATAGAAAAAATGGATTACTCAGCACTTGTAGAAATTTTGTTTCACTTGGCTTCTATAGTGACTCAACACCTATACTTTGCTTCGCACTTGATCTTCACTTAGCACCTAAAGATTGCTCGGCAACTGTTGTAGTTCTATCTAGCTCGACATACATTGTAGCTCGACATCAACTATTTACTCAACATCTATAAATATTTTACTTGGCATTTGTTACTAGCTCGACATGAACTTAGTAAACATCTTAAGTGTGTTGACACACAATAGTCAAAACCTAGTCTTAGATTCAACAATCTGCCCCTTTACATGAGTGTCAAAAACACTTAGCAGTATATCAAAGTCTAATCTCCTTGAGTAAAATATGCATACAATTCGGTATATATACAAAACTTCAAAACTTCTCAAAATTCTATGAAAACTGTATAAACCTATAAATTTTGTTGTATAACTCCCCTTGAGATGATGTATTCCTGTAATTGTAACCAAAATGCTTGTGCTCCCCCTGAGCTGATGTATCTATGTGTCCTATACTCTGTATTTGTGTCTCCAGAAAAGTATATCTTTCCCTTTAACTGTATCTCCCCCTTTTACTATATCTCCCCCTTTTGATACTTATGTCAAAGGGTTCTAAGGATTAAAACCATATTTTGCCAAAAATGTTTTATTGACCTCCATAATCATCTTGAGAGAAGTATCCCAATTTTCCAAGGCAATTTCCAATGATTTATGCTGGATAGCTGTTTGTATTGCAAGATGAACAAGTCCTTCCATTGTAGAAAGATTAGGATCTTTCTTGAGAACATTCTCTGCATAGGCTCGTTCTTTATGGAGTACTTCCAAGTGTGGGGTTATGGAGGATTGTATTTGCATCAGTTTGGCCTTGATGTTGGCCTCTTCTATTGTCAACAAAACTAGTTCCTTTTGGGTATGAAGCATTTGAGAAAAATGCTTCTCACTCTGAGTTGGATCTGTTGGGAGTTGAGTGCTAGAAATCTTTAGATTTCTCTCCAAGCTCATTATTCTTTGGCTTGTCTCCTACGTGAAGTATGAAAAATCACACAAATTTTTGTACAATGAGAATACATTCTTAAGTACCTTTTTTACTTTGTCAAATTTCTTTGCCAATTCAACCTAGGACAATGCTATTTCACTGGATATTTTCTCATTTACTTTTTCTTGGAATTTCTTCTTAGACCATTCCATGAGTTTTACATTGGTTTCCTGGTCTTCATTTGTCACCTATTCTACAATATCTGTCAATTGTTCCAATATTGGCTTGGTTTCATTAGGTGTTTGCAAGTTGAAGGCATTCAAAAAGATGTCCTTAATTTCATGTATTGCTTGCTTCTACTTATACTCATTTTTGAGTATTTCTTATCTTTTCCTCTTTTCTAGTGCCTCTTGCACTTCATATATCTGTTGTAGGTTCATTGTTTTTAAGTCATAGCTCAGTATGACTATTTCTTCATCAAGAGTAGGCTCTCCATAGTGAAGTACGCTCTCAATTTTGGTAGTGCTTAAGTCTAGTTTAGAGATTTGTAATGGTATTGCATCAGTGGTTAACTTCTGAAGGACTTGTGTAGGAGTGCCAGTAGTTGGTAGATTAACCAATGTCTGTATGGTGGCCTGATCCTCTTCCTTTGGTGTGTCCTTATCTTCATCTGATATCCTTGGATCAATCAAAATCAATTGGGGTGTACCTTCAGTTTGTACTATTGGATCAGATGTATCAGTCTATCCTATTTTATTTGTTGATGTATCTTTTTCTTCTTTTGCAATTGGCTTTTTCTGCATTGTGTCAACAGTTCCCGAGGTGTCAATTGTTGGAAATGGTAATGGAAGCATTAGAAGTTGAGCACTAGTAGCTATAGAGATGATTGAAGGTGATTCTTGTGGCTTCACCTTATCTCTAATTGAGTGAGCTATTGCCTTTTGTAACTCATCCACATTAACCAATACTAGATTTGTACATAACTTAGCCTGTTGAGTGGATTGGTCAAGGATCTTTTTGAGATCCTCTGCAATTAGTGGATTGATGTTCTGACAAGATTTGTTAGGAACATATTTCATAGTTATGGTATTTGTAGATGTGGTGATGACATGTGGAGGGCTAGGAGGTGGCAATTGTGTGTCTTGCACACTCTGTTCTTCTTGCTACTATTGTTGATCAGCTATTGCCATTTCATTTCCTTTTTGTGTCTCCTCCTCTTCTCCTTTTTCCTTTTCTTCTTCCTCTTTCTTCTCTTCTTCTCCTTTTTATGTTTCCTTTTCCTCATTTTGTTTCTTTACCTTCTCCTTCTCACTAACCTCTACGTTATTTGCATTGCCATCTTTTTTGGTGTTCTGTGCCTCTTCTTGTCTATCCTTGTCAGTAGTCAAGTTATATATTGACTTCCACAATCTTGTGGATTTATTTACAACTTCTTCAATTTTGCTTTGCAAAATGCAAAATGCTCTATATTTTGGTGCAAACTTGCCCCCATGTTTCTTATTTGCTTTAGCAATTTGACCTCTAGTCAATTCTAGCATCACTTGTGCCAATGTGGATTCTCTTATTTCTTTTTCCATTTTCAAACAATAATGCCACTTATTTTCAGTAATTTCAAGCAACTCCTTGGGCATTGTATTGTCCAATTCAAGAGGAGTATTCTTGAATTCTGCCATCATGGCATATATTGATTCCTCTAATTTATTTTGATCTTCTCTACTTAATTTCTTGAAATTAATGTTTTTCAAACCAAAAAAATCTACATTCTTCCTAACATTATCACATATTTTATCAATATTAGACTTAGGAACATGGCTTACCAATCTAAACTGGTAGATGTCTTTTGATTCTGTTCTTTCCTCATCATCAGATTTTGGTTGTGCAATATATTTGCTTCTTGGTTTCTTTTGCACTGCACCAGTCTGCTCAAATGCCAAAATGCAGAATGCTCTATATTTTGGTGCAAACTTGCCCCCATGTTTCTTATTTGCTTTAGCAATTTGACCTCTAGTCAATTCTGGCATCACTTGTGCCAATGTGGATTCTCTTATTTCTTTTTCCATTTTCAAACAATAATGCCACTTATTTTCAATAATTTCAAGCAACTCCTTGGGCATTGTATTGTCCAATTCAAGAGGAGTATTCTTGAATTCTGCCATCATGGCATATATTGATTCCTCTAATTTATTTTGATCTTCTCTACTTAATTTCTTGAAATTAATGTTTTTCAAACCAAAAAAATCTACATTCTTCCTAACATTATCACATATTTTATCAATATTAGACTTAGGAACATGGCTTACCAATCTAAACTGGTAGATGTCTTTTGATTCTGTTCTTTCCTCATCATCAGATTTTGGTTGTGCAATATATTTGCTTCTTGGTTTCTTTTGCACTGCACCAGTCTGCTCAATAGCCTTCTTCTTCTCTTTAGCTTGTTCCTTTTCCTTTTGAGTTGAGGCTTTCATGGTAACTCTTGTCACTGGTATAGTTGGCTTTGCTTGAGTTGTCTTTATAGCCTTCTTTGCTTCAGGTTGGGCTGTAGGCTGAGCTTTGGCCTTTCTCTTCTTGGGCTTGGCTTGAGCTAGTGCTTCCTTGGCTTCTTCTTCCTCGACACCTTTTACCTATTCTTCATCCTCACCTAAGCCTTATGTAATCTATAGTGGGCCTTGCCCTTGTTCATTTTCTGCACTCACATCTTCTTCCTCTTCCTCTTCAACAACCCCTTCAATTCCTTCTCCAAATTTCTTCTTTAGTTTCTTCACCAGTTTGTCTTTCTTCTTTAAAGTGGAGGTAGTCTTTATCTTCATGCCTACTTTGGATCGCACCACATCATATGTTCCAAAGTGAGGTGCCTCCTTATCAATTTTCTTTGCAAGCAATGTTGTGATTGCTGCTGATGCTTCATCAATGTTCAACTCATATCCTAGAGGTCTTAGCCATCTAGTCCTTGGAATTTTTGTTTGGATATAAGTATAATCAATATCAACTAAAAAGAAAATATCATTGATGTGCTATTCCACTAGGGAAACTGGTATCCTTAGTCTTTTCTTCATGGATTTCTTGAAATCCTCAAAGTAATTGGTCATTAGGGAGTCAAAGTTGTCTCCCATTTTCTCAATATGCTCATTAATTTGAGTAATAGCTGACCTATTTGATTTCCAATTTACCTTTCCAAAAGAGTGAAATTCTTCCAAAACATAGAAAAATATGCAAATCAGAACTGATCCAAACTTACACTGAGCACCTTTTAATCTTCTTATTGTTCCCAAATTTTCCATGATCTACTATAACAATAATTTTGCTAGATCATATGTATGATCTTTCTTGACAAGTTTGTAAGCCACATCCACAGCAATGCAAGGAACACTATTCAATCTGCTTGATTGATAGAACTTGTGAGATATCACTTTCACTGCAAAATCTAAAAGGGGATCTATGATAGTATCAATAGTCATGCCCTTTTTGTTCCATTTAGTCCTAGTGTTCTTTTCAATAGCTTCTTTTGAATCACTTCGTAGGGTCTTGTGCCGATCTAGTGTTGGAAAACCTATAACCCTATGCACGATTCTCTTTGTTATCTTGATAGGTCCCCCTTCTAGCCATAAATAACCATCGTGTATTCTGCTTACAACAATTCTTATCTGCTAAGTTTTGAAGATTGTGGGGAAAACTAGGGCATGGGTTAAACCCTTTTTCTCAACTATTTGAAATTCTTCCTTAAGCACTCAATTTTCACACAGTTTATCATATGCTTGAAAAATCTCCAAGTCTCCTATTGCACCTATCTTGCAATTGTAACATTTCCTAACATCTTGTACCATTACGACTTTGGGTGGAATCATGGATGATGCACTGGTAGGGTTATTCTTATAAGCAACTTCTAGAATTGGTCTAAACTTTGGTTGTTTAACCTCATTACTAACCAACTGAACCTCGAAACCTTCCTTTTCCTTAGGGTTTTTAGAACTGGAAGCCATATTGTAAATCTAGGGTTTTAAAAGATATAAAACTTTATAACTGCATAACTCGAAACTTGAAGAATACCTTAGATCAATGAAAACAATGCTTGATCTTGTCAAAATTCATGCAAAGGCTTTGATAGCTATTGGTCAATCACTTCTACGCTCTTCTCATTCTTGCTCTATGTTGGAAATGACAAGAAATGATCGAAAAAGAAACCTTATACCCTTCAAAACATAGCATTAAATTCTTAGTGCATATATAGCTATACGCTCGGCTCTTGAAGATTTCAACATAACTAATCTTCCATTGAAATTCCCATTACTTGGCATCAACTAGATTTATTCTTTGCTCAGCTTCCATTTCTAACTTGATTGTGACCAATCACTCAGCTCCTACTAGTAGCTCAACATATACTGACATTTGCTCGACATCCAAGGATAGCTCGACAACACTTGCAAAAATTTTAAGTTTTAACTTTGCATCTTTTCTCATGCTATTTTCTTCTCTGTAGTGCTTGTTTGGCTTGGGACTGATGTATGATGTAGATTTGTATATTTGTCCCATACACCTATCCATGCTTAGTTGGATGAGGTGTGACCACTTGACCTATTAGGTGAAGTGATCCCTTCATTTGATGATGTACATTCATCTTTCTTTTTCCAAATCCTATTCATTTGTCCTTTGATGTGTTCAACATCTACCTTCTCTTTTCCTTTGTTAACTTCTGACTTGGGTACCTTTGACTCTGTTGGGCAATTCCTATTGATATGATCAGTCTTTAAGTAACTAAAACATGTGGTTTGATTTAACCATCTACTAGAGTTCCCTCTAAAATGTGTCCTAATGTAGTTTTTAGGAATGTGTCCATACCCCTGATAGTAATGACAATTATACCTGGTGTTATAGTCCCAATTGTGGTGGTGACCATGGTTACCTTCTCTTGTTGCCTGATTTGATGTCTACATAGGCTTTGATTTGCACTCAAATGCTCTATGTCCATAATTCTTGCAATTTTAGCAGTGACCTTAAAATTTTGGTGTTCTGATAGTCCTAGTCCTACATTCATGTGCTTGATGTCCTTGCTTTTTGCAATAGTGATAGTAGCTTGCATTCTTAGGCTTATCATGCTAATGGGCTTTCTTTCTCCTACATACATTAGAAGTATGTCCCTTTTTACCATATAAATGACAAGTGGGTTTAGTGTTCTTACCTTTGTTGCTCCTTTCTTCTGTTGTCTTGGAAGAGTCTCCTTGTTCAGTGCTGCTGTAACCAAGTCTTGAAGTGTCATTGATGAATCTTGGTGACTTCAGCAGTTTTTCAAAGTGCTTGATGGGTTCACTTGATTTTTTGAAGATCTCTATTATCTCCTTCTCCCTTCTCAATTCATTTTGCAATTGTTCATTTTGCATTTTTAGAGTGGAGATCTCAATATCCTTCATATTTAGCTCATGATGTGCATTCATCATCTGACTTAAGGTGTCCAACTGCATGTTGTAAATTCTTTCAAACTCAATTGTCTTTTCTTCTAGTCTATTGGTAAGATTTATCTTGTTATCTTCTATCATAGAGTTGTCTTCAAAGGCTCTTTTCTTCTATTCAATTACCTCACAAAGCATTATGGTTTGTGATTCTTGTTCAAACTTGAGTATTCTGATTTCTTCTATCTAAGCTCTGTTCTTCTCCATCAATTTTTCTATTGCTACATCAAACTCTTGTGGTATCAATCTCCTTGTAGTGTGTCTCATTTTTAGCTATGGCTATATCCTTCTTTTCAAGGATTTTCTCAATTCTTGTCTGGCTTCCTCCAAATTGAATCACTTGATTCTCTATAATCTTCCCAAGTTTGAAGACTTCCATCTTCAAATCTTTTCTCTAAGTTGTTAGGCTTCTCTTTGTGAGAACTTAGCTCTAATACCAATTGTTGGAATAATCAAATAAGAAGAATACTTCTGAGAAGGGGGAGGGGGGGGAGGGGAGGAGGGGGGGGGGGTGTGAATTAGAAGTATCACAACCTTAAATTTTTTTAACTAAAAATAAATTGCATGCATGTAAACATATCAATTAAGCATAAAGTAAACACATGCATCAAAATACATAGCACCAAATTTGGTAACCCATAACTCTACAAAATGAGAAGGTAAAAGTGGGGTGGGGATGATACCCACAAAATTTCACTATAGCACTAATGTTTGACCACTTATGATAGTCTCCCTTATTAAAGGCCTGCCCTGTTAAAGGCTTTACATTGTATCAATAGTGACCTGTTTGAAGGATTTACAAACACTTTACATGAAGTGTCACCTTGTTAAAGGATTTTATCACCTTGTCAAAGGTTCTACAACCTAGCTATTAAGCTAACCTATGTACATAGGATTTTCTTTCCAATACAATTGCTAGAGAGTATTAGATTAATAAACCTGATAGCTTACAATCTTTGTTTGCTGAATTTAGGCACTTGATCTACTCTCTCTAATCTTGATCCTCTGAGATCTAATATCTGTTTGATACTCTAATACTTTGTTCTTCATCAACTAAATGTTGCAATGCTGCTTTGTTCCTTTAAGTCTTTTCACACTTCCCTTTGAATTTCACTATGGTTTACTCATACACTACTCTCTTCCATGCATACAATGGGGTTTCATCCTCCTTTTAAGGATTTCAAAGACTTAGGGTTAGGTATGAATCTATGATCCATACTAAATTTTTATTTCTTGCTCATTCCTTGCACTTTTCTTATTGGTTGCATGCCTTCTCCATTTTTATTATTGGTTGCATGCTGATTGCATAGGGAATATAAAAGATTCATTCTTATCTTTAATATCCTTTGAGATTCTTCTATGTTGGCTCAAAAAATAGTTTACATAAGTGTTTGTGCAATTACAAACAACTATGTCCAATCTGTGTTACTCATCACTTGTTACCTCTGATGCTTGACTCATATAGAAAAACTGGATTACTTGGCACTTGTAGCAATTCTATTTCACTCGACTTCTATAGTGACTCGACACCTATACTTTTCTCGGCACTTCATCTTCACTTAGCACCGAAAGATTGCTTGGCACTTGAAGATCACTCAACACTTGTAGTTTTGTCTGGCTTGACATACATTGTAGCTCGACATTAACTATTTACTCAACATCTATACATATTTTACTCAACATGCATTACTAGCTCAACATGAACTTAGTAAACATCTTAAGTGTGTTGACACGAAATGGTTAAAACCTAGTCTTAGATTCAACATTCTCCTCCTCTATCAGATCTCAAACATTTCAAACTTTTACCTATTTCCTTTTCAACTCTTGCTAAGTACCACTTAAACATTTGAAAAACATCAAATTTTTATTTCAGAAACATAACTGTCATCATCCTAGAATAGTCATCAACAAATAGTATTATGTACTTGTCTCCCTTGTATCTTTGCACATCAATTGGTCCACACAAGTCAATATGAAAAATCTCTAGTATTCATTTAGAGGTATAAGTTTTACTCTTATTACTTGACTTTGTCATTTTGCCTAATTGATATTACATTATTAGGCTTCTTCAACTTAGGAAAACCTCTAACTTTCTTCATATTACTGATACTAACCATGTTATCAAAATTAACATGATATAGCCATAGCCATACATTATCAAATTTTACAAGAAGAGAAGTAACATCATCCATATCAAGATAGAATATATTACTTCTAGTTTGATCACCTTTTTCAATCAGTTTTCCCATTTCTGTCATATATCTTGGCAATCTTGTTTTCAAGTTCAATCTTACATCCCAAATTGTTTAGTTGTGACACACTCAACAAATTATAGTTAAGTCCCTCAACATAGTAGGCATTGTCACACAAAATTTGTCTATGAGTTTGACAGAACCTTTTCCTTTTATCAAACATGATGCATCATTACCAAATCTTAGACTATTTACATCAAAACAATTCAGGTAATAAACTTACTTTTGTCTCCAATCATGTGATGTGAACATCCACTGTCAATGATCCATCTATCATTCTTATTCACATAAGTCACAGGTGCAGTTGCATTATCTTCATCAAATTCATCCTTCATTGGAACATATACTACCTCATCATCATGTTCATTAGAATCATTTTCTTCAACAACGTTGCAAGATTTCTTGCCTTTGTCTTTGTAATCTTTGCTATCTTCATCTCTTCTACTCTTGTACTTGTCACCACCTCTATAGTTCTTCTTTTTTGGACATCTAGCAATATGACCAACTTCATTGCAATTGAAACAAATGATGGGTAACTTACCTTTGAACTTGCCTTTTCCTTTGTGGAATCTTCTTACTAGTAGTGCTTCAAGCTGTTCAACATCCTCCTCATCTATATCATTGTCACTAGATACATACTTCTTTTTCTTCTTCTTCTTCTTAGGTTCCTTTAATGACACTTTAGCTTTGAAAGCAGATTCAATCTTTTCAGGTTTGTAATTATCAAAGTTAGATAGCTCAAAAGCAGTGAGTCTACCTAGTAGACCTTCAAGTGATAACTTATTCCCTAGAATACATCTTACTTCTTGAATTGCATAAACTCTAATAGTATATATAGGTAGTAGTGTTCTCAAATTTTTTCTTAAAATATTATCATCATCTAGTTTTCCATTTTCTTCTCTTATTGCATTAACCACTTCTTTTATCCTTTCAACATATTGAGCAATATTCTCACCTTCTTCCATTCTCATTTAATCAAACCTACCTCTGAGGCTTTCAACTTTGGCTCTAAGAACATTGGTGTCTCCTCCATAGATGGTAGCTAGGGAATCCCACATTTTCTTTGCACTATCAAGACCTTTGATATCATCAAATTCGACATAACTTAGGGAAAAAGCAATCTTCAACATTGCTTGGTTTTGTTCCTTTTTTTCCTCATATCTTCAGTAGTTGGGGCACCAGTAGGATCAACATGTTCCACCAAAATGGTAGATTATGCATGATCTTCAAGTCCTCCAAGGTGTAGCTTCATCAAAATTTTCCATCCAGGAAAGTTATCTCTATTGAGCTTGGGTACTTCTCTTTCAGAAATCTCAATCTTTGTACTTCTAGTACTTTCAAACTAGTTCTCTTAAGCAGATGGCTCTGATACCAATTGTTGGATTACTTTAGAATAATTAGGTTTGGGGGTGAATCATTTATCCAAGGTCCAGATGTATAAATAAAACTTTTCATGGCTTAGTGAACCCATAAAACAGTTATGATCATGCATGCATCCATAATATTATGCAATCACTAAAAACTTGTAGGTTACTGTCAAATCAACTTGTAGAAATGTAAAGCATGAAACATAATAGATTCATCAACACACTTGACACAATGATTTATGTGGAAACTTAATTTAAGAAAAACTGCTAGTAACATGCTACTCTTTTTCACTCTTCTGAAGTGATGCCCTGTGAAAGGCCAACCCTGTTAAATGTTACAATACACACTATTAAATGTGACCCTGTTAAAGGATTTCAATCGC
Organism: Cupressus sempervirens; assembly: GCA_028749045.1. Classification (NCBI taxonomy): domain Eukaryota; kingdom Viridiplantae; phylum Streptophyta; class Pinopsida; order Cupressales; family Cupressaceae; genus Cupressus; species Cupressus sempervirens. The sequence continues at coordinate 329,512,569 of CM053783.1, forward strand.
CCTATTAGAAGTGAGTCTTATTAGATGACTTTAGGCCATTCACTTGGAATGCCACCTGGTCAAAGGATTTAAAAATTGCTGTTAGATCAACCTTAATCCAAAGGATTTACCCTAGATTGATACGATTGTTAGAGAGTAACAAGGCTTTGATTTGATACAACTTATAACTTCTCCTGTAAATTATAGATCTCTGTTCAATCCTCAATTTTTCTTTGCCTTCATACTTTGTAGCTCTGATAGCTTGTTCACCCTTCAAGCATTCATCTCCTTAAGCCTTCTTTCTTAACATGCCATTGCAGACTCTTCTCTTAGGTCACTTGATGAAGCAAAAACCTTGACTCTTTATCTCCCTTAGGTTCTCACACATGACAACTTTGCTTCAGGACCAGACATTCCTATAAATAGGAAATTAAGATATTTTGCTACTCATTTTTCATCATTTAATTTTAGGGTTCGGATTGCTTAGGTAGGATACACTGTATCTACCCTATATCTCATATTTCTTCTAGAAACTTCTTCTAGAATCCACTTTGAATTTGTCTAAAATTGGTTTACCTCAAATTATTTGCCACCATCTCATCAACCTTATCTTCCACTTGGTTCGCAAAATTCAAGAAAAAAAACTTGTCAGCTCAGATTCATTGAGTCTTTAATCTTTTAAATAATGCAATAGCTTGACATTATCAACTTTCTAATGCTCAACATATACTGTGTTGCTCGATATCCATTGCGAAATTACTCGGCACCTACTAAAGTTTACTAGTGCTTGACACCAAGTAAACTTTACTCAGCATCAACTATTTTACTCGACATACACTAGAATGAACTTTTACTTGGCTCCAACTAATTTTTTGCTTGGCTTGCACTAACTTTGCTCAGCCCCTACTATCCACTCGATCAAGCTTGGCAGACAAACTTTGTGTAACTTGTTCTTCTAAACTTTCTAAGTGTTACCAACCTTTGTAAGATTAATTAGATTATCAATACATCATGTCATCACTATCTTAATTGATCCTTGTGCTTCATTACATAATCATAACTCAACCTTTCCTCTAGGTGCTATTGTTACATCTTTTGATCAAATCCTCTTCATCAATTAACTAAGTGATAGTACTTGAATCTTATAAGCAATTGTCTTACTAGAAAATAGTAGGTTTGATATCAGTGACAAAATAATGATTGAAATACACAGTCTTCTTTGAAAATCTTCCTCTTTCAATAATCTCTCTCAACAATGATATTTTTAATTAGATCTCTATAGGCTGCCCCACCAACAGTAAATAGATAACTTGTAGTAGTCTGCCTTTTATCAATATTCTCTGTCGAATTTGAGTAAACATAGAACTGTAAATCAATAGTAGAACCCCCAAAGTGTAAACATTTATTGGATGTTCCTCTCAAATATGTGAGAATCCATTTAATTACATTACAATGCTCAAGCCCTGGATGACTCATATACCTGCTAACAACTCCCACTACAAGTGCAACATTTGGCCTAGTACATACCATAGCATACATCAAGCTTATTACAACTAAAGCATAAGGTACCTTAGACATCTTACCCTCCTCTTCTTGTGTCTTGGGAAACATCTCCTTAGTTAACTTCAAATGACTAGGTAAAGGTGTGTGGATAGCTTTAGCATTCTCCATAGAGAAATGTTGCAAGACTTTTCTCAATATAATTAGCTTGAGATAATGTCAATTTCCTGTTCTTCCTATCTTTGCAAATTTTTATACCAAAGATTTATTTTTCTGCCCCCAAATCTTTCATAGAATATGCATGTGCTAACTAGCATTTCAACCCCTTAATATGATCCATGCTAGACCCAACTACAAGAATATCATCAATATATAAACATAAAATAATCTAGCTATCATCATCCAACCTTTTAAAATAAACATAATGATTTGAGTGACACTTACTATATCTATGCTCATGCATAAACCTATCAAATTTTAGATACCATTGCCCAAATGCTTGCTTCAAGCTATATAAACTTTTCTTCAATTTGCACACTAAGTTCTCCTTACCCTTGAGCTCAAATCCTGTGGCTGTTCCATATATATCTCTTCATTCAAGACACTATGAAGAAAGGTTGTTTTAACATCAAGTTGCTCTAGATGCAAATCTTCAGTAGCCACAATACTTAAAACAGTGTGAATAAAAGTCATTTTAACAACACGAGAGAATATCTCATCAAAATCAATGCCTTTTTTCTATGCAAATCCTTTTACCACTAACCTAGCTTTAAATATTTTCTTACCCTCATCCTTCTCTTTCAACCTATAAACCCACTTATTTCGTAAAACCTTTTTGCCTATACGAAACTTGCATAAATCTCATGTCTTATTTTTTAGCAAAGAGTCAATTTCTTCTTTCATTATAGAATCCCATTGAATATTTGTATCCACCTACATAACTTCATCATAACATTCATGTTCACCATGATCAGTAAGTAAAATAGAATACAAGGAAGGATAAAATCTTTCTAGAGGTCTACTCATCCTTGTTGACCATCCAACATTCACTAGGGTGTGTGGTATGTGTTGTTGCACATCATGAGAAATTACTATAACATCAGCTTTTGGAGTATCATCCAACACTACATAATCATTTTCTTTCTTCTCATGTTGCTGCAATAGATCTTTGTACAACACTTTCTCATTGAATATGACATCACTACTTATAATTTTACAATTTTCAAAATCCCAAAGCCTATAATCAAATTCATTAATGCCATATCCAACAAATACACTTTTTTTTTACTTAGCTTCTATCTTGGTTCTATTTTTCAGAATCTATATGAGCAAATGCTTCACAACCAAAGGTTCTAAGAAAAAAATTGTTGGAATGATCAAATGGGAAGAATACTTTTGAGGGGGGGCGGGGGGGGGGGGGGGGGGGGGGGGGGGTGTTAATTAGAAGTATCACACTTTTAACTAAGAATTAACTTCATGCATGTAAACATATCAAACAACCATAACGTAAACACATGCATCAAAACACACAACACCAAATTTGGTAACCTATAAACCCTCCAAAATGAGAAGGTAAAACTGGGGTGGGGATGATGCCCACAAAATCACTGCAACAATAATATTTGACTACTTCTGATGGTCTACTCTTTTAAAGGCTTTACACTATATCAATAGTGACTTGTTTAAAGGATTTACAAATACTTTACATGAAGTGTCACCTTGTTAAATGATTTTATCACCTTTTCAAAGGATCTGCAACCTAGCTATTAAGCTAACCTATCAACATAAGATTTTCCTTCTAATACAATTGCTAGAGAGTATTAGACTAATAAAATTGATAGCTTACAATCCTTGATTGCTGAATTCAGGCACTTGATCTACTCCCTCAAATCTTGATCCTCTGAGATTTGATATCTATTCGATGCCCTTGCTCTATTCTGATTAACTAAATACTGCAATGCTGCTCTATTCCTCTATGTCTTTTCACTCTTCCCTTTGAATTTCACTATAGTTTTCCCTTACATTGCTCTCATCCTCACATACGATGGGGTTTCATCCTCCTTTTAAGGATTACAAAGACTTAGGGTTAGGTATGGATCTATGATCCATATTGAATCTTTATTTCCTGCTCATTCCTTGCACTTTTCTTATTGTTTGCATGCCTTCTTCATTTTTCTTATTGGCTACATGCTGATTGCATAGGAAATATAAAAGATTCATTCTTATCTTTAATATCCTTCAAGATCCTTCTATGTTGGCTCAAAAAATGGTTTACATTTGAGTTTGTGAAGGCACAAACTTATATGTTGATTATGTGTTACTCAACACATACGGGATTACTGGTGCTCGACACATATATGATTCTAGTTTACTATGGACCTATTGCATTCTAGCTTGCTCGACATCAACTATGACTCAACACCTACATATCACTCAACTCATATGGTTTACTTAGCACCTGAAGTCACTTGACACTTGTATCATGCTCTGCATATGAAGTTACTTGGCACCTATTGGAATTCTAACTCGGCACATACTATGGCTTGACATATATAGTGTACTCACCTTCTATATGAAAATTGGTTAAGCGTGTTGACACTCAATTGTCAAAACTATTCTGAGACCAACAAAAATAATTCACCTTCTTACTAGTCTATGCTTCCTCTAGAATACCAAAATCCAAAGGAGTAGAAGGATCTATATTAATCAAATATACAATAGTATTAACAACCTCCACTCACATGTTTAAGTGAAACCTTGGATGCAACCTCATGCTTCTTGCACGCTCCATTATAGTCTTGTTCATGCATTCAACCACTCTATTTTCCTGTGGAGTTCTTGAAAATTTTTTATGTCTATGAATACCATTAGTAGAGCAATAATCTTCAAATTCATGACTGTAATACTCACCACCATTATCAAATCACAGAAATTTTAATTTTTTTTTGATCTCATTTTCAACCAAGCATTTCCATTTCTTAAAAGTTTGGAATACATTAAATTTCTATCTAAAGAAATAAACCCATAATTTTCTAGTTTCATCATCAATAAATGTAACATAATAATGAGATCCACCAAGGGAAGATACCTAAGCTGGTCCCCATACATCTATATGCACAAGCTCTAATTTATCACTTTTATTTTCCTTCCTAGTCTTCAAAAAACTTACTCTCTTTTGTTTTCCATACACACAACTTTCATAGAAATCCATATTAATACATTTTAGACCTAGTAAAACTTTCTTTGAATGAGGTACTTTCATACCTTTCTCACTCATGTGCCCAAGTTTTTTGTGCTACAACACTGTATCAAAATCTACATCAGCTATTTGTTCTCCTTGCTTAACTATAGCAACTGTTCCTAAACATTTATTTTTCTTTGAAACAATCAAAGTAGAAGGAACAATATGACCTGTACAAAGATACAAGGTGCCTACTTTCACACCTTTTGCTACTACATGGCAACCTTTTGAAACCTTCCAATTTTTATCATTAAAAGTAACTACACAACCCTCATCACTGAGTTTCCCTACTAAAATTAAATTCCTACTTAGCCTTGGAATATGTCTTACCTCATGTAGTAGACAATGATTTCTATTCTTCAACTTAATCTTAACTTTTCCCTTTCCAATAGTCTGACAAGGTTCATTATCTCCCAAATAAAAAAGCCCAAAATTGCCTTGGACATAACCAATGAAATAACCTCTATGAGGTGTAGCATGAAATGAAGCACCATAATCTAAAACCCATGAATTATCAACACTTTCTAAAGATAGAAACAAAGCATCCTCTTCAGATTTTTTACTTACCACATTTTCCTCTTTGTTCCCTTCTAGTTTATCTCCTTCATTGTTCTTTCAAGTCCAACAATCTTTCTTCTTATACCAGAATTTCCCACAATACTAGCAATCTCTCGATCCTCTAGATTGAGACCTCTTCCCCTTTGACTTTCCTCTTGATTTACCACAATTTTTAAAATTATTTCCTCTCAATCATTTTGCCTTTGCTTTGTTTGTTCAAAGCACTTCTTGATGTAGATCCACCTGAGCACTTCCTACAAGTTTCCTCACTCAAAATAACACCAATCATGTCATTATATTTTAGGGTACTAGATCTAGAAACAAAATTACCCACAACCATTACCAAACTATTCCAACTTTCAAGCAAAGAACACAAAATCAAGAGAGTGCTAATTTCTTCATCAAAATTGATACCCATAGAAGATAACTTACTAGTAATAGTATTAAACTCATTTAAATGATCCACAATAAATCCCTCTTATGTCATTTTCATATTAAATAAATACTTCATGATAAATATCTTGTTTGAAGTAGAGGGCTTTTCATACAATTTCGTTAGGGTTTGCATCAACTCTTCTGCCATCCTTTCTTTTGTAATATTAAATGCCTCTGATAGTGCCAAGCATAATAATATGCTTCCAAGTTCCTTTCGATCCAAAAGATCCTAGTTGTCATCTGTGATAGATCCTTGATTCTTGGGTTTTCCTTCCAATGGGTGCCATAAATCCTTCTGATAAAGATAGTCCTCCATTTGCATTTTTCATAATTGAAAGTTCTTCCCATTAAACTTGTCAACCCTTAGCTTACACTTGTCTGCCATCGCTCCCACTCAACCGTGAGACTTCCACTCACCTGTGAGACCTTCCTATAGAGGATCGCTAAAAAAAACAACGATAATCTAGCTTTAAAAAAAATGATGACTATCTATCTTTGATACCACTTGTTAGGATTAACCTCAAATAGAAGTACCAGTTACATGTAGATATAACCAATACTAGAAAATAGTAGATCACATAAAAGAGAACACAATTCACCAAGATTTAACCTGCTTCACCCAATCCCTAGGTTGTGTCCACCAACAACAAGTCCAATATTATTATTATCTAATAATTATAACCTACTTACAATTCGTAATCCCTTACAACTCAATACTGCCGCAAGAAGCTACTTTATCACCATTTTTCAAGAAATTCCTAATCCTAAGCCTTTTTATACAAGCTTTTTTCCACTTACAAAATTAGGGCTAGAATAATAGAAAAATAGTAGCCAATGCCTTTTACAATATAAGGGCATCGTCCAAGGACCCCACAGGGGCATTACCCCTTGACCTCATCTTGGGGGCGCTATCTCCAAGCCCCCATAGAAATAATATGGAGGAAAATCACACTGAATAAATCTCTAAATTTGATTATGCTCCACATCACAATAGAAGGTTTGTGATAATGTTGATGTAGATAAAGACCTTATGATATTACAAATAAATTGGACGTTGGATTTGGATGATGATATCTTCTTCCACTTGGAGATGGACAAATAATCCCAAGTTGGAATAGTATACACAATAGATGAATCAATACTTCAAAATAGAGAAATGATCCCAAGTGAGAGAGTACAACTATGATAAGTTTTTTCAAGGATGAAGGTCTAATATCACACTTTGGAAAGATCTTTCTACCTAAAGATTGGATTGAACCTTGATGAAGGATAAAGAGGATTGACAATTTTGATTTGAGTCAATCTTGAATATGATCAGATTTGGGTCATTCAAAATAACTAGGATTAAAGTCCAAGTATTATGATGGTGCTCCTAAGTCTAAATTAGAATATTTTATGAAAACTTAAATTAGAAGAGAATAGATGAAAGCTGAAACATGGATTTTTGGATAAAGATGTAAATGAATTGAATTAGGAACTGATTAGAAAGAAATTAATTTGATAAGGGATTGGCTTAGAATGATGATGATTTGAAAGATTGGATTAAGGATGAATTATGAGATTGGATAAGGAAATTAGTTCTTGATGTGGATAATGAAACATGACTAGAATGAAGATTAGGAATTTGATTGAATGATTAAGAAGATTAGGAAATGATTAGGACTTGAGATTTTGAGGAGTGATTTGAATGACTTAGATAATAGATGCATGATGATGATGAATTTTATGGATAGAAGAAGTGACGTGGACAACTTGACTAAGAGGCCTTAAAACAAGATCTTGTTTTTTTGTTGGTTTTTTGATTTTTTTTGAATTTTGAAGTTTTTTGATATTTGTGGATTTTTGAAGTTTTATAATGTTTTCTTTTTGATTTTTTTTGAAATATAACATGCAAAGCATACAATGAAATATATACAAGAACATTTTGGATAGTGTGTCTCCTTCAAATGGTGAAGGTTTCAAACACTCAAGCATGTCAAACACACCAACAATCCTATAAGGATTCAACTAGGATATACAAGTTCAACTAGGGGTGTCCTTGATATGCAAAAGGTAGATGAAGCCTAAATCTATAGATGAAAGAGAATAATGCCATACAGTTGGGAGGAGATGGTAACCCAAATTTTCACCTTCACTTCCCAAAGGTATTTAATAGAAAGAAAATGGAAACCCTCTTCCCAACCCTAATTTTCAAAAGGAATGATTCAAATTGATTAAACACAAACACATGTTTAATGTAGAAATGGATCAAGTGATGAAAAATAGGGTTAAAGAGGGGGTTATGAGTGATCTTTCTATTATGGGAGAGTATGTACCAAAAACCTAAAATAGATAAAAGAAAAATACTCACCTTGAACCTACAAAAATCTATTTTTTGATGTCTATATTAGTTTCTAGCAAATCTGTAACCTGTTCCAGATTGGAAATGTCGAGATAGACAAAATCCATATATATTTTGTCTTTTTTGAAGGGAGGTCAACCTTGACCCTATTGGCAAGGCATAATCTTAACCTAGGGCACAATTGTACCTTGAAATGTTGACCTTGACCTGCACTGCTCTAACAAATTGTATGTTCATGTATCTTACAAGTTTGATGAAAAGGGTATCCAAATCCACTCTCTGATTTGTTGTTCCATACTTTTATATGCAAGAAAGATGGTTTAGTTTTTGAATGATGGGTTTGCCTCAGTCAAACCCTAGTTTGGAATTAACCTTGAAATGTAATTGAAATAATATATATGCATAAACAAAATAAATGGATCTATTCACCTTGCTTATGTGGAAATCATTATGGAGGATTCAAATCCTTCAATCCACAAGTACAGATGCTCCAAATATATGTAGAATGCATGTAGGATGTCTCTAATCAATGTCATTAGATCTTCAACGCCAATCTTGAATGTATCTTTACATAGAAGAAGGCTTGGATGAATGTGGATAAAATCTTCAATAAGAGGGCTCCATAGAGATTGAACCCTTCAATGGATAACAATAGTCCTCCTTGATGAATTGGATGCTTGAACACTTGAATGCTTGATAAAACTTCACTTCATGGAATAATAGATCTAGAAAGGTACTAGTTCACTCGATATCACCAATGCAACTCAAAGAAAAATGAGAAGAATAGGCTTCCTTATATAGAGATCTAGGACACTAACTCCTAGAGAAGGCTGACATAGGAGCATTAAATTCCATTTTACCTTAACCTCTAGGAATAGACCTAGATTAAATGTAATTTAATAGTACCATTCTAAAACTTGAAATAGATGACTTGCAAGTAGGAAAATAAACTTTCTAAAGCTCGAGATCCTAAAACTCTGACAATTGAAAATAGGACCTGGGGTTAGGGATGAGGTCGACCCTACCCTAGGTTAGGGTTAAGGTCTTCCTTCACCTAGGTTAGGATTGTCGTCGACCTTGACCCAAAAGGTCATCCTTGACCCAGAGGCCAAAGTCCCTAGTTTCACAGAGTAGTTTGTTAGAAATAGGTTGAAAATAAAGAGAGAAAAGTAGAATAGGGGTAAAACAGTTAGATCCATGCAAAGACACATTCAAGGCACTTGACATGACCCTAGACCACTTACTCAGAGAGCTAAACACTTTTAACATGCAAGTTATTCCATTTTAAGATGATATAGGTATAAAATTCTTTGGGGCTTAGCCAAGAGTGACAAGATTCTACTTCTAATTGAGGTATCTTTAGATTTACCTACACTCTTTATACTCCATCAGAATGCAAGAGTTGAGGTCATCCCTTGAGGTGATGAAATCCCCAAGTAGGCCTCCTAAAAAGAATTAAAAAAATAAGACCACTTATTTCTTATGCACTCAAGATCACCCATAGGTGTGAGAGTAAAGAATATATAAGTGGCTTTGGGGTTTAAAAGACACTTGTTCATTCCAAATTAAAAGTTTAAAGTTTTTTTAAATCTATGCTTGAAGATACTCATGTAAATATAATAAAAGATTCTTTCCAATTTGACAACATTGTTAACATAAGCAATCAATCATCAACATAAGAAATCGATGGTTGGTCAACATAATAAAATTAATAGGGATAAGAGTGACTTCCTTTAAGTCATTCAAGATTGAGTGTATTCATTTTAAGCACCAAGCCCAAATATCTCATATCAATCTTATTTTCCCCTTAGGCATTCAAGATTTGATGAGAATGTTTTAAGGCCAAATCAAAAAATTTCATCTCCTTCTTCTTTGATATTTAGGCATTCAAGAGTGCATTTTGTTATCTAAGCATCCATTCCAATGAAAAGCTTTTCAATTCCCTTAAGGAATTAAAGATTATGTTGAAACATTCAATCCAATGAAAGGTGTATAAATTATCTTAAGGTATTCAAGATTGAGTATACTATTACTCTTAAGCATATTCAAGAGTTTGTTTGGACTTGTGAGACTACTTGCAACATTCATTCAAATGACAAGTGGTTAAATCATGCAAGTTGATTCCATTCCCTAATTCTAAAGTCCTCCAAAGTCCACTTCCTACAATAAATCTGATTAGTAATCTTTGTATATGAAGTAAATAATAAGGTGAATATCAAGAATCCTTCAAATATTAGTGAATCTACTAAATAAAAGAGACGAAAAAATACAATTGTAGATGACAAAACAACATACATGATTAAATGTAAATGACAGAAGAGAAACAAACTAGTTATACTTGATACTTACCCTTGTAGATCAAAGATGATAAATGAGACTCGGAGATGCAAAAATATGAAGACACCAAAGCATGAAGACATCAAAATATGAAGATGCCAAACCATGCAGATGCTAAAAGTCATAGACACTAAGACATATATACATCAAAAAGTCATAGATACCAAAGACCAAATCAATAGAGACATACTAATTTGGAGATGACAAAACAAGTTTTCTTAGGTCTGCATATTAAATCTATCAATGGTGTAGATGCCAAAATATGAAGGTGCCAAACTATGAAGATGATGAAACATCTTTTCAAATGACACTACATTGGAACTTAGACGATAATGTGTAGTTTTTCAGAAACCATCGTGTTTTGGTCAAAATTTTAGTGACAAAAAGGGATGTGGGTCCCACTAGGTGTGCCAAAATGTATACATGAAAAACCTAATTTGTTGGGAGCACACATAAAAAAGTATCCATTAGTATCATGTGCATATATAAAAATTGAAATCAAAATAACTACTAACTACTTGAGTTTTATAACTAATGCAACCAATGATAAGAGTGTAATGCAACCTTAGAGCAACTCAAAAAGGGCACCCAAATGAGACCTTTTTGGTGTGCTCAAGATTGAGGGATGTGGATGTGATATCCTCAAACAAAACTATGATGAATACCAAGATGATTATAAGTAAAAATGAGTATAAACCTATGCTAAATGAGTGAAGAACACTTCAAGAAAATGGCTATGGAAGTAACTATTCTAAAAATCATTCAAGGATAATGGAGATGGATGCAAGAAAAGAAACTAAGTTCTCAATGAAAATGAATGGATCTAAATCAACTACCAAAAGTTAACACAATGCATGAAAATCTCTAAAAAGCTCTAGCACTATACTAGCATGATAACAATACAATGGAGGAGATGAAAATGCTTGAGATAAAGGCTCTATTTATAGGCTTGAGGGAGGCCTTGAGGAGGTGACATCTATGTGGAATTATAGGAGCCACAAGGGAGACACATGGGCTCAAGGACAAACCATGCAAATAGTCCAAAAAGAGCCTTTATGGTTAAGAGGCTCAAGGTGTGTGAGTAGCCTTGGGGAAAGGAGTGGGGGACAAAGGCGTAAGAGTACCTTTTCAATAGTTTAATGAAAGGAGTCTCCTTGGCTTTGAGTTGCTCACACATGAGTGAGAAACCACTTAGGAGCTAAAATATGCTTAAGAGGGAGCTTACGATAATAAAGTGGGTTTAGCAAGTGGGTGGACTTAGAAGGATGAGAGTGATGGGTGGTAGGCTAGGTTTTAGGTAGGATTAGGATTGAACTAAATAGGATTTAATTTAATCATGGGTTTAGAGAATTTAATAAAGTAGAGGGAATTAAATAAATTAGAATTTATTTAAAAGGGGATTATATGGAACACTTATGCATTAATTAAATTTAAAACATTAGGGGGATGTATTTAAATTAAATTAAAAAACCTTCGGAAATTGAACCTATTTAATTAAATAAATCTAATTAAATAAGTAAAAGAATATTAAAAAAAAAATAAAAAAATAAATAATCAATTACAGTGTCAAGGGAAATACTAAATTAATTAATATAGTGCTTGGGATGATTTTAAGTGTCTATAGTATGAAAGAACATTGTCAAAAGGCAAGAATTAACAAAAGTAATAGGATGAGTTGTTCCATCTTCTCATTCTCCCAGCACAAGAATGACTTGTGGTTGTGGTAAATAAGCTAATAGATGGAGAAGTGGGATCACCATAGATGATTTCAACAATTATGGGGATACTATTTTACAGTTTAAATTTGTTAAGTCCCTTCAATAGACATTAGATAAGAACACACTCAAGTATATGAAAGGATCAACGCTATTGTAGTTAACAATTTCAAATAGGAACACTTATTGCAGGTAATATGAATATCCCTCTATACATTGAACAAAATATTTCCAACTTTTGCAACATGTTCATACATAGAGGGAGATAGTACAAATATTATCATCTTCTTCAATTGATGCCACATAGGATGATAAAATTGTAGAGATTATCAATGCAACTCCACAAAGCCAAGATCACCTCCATAAAAGGGTTGAGAAGAGTGGGATAAGAAAGAAAAGGTCTACACTATGAAAATATGAAATATTATATTATTAGATCAAACAGATTAATAAAATATACAAGGATCAATTCTTATAAATAAGATCAAGGTAAAACTAAAATAATAAATCATAAAAAGCAATCATTAAATAATTAAAACAATTATTAAATGTTAATAATGTATAAAGTGATATTTTAAGAGAGAAGTAAAGGTAGTTCAATGATCAATGCAACTAGAAATAATGCATGAAAAGTAAGAAAACTACAATGTGGAAATAAAACTTGGGTCTTGACAAAATGGCTTGATCAGGTACCTAATCACAACAAAATCTTTGAAAAGAGGAGAAATAGAGAAAATTATATGGGAAAAAATCTGCTCCAAAAATAGATGAAAAATACTAAAGGATTGAACAAACCTCCAAACAAAAGAATCTCCTAGAAAATAGGAACAAAAGAATGATCATGAAGATCACCACTTAAGTAAAATTTCTTGTTGCAAAACACTATAAAAAAGTAATTGCTGATTTGAAGACCCTTTGTTGAAATACAATATAACAATGTAGAGAAGACTAATCTCCATGAGTGCCCTTAGATGAAATTAGTTGAATTAGGAGGAAAATAATTAAACTCAAAAGATACAGATGACATAAAACACCAAAGTGTGAAGAGTTGAATAATCAAACATGGAACTTTACTATGTAGAGAAGAATATAATCTATATGATTTTCCTTAGATGACACTACTCAAATCAAGAGGAAAACAAAGACAAACAACAAAAATGAAACTCAAAATCAAAGATATAGATGGCATAAAACATCAAAGCCTGAAGAGATGATCAATCGAACATAGAACATGACTGGGTAGAGAAGACTATAATTTGCATGAATGCCATCAAATGATACTACTTGAATTAGGAGGAAAATAAAGGAAAACAACTAAAATTGAAGACAAAGATGACATATAACACCAAATCCTAAAGACTTGATCAATCAAAGATGGAAGGTTTCCTCCAAAATAGGAATGAAAGAGTGTCCACATTGTAAATAATCCATCTTGCCTAAATTCATAGGTACTTAACCAGTCCATCCATCTAGTACATGGGAACAAATACTATATACATAAATCACTCCAACAAACCAAGAACCATTAGAACTAGTACAAGAAACCCCTCTTGGGTTGTTATAAAAAGGAATCAATTGTCAAAATACATTTTTCAGTGGCGGAAAATATTCTTTTGGTGATTGGAAAAAAGTGGTGGCTTGAAAATTGTAGTCAGGTGGCTAGAAGGTGGTGTTGTTGGCCAAAAATGCCAGTGGTGCACTACGACAAGCAAGCACACATGTAGAGGTAGGTGGTGATCCTCTGGTGGTAGAAGTTGAGGATATGCGATATATAGGTTGCTTTAGAAACCTATGGGTAGAGTGTGTGCTTGGCTAGTAGAGTTGATTAATAGTGTGAAGCCCAAGGATCTCCTATAGATAGTGTACATTCTTGTAGGCCTACATTAGTAGATTATGGGTCCAAAAAAGGTCCCTTTTCTTTTAAAACAAATATCACACTTTTTCATATAAGACTTATATGCACCCTTTTTACAAATTGTGTTTTTCAAAAAATATGCACACTATATAAAAGCATACACTTTAATAAAGCATTTTTTTAAAACATTTTTTTTGATATAAAATATCACTATCTTGATTTTTAGGCCCAAGGTTGTATGATAAGAATACATTATGCACGAGTGCCCTTAGATGACGCTACGAATAAGGAGGCAAACAACCAAACTAAAAGATATAGATGGCATAAAATGCCAAATCTTGGAGACTTGATCAATTTAACATAAAACACAATAAAAAAGAGAATACTATAATCTACATGAGTTTCCTCAGATTACACTACTCAAATTAGGAGACAGACAACTGAACTTAGAGATACAGATGCCATAAAATACCAAAGCCTAAAGAGCTGATCAATCAAACATAGAACATGACTTGTTAGAGAAGACTATAATTTGCACGAGTGCTCTTATATGCCACTACTAAAATAAGGAGGCAAATAAAGGAAAAAAATTGTTCTCGAAGATACATATGACATAAAACACCAAATCCTGAAGAGTTGATCAATCAATCATGGAAGGTTGCCTCCAAAATAGGAATGAAAGACTTTATGATGAATGCTTTAGATAACTGGGGGGTGGAGTGGGTGAATAAGTTATCCTATAGTCCCATCAAATTATTTCAGTATCACCCAACATTCATAATCATCATAAAATTTCACTTAGTGTATTCATTCAACTTCACATTTAACTCATTCAATCATTTTGCTCAAAACTGTTCATTCACTATTCTATTTTAACCTACTCATAGTTAAAAAATAGTTATTACCAACCATAAACTTAGTTATTACCGAGCTATAGTAAAATGAAAATTAACTTGCAACATAACAATATTAATGCATTTGACACTAATATTTTAACATGGAAACCCTGTTAAGGGAAAAACCACCTAGGACTAGTAACCCAAAAATTTTCACTCTTCTGAAATGAGCTCTATTAAGAGTCAAACTTGTTAAGGTTACAAACACATTGTTAATGTAACCTTGTTAGAGGATTTTATCCAAAATATCATCTAGACCTTATCACTCCTTGATCTTGTCTAAAGAATGACCTTCTCTAAAGGACTTACAAACACCACAAATTGATGTTACCATGTAGGATTTCACAAACTTGTTAGGTTCACTCAATGTACAAGATTTTTTTGCTACAATGATTAGAAAGTAATAGTATAAATATTGAGCCATTTAGTATAACACTAGCTTTCTTGTTCATGTATCCTTTTTGTTCTTGTCTTCTAATCTCCTTTCTCTATTCTCTTGACTGGTTGATTCACTCTTTCTTTCTTCCAACTCTACTCAGTTAACCTAGCTCAACTATCTTCTTTAATCTCCTTCAATAGTTCACACAATCACCACCTTAACAATAAAAACAAAAACCAAACAATGTATTGAACATCTCCTTAAATAGTCATCTATGTGCTTCCATATTCTTGCATTTATTGTTGCTTAATCATAATCATCGATCTTAGATTCAATGTACTTAGCCACATAGAAAATAGAACTTTCATATAACTTCATGCTCGTCCTTATCCTTCTTTAATCTCCATCATTAGATCCTTATTGAATTTTCCTAGTCCTTGATCTTGCAAATTTTTTTAATTTATTCCTTTGAACATCTCAAACATTCTATTTTTTCATCAAAAGTTGACATTCGATTCCATTTTTATAATCTTGTTCTCGTAGTTGTTACTTGATGAGCATAACATTTTACTTAGGTAATATAGTACTCGGTCAATACTAAATTTCCCTCTTACTTTTCCATTTTCTTGGGGAACACTGTAATCACTAGAAGAATATTACTTTCCTTCTTTAACCTTGTTACTTGGTTAAGCTTGTGTAACTCAATGCATTACAATATTACATGATTATAAACAATCAAACTAAAATTACATGATCATTGTCCAATTCCTTCGAGTGCCCTTTGTATACTATAGCAATAAGCTTTGTCTTCAACATAATTTCTCCAAATTCTCTTCATCAATCAAATTGATATAGCACTCTATAGAGTTAGCATAATGTGTAGCCAACTAAGAATTAGCATCAATGACAACATAACAATTGATATGACTCTTTTACATACATTTATAGCATTATCATTTACATTATCACTTGGAGATAATAATCTCCCCCTTTGGTATTGATGGCAACACATAACATATGATTCTACATTAAAAAACATTATATAAGATAATAAAATGTATGCATTGCCAATAATACAATCTTGCAGCTATTTGTCTTCAACAATAGGTTCTTTATAACTCAATATGTATCTTGAGCAATAATCTTCATCAATATTTCTCCCTTTGTTAAAATTTCCCCTTCTTTTGGGTATACTTCACCATTTGATAATCTTTCTCTTCCTTATGTCAGCAAAAACTCAACTTTGGTATTCTCCTTTATTGTTTCTCTATTATGTTACTCTTTCTCTCCCTCTTTACTCTTTCTCTTCCCCTTTTATAGGAATGCCAAAGGTCATTATAAACTTCAATATGAAACTAATTAAACCTTGTAATTAACCTTGTACCTTGCATGCACAATATACATCAGTTTCATCACAGTCATCTTGGCAACTTCAGAAATGTTCTTAAAGTGTCAACTCTTGCATTAACTCACAAAGATATTACAATTCATCCATGAATTGATGCAACATGCATCCTCACCTAGTGAATTTTGGATAGGGGTAGGACCTCCAATTTACCTCTTAGATAATCAAAAGCATCATTAGGCAAAAACTTAGTAAATATATGTGTAATTTTCTCTTTAGACTTCACATATTCAAGCCTCACTTGTTTCTCTTGTACTTGCTTCCTCAAATAATAATACTTGATTGTCATGTGCTTTTTTTTTGCATGCATCACTAGACTTTTTGAAATATTTATTGCACTTGAGTTATCATAATAAATAATAATAGGCTTGGTTATCTCTTCTTGCATACCTTTCAACAATTTCTTAATCCATACAATATTTGAATAGTTGATTGCAACTAGAACATATTCAACTTTAGTAGTAGATTGTGAAGTACAACTTTATTTCTTACTTATCCTTGTAATCATTACTTTTCCTAAAAAGAAAGCTCCACCACTTGTGCTTTTCCTATCATCAATATTTTTAGCCCAATCAACTTCTATATAGACTTAAAGATTAAAGTCATCATCTTGTTTGTACCATAAGCCATAATCTCTAGTTTCTTTTAGATATCTAAATATCCTTTTCACAACAATCATGTGTGGCTCATTTGGATTAGATGAAAACCTTGCATCAATTCCAACATGTCCAATATTTGGTCTACTATATACAACATATTGTAACTTACCAATCATAGATCTGTATTGTGCTCATTCACCTCTCCAATAGTTTCTTCTTTTGATAATTCACCCCAGTCACCATAGGTGTATTGACTGGCTTAGAATCATCCATCCTAAAAGTTTTCAAGATTTCTTTCACATACTTAGATTGAGTCACATGTATTCCTTTCCTTGTTTGATAGACTTGAAATCCATTGAAAAATTCAATCTCACCAAACATTGACATCTAAAATTTTGTACTCATTTGATCATAAAATGTCTTACATACCATGTCATTTCCTCCAAATATAATGTCATCCAAAATTATTTGAGCAATCAATACCATATCATTAGATTCATTTTTCAAATATAGATTACCATTCTCACTTGTTCTAGCAAATCCAATCTTAATCAAACTTATTGCTTTCCACATCATTCTTCTCTACAAACTCATAAAATCTTACATTTGCACTTTCAATCATCTTGTTAAGAGATTTGTTCAAACACTTATAAGCTTTTCTATTAGATAAATAACAAAGGAATATACCTTCATCTCATTTAAAATTAAATTCACCATTCCTTGCATCCTTTTAAATATAATATCTACTTTCAAAGATATTGAAAAAACCTACATTTAGTATATGACCATATCAAAGTTCGTAGGGTGCTTGTTTGTTCCTTTCTTAAATTGAACTTGATTGAGAGTATAAACAAAAATACTACTTGCTTCTCTTTAGAATATCTAAGAATCATCCTTTTCAATCATTAGTGTCCTTGTACAATCCATAATCAACTTATTTCTTCTCTCAGTAATCCCATTTTGTTGTGGTGTCCTTGGTGTAAAAAATGTATCTTAGTACAATTCGCAACATAAAAGTTAGTAAATTTAATAGACATAACTCACAATTGTTGAAGTTGATGAAAGATCAACCCATTAGCTCCCAAGAATCACCTGCATGCAAACACCTATCACAAAGAAATAGAGAAGCAAAAATCTATGGAGGCTAGAATTGCTAGATCCATAGATGAGACATTCTTGATGAGAAAAAAGATAAATTTCTATTATCAAAAGTGAATGAATTAAAATTACAAAGAGATCAATCCTTATAAAATGAGATCAAAACTCTAACAGGGTAAAACCTAGGTTGCATGACAATCTTTAATAAAAGAATTAATTATTATAAGCCTAAAGTTTAGCTTAAGTAAACTAGAGATAAAAATGACCTCATAATTAAATAAAAATAATTTAATTAATAAGGAAATATATTATTACTCTAACACCCCCCTTTAAGATAAACTTAGTGAGTAGCTAAAAATATAGAAACTACTTCTGAAAGAAAATTGGGTCCTAGTAAGAAGGCCTTGATGAGGTACCCAGGCACAACCAAATCTTTGTAAAGAGGAGAAATAGAAAAAACCACATGGGAAAACCCTACTCCAAAAAGAGATGGAAAGAATGTTCCAAAAGATAGAAACAAAATGATGATCATGAAGAACATCATTGAAGCATGAAGTTGCAAACACTGCCAAATTGCTGATCTAAAGAACCTCCACTATATAGAATATGACTAGGTAAAGAAGACTAAGTATGAAGAGCTGATCAATTGAAGATGAAAGGTATCTTCATGGCCTCCAAAAATAGGAATGAAAGAATGTATATATGGTAAATGATCCATCTCACCAAAATGCATAGGTATCCAACCACTACAATTGCCTAGTACATAGGATCAAATACTGAATATATAGTTCACTCCCTCAAACCAAGAAAAAAAAGGAACCAACATAAACCCCATCTAGTGCTAAGAGGTAAGACATGAATACTGAAACTAAATGCAATATCTCATGTAGAAAGAAGAACTAGGAACATCAAGAGTGCAAAAGAAGTACAAACACCTATACTGACACATGTCATCGACACATCATGAGGCTAATGTCATGGAAGGAACACTTACTTGACAAAGGAAGATGGTTAATATGGCCAACATAAAACCCTCCAAGGAACTTTATAATGTAGTGTGAGTACAAAAAAACACAAAGATGTCCAAGATCCTAAAATGTAATAGAGTGGCTCTTTATCTTAGTGCATTTGAAAAAATACTACAAAAGGATGTCAACAAAGATCAAAAGAGACATAAGGCTTATACAATAGATACTATAACTCATGAAAAAATATCTAAAATAATAAAATTGATCCCCAGACCTGAAACAACCAAGATATCTATTAGAGTGGAGAAAAGAAAAAAATTGAATGAGATGTGCCTGGAATAGAATTTGGAAAATAAAATGTCTCAAAATATGTCTCTTAGAGTGCAAAAATAGAACTTCTG
The DNA here is from genome assembly GCA_028749045.1 of Cupressus sempervirens. NCBI lineage: Eukaryota > Viridiplantae > Streptophyta > Pinopsida > Cupressales > Cupressaceae > Cupressus > Cupressus sempervirens. Next base: position 329,532,276 of record CM053783.1, read on the forward strand.
AATTTTACAGCCAAAATAGGCCACTAGATAGCATCAAAAATCCAAATAAACTATACCATCATGATAGGTTTGGAATCAACTTTCTGACACTTCTTTCAAATTGAAAAATAAAGTTCGGATGAGTAAGTTATGGCCAAAAAATCACATGTAGGTCAAAAAGTGTTGGAAAAGTGGGAATTTTTTTTTTTACCTCGAGATCTCTAGCAAATGCCTCAAAAAGTGGGTCCAACAGTACCAAAAATTGCCTCAGGAAACATGCCAATTATGTATCAAAACTGTCTCGATTTGTGTACTAAAAAATCTCATTTTGCGTGAAAAAATTGATTTTCTGCCAAAAATCACAAAATTGCCATCTCAAGAAATGTGTCAAAAACCTCAATTTGTGTGCTAGAAAATTTGAAAGTTATTACATCGAGAAATGTATCAAAAAATAAAATTGTTTTCTTAGGAAATGTGTCCAATCTAGGAGCAAAATTTTTAGCCTCAAATTCCAACTGTCTCCAAATTTGACAAATTTTATATGAAAATAGGGGTTTTTGGGCACTTTGAGCTCAATGACGATGTCCATTTGGGCTCAAAGTGCATTGAAAATGGTGACCCCTAGATTCAATACAAAAAAAATTTGAAAAATAAAACCCTTTGAATGAAAAGCACAGATCTGAAAGCCAAGAAAAACTTCTCATAAACATAATAGAGGCATAAAGATCTGGAGCTTTGATACCATGTTGGAGTTGATCAAAGATCAACCCCATAGCTCTCAAGAATCACCTACATGCAAACACCTATGACAAAAGAGAGAAGCAAAAAGCTATGGAGGCTGAAATTGCTAGATCCATAAATGAGACATTCTTGATGAGCAAAAAGATAAATTGCTATTATCAAAAGTGAATGAATTAAAATTACAAAAAGATCAATCCTTATAAAAAGAGATCAAAAGTTTAACAGGATAAAACCTAGGTTGAATGATAATAATTAATAAAAGAATTAATTATTATATGCCTAAAGTTTAGCCTAAGAAAACTAGAGATAATAAGTGTCTTAATAATTAAATTAAAATGGTTTAATTAATAAGGAAATATCTTATTGCTCAACAACAACCTCTATCATACCTTAAAATTTCAAATATTTTCTAGTTTCTTTTTCAAGTCTAGCTTTATACCATTTGAACATAACAAACGCATGTATTTTCACTTTCATGAACATAACAATCATTGTTCTTGAATAGTTATCAACAAATAATATGAAATAACTATCAACACCAATTGGTCCATATAGATCAATATGCACCAATTCTAGGACATCATTTAAAGTGTGTGTTGGTTGAAAAACTAGATTTTGTCATCTTACCAAGTTGACATTCTTTACACACAACATTCTTTGATTTTTTCAGATTTAGTAAGTCTCTTAATTTTTTCTTTCTACTAACTTTCACCATGTTCTCAAAGCTTACATAACACAACCTTTTATGCCATAGCCATACATCCTCAACTTTAGAAAACAAGAATGTCTCAATAATAAGATCAAGGTAGAATACATTACCATTTGTTTGCATTTCCATTCCAAACATATTACCTTCATCATTTAAGACTTTGACTTTTCTATTATAAAATTCAACTTATGACCTGAATTATTCAATTGTGCAATACTTAAAAGATTGTACTTTAGTACTTGTACTCAATATGCATCATCACACTTGATCTTATCATTTAATATTAGTGATAATTAACCTGTCATCGGACATGGAACATGATTACCTAGCTTAACAATTCCACCATCATCAATTTCCTCAAAATTTTCAAACTTAATTAGATCACCAATCATGTGACATGAGCATACACTATCTATAATCCATGAGTAATTCTTATTAATATGTGAAATAAGGGCAATTTCAATTTCATACCTTTCTCCATTAGGATCTTCCTTGATTGCAACATATACCATCTCAATTGTTTCCTTGTCATCATCAGAACTAGACTCAGTGTGCTCTTCTTCAATAATGTAGCATGATTTACTCTCTATCTTTGTAATCTCTATTCTTCTTGTACTTGCAATCATTCTTGTCATTTATATCACTCTTACTTTAGTTAGGACATTTAGCAACAAAGTGACCAACCTCATTATGTTTGAAATAAATTAGATGTAGTTTACCTTTGTATTTATATTTGGTTCTTGACAACCTTCTTGCAAGCAATGCTTCAAGTTCATCCAGATCATCCTCAGATTTAGATTCACACATCTTTAATTTTGTTTTCTTTCTTGGAACTTCCAATAGTTGGGGAAGATTTAAAAGCATTTCCAATTGTAACCATTTTCAATAGCAGAAACATTGATAACTCCTCCAATGGATTTGATTACTTTTACAACTTCTTTGATTCAGTTTACATATTGTGTAACATTTTCACCTTCTTTCATTCTGATGTCATCATATTTTCTCCAAGACTTTTAACTTTGGCTCTCCTTACATTATCATCTCCTCCACGTACAAGTGTTAGCTTATCCCACATGTGTTTTGAAGTAGTGGAGTTCTTTATATCATCAAAATTGACATCATTTCGTATATGCTATCTCAATCATCATACTATTGTTATTGTGACCTTATTAGTCCCATCAAACAATTTTAGTACCAACCAACATTCATAATCATCATAAAATTTCACTCAGTGTATTCATTCAACTTCACATTTAACTCATGCAATTACTTTACTCAAAACTATTCATTCATTGTTCTATTTTAACTGACTGACAATAATAAAACTTAATTATTATCGACCATAAACTTAATTGTTACCAAATTGCAATAAAATAAAAATAACATGAAAATTAACTTACAATAACAATATTTACACATTTAACACCAATATTTTAACATAGAAACCATGTTAAGGGAAAAACTACCTGAGACTGATAACTCAATTTTTTTTTACTTTTCTAAAGTGAGCTTTGTTAAGAGACAACCTTGTTAAAAGTTACAAACAAATTGCCAATGTGACCTTGTTAGATAATTTTAACTAAAAGATCATCCAAACCTTATCACTCCTTGATCTTGTCTAAAGAGATGCCTTCTCTAAAAGACTTACAACCTCCATTAATCAATGTTACCATATATAATTTCAAAGACTTGTTAGGTCCACTCGGTTACAAGATTTTCTACTAAAATGATTAGAAAGTAACAATATAAATATTGATCTATTTAAGTATAGCAATACTTTGCTTGTTTAGATATCCTTCCTATTCCTATCTCTGTCTGATCTTTGTCTTTTGATCTCATTTCTTTGTTCTCTTGGTTTTATGATTCATCCCCCTCTCAATTATCTAACAAAATGACCCATCTCATCGAAATGCATAAGCACCCAATCATTGCATCCACCTAGTACATATGAACAAATAATGTACACATAGCTCACTCCAATGAACCAAGGAGGCATTATAACCAAAAGAATAAATCCTGGTATAATGAAAACATGAGGGAGGAGATATGAAACTAAAAAGGATGGCCAACAAGAACTGTATGTCGAGGAATTAGGAACATAAAAATGCACAAAAATGACATAAGTATCATGAGGTGATTAGTCTTAAGACAGATATCATGAGGCTAATGTCATGGAAGGAACACTTATGCGATAACGGTAGATAAAAAAGGTAAACATCAACCCTCTATGACACTTTATAAGTAGTGCATGTACAATAAGACACAATATGTGGTATATCCCATGAATACAACACATAGTGACACTTTATTTCAATGTGTTTGCATAAAGATTCTTACAAAAGATGTCTACAAAAATCAAAACAGACAGATGTTAATATTAAATAACCTACAAATATTAAATAATAATAAAATAAAATATAATTTGTTATTATTATTAAATTGACTATATTATAATCATATATAAATTAGACTACATTTATTGCAAATTGATAAATATTAAATGTAAGGAAACTTAGAAACAAAGAATATAACTGTTTCCACATAACCCATAATAGATTTGAAATAAAAACAGAATTAAAATCCACATGCAAGAGAATAGACAACATACCCACAAAATTGTGACACAAGATATACCATGGGAAACCCTCATTGAGGGAAAAAACCCAACCTCCAAAAGCATCCATCACTATGTATTATTCAGCAAAAAAATACCATTTCCATACAACTATTGAAGCCTTCATGGCCATAGACACAACCGAGAAAACTATGTGAACAAGCATGAATCGACACATCCCATGCCATGCTTCCAACCTTCACAAATGCTCCCTTGGCTAACCTATTACGCCATATCCCGCTCGACTCTTGCCTTTCTCCTTCTTACTCTACAACAACTACCCTTGCGGCTGCTTATATAGTAGCAAGTTCCACAAAACCACCAAGTGGTATTACATAAACCATGTGCTACCTAACTCATTGACCCCACATTTAATATTGGGCATTTAATTCTTTTCCCCAATATTAAATAATTACATAAAATATTATCACAATGTTACAATACAACTCATCAAGAATATTCCATGGGAATCTTTATATGTTGCACTTCCATCTAGGTGGAACATTACATGATAAAATAAAATAATAAAATATAACAATATTATGCAATGTGTGCAACACCCATTATCTCAACAATCTCCCACTTGTTGTATACATTGCATAGGGTCAATCCATAGCCACACAAATGAACAAGGGAACAATCCCTCCAAGCACATCCACCATCATGGATCAAAATACACCAAGTGCTCCATCTTGTTACCCGCAAAAAAATCAAAGTATCTAGCATCTCAAACATGAATGATCTCACCTCCTATTATGTCATTGCCACTGGACATACATAGAAGCCATCCAAAGAGAAAGCCACCCAACCCGTTGCATTAGAAGATCATAAAATCCTGTACCAACTAAAATTCCAAGCACAAATAACCTGATCCAAAGGTAATCACATGTATCCGTAGTTGTCAAAATATCTATAGCTAAAATAGCACCCACAGCAAGTGCCAAACCCATCCAACTATCCATACCTCAAAGGTATGCCAAGTGAATCTCATATCATCAACATATCCAATCTGTAACCTGCAATCACAAGCCTCAAGAGAAATACCTACCACATATATACCAAGAAGCTCCCATTGCAAAAGATAATGTCAAATCTATAACCAATCCACTCACATCTCAAAGAAGTGAATCCATGTAGTATCAAAGACATCCACAATACATAAATTGATATTCTACAAGAACAACTCTCATAACAAGTCTCTAATGCTCTCCCAAGTTCTCCACAACCAACAGAGGAAAGAGATAAAGTAATGACTATGTCATCTCTCACATGACATACATGAACACAAACTAGTGATCACAATCTCTAACCAATCTCAAATCCAATGTAGGCAAAACTAAACATCCAAGAAGATAAACCAATACCAGAGAAACCATGCAAATCATAACCTGTATCATGTCCTTCTACACATACCTCTAGATGTAAACTGTGCAAGTATGATATTCTCCATAAAACCCCAACAAGAAGCCTCAAAAACACTCAAACTATACCATATAACTAATCATGGATGTAAGCCTCTCACAAGAAGGTCAAACTCAATAAACCATTCCTAAACCAAGGAATATGCCCAATATAAAACCATCTCCCAAACTCAACCAACATAACAACATATGAATAGGAGATAACCAATGCTAAACCATCTCTCAAATGAACCCTCCAGAACTAACTCATGTACCATAGCTCAAGATTCATATCCATGAAAGACAAGCATAAATATAATGCAACTGAGAACAACAATGGGCTATACCTCTCAAGTAGCAAACTGCCGAGTAGACCAAGAGTGGGGAATGAGAATGCTCATCAAGATACCCAAGTCTCCAACCAAAACTCATCTAAGAACAATCTCCTCTCAAGTCCATATCAGGTGACTGCACCTCAGAATTCCTATTGAAACCATCAACCATCCCAACAAATACTTCTCTAATCCAAGAGAAATCAACATCACCACCATCTCTAAGTATCCATGAGCACCTATAACCAATCAATCCATGCCAACTCCAAATGCAACATAGCAATATCATGAAGTATCTAGCTTATGATCAAGGTACTCAATACCAAGAAACTAAACCACGATCAATGTCAAAGTTCCAACCATGGCCTCAGGAACATAAACATGACAACATGATCTAACTATCTCGACCAAAGAGATAACATGCTCCACATGAACAAACTATAACATGTCACAACTCTAAATGCGTATCAAGAGTATACAATGACATAATAATGAAACCATCCTACCAAAGATAACATGCCAAATAAAAGCATAAATCGTACCTTTGCCGATAACTCTATGAGTCCTCAAGATGTAACCATCTCCACACACCATGAAGAAAATCATCTTCACATACTAGGAAGAACCATCTCCACACACCATGAAGATAACCAAGAACTCCATGAGTCCTCAAGATCTAACCATCTTCACACACCATGAAGATAGCAAGTGCACCATGCAAATGTCAAAGACACTTTTGCAGCAACAAGATCTAAGACAAACCTCCAACATCTGCAAACACTCAATAAATATATCAATGCCAAAAAATTCCCACTCAACCGTGGTACCAAGTCATCTATGGCATCATAAAATCCATCTCCTACATGATGATCCAAATCAGACCAGGAACTAATCCTGCACTGTCACCCCATCACTGTCACAAGCTCCCACTAAACCATGTATCCAAGCTATCCACGACAACATGATGAAAAAAATCCATCCTCTAACCATGAGAATCAATCAAAGCATCAAACCATCAAAGAACTCAAAGTGCACATCATGAGCTCCTCAAAAGAAACTAAATAACCATGATCCTCAACCAAGAAGATATACCACCATAACTAAATCAAAAAATCCAAGCTAATAAACATCAAGGATGTACCTGTATATCCAATCATGTCATGCCAAAATTCATGACACCATGATCACATCCGTGAACCGAGCATTTGGTTCTCAAATTGCCTAACTTGTCAGCATTAAATAGTCAACCACATTCCTCCACCATGATTGTACCTGGTAACAACATCTCATCCCTTTTACATGAAGAATAAAATCAACAAATCATGTGACTCAAGGCATGGACAACCCAAATCCAAGCCACCAATCTGAGTATGCATCAATAATGAAAGATCAATGGGCAAAGACAACCCATAACCAAGCTATAAATGCAAGTTGTAAGTATAGAACACTTACAACATTGCACAACTTGTAGATCCAACAAGTCATCATACATATCCAAACCAAACATTGATAACCATATTATCATGAGACCAAACTGAAATATGAACTAAGTATACAATGACATCAAATCTTAAATCTCCAATGCCATAAAATCACAATGTTACCATAGTCAAAATATACCTATAAACTGTTTAGATTAATATATCACCAAATAAATCATGTCTAACCTACACCAAATTTGAACCAATGTATAGAGCTCTCCAAGAGCTTTCCGTTGACTACTCAAAGTCCAAAATCTGACTCTGTATGTCCAAGTTATGCCCTAATCTGTGCTCAAAATAAATAACATCTATATTTAGGGCTCTTAAAACTTAAAAAAAATAAAAAATCATAGAACCAAACCTATACCATATTGTAGTGCTCTGAATTAGCTTTCCAACACCTATAAGAACTCTGGAATTCAATATTCTAAGAGAAAGTTATGGCCATTTTACTAAGACAATCTTTTTACCATTTTTACTGCGATTTTTTATTTTTTATTTTTTTCTGTGACAACAATTCCGACGGGATTAAATTTGATGGCCATCATGAGTTGAAACCAAAAAACTCTATTTCCTCTAAACATGGCCAAACTAGGGCATATTATATATCAAAATTTATGAAAACGTTGACCCGGATCCAATGGTGAGGTCTTTTTTTACCTAGGAGGTCATTTTTGCAAGCTACCCCCCAAAACTCTCACTTAAATGAAACATCCAAAAACCTCTTTTGTCCAACAATTTCACATGCCCAAAATATTTTAACATTCCATCATAGCAACAAATCCAAAACCCTCAGATCTGCAATAAATCATTCATATATCTAGCTCTTTTCTTTTATCCTCTCATGCATTCCTATGGATTCAATCTAGGGTTACAATAATAAAACCATAGCTCTGATACCACTTGTAAGGAAACTTGGCAACAAAGAATATAACTAATTCCACATAACCCATAATAGATCTGAAATAAACATGGAATTAAAATCCACATGCAAGAGAATAGACAACATACCCACAAAATTGTGACACAAGATATACCCTGGGAAACCCTCATTGAGGGAAAAAACCCAACCTCCAAAAGCATCCATCACTATGTATTATTCAGCAAAAAAATACCATTTCCATACAACCATGGAAGCCTTCATGGCCATAACCACAACCAAGCAAACTATGTGAACAAGCATGAATCCACACATCCCAGGCCATGCTTCCAACCTTCACAAATGCTCCCTTGGCTAACTTGTCACGCCTTATCCCACTCGACTCTTGCCTTTCTCCTTCTTACTCTACAACAACTACCCTTGTGGCTGCTTACATAGTAGCAAGTTCTACAAAACCACCAAGTGGTATTACATAAACCATGTACTAAAACCATGTGCTACCTAACCCATTGATGCCACATTTAATATTGGGCATTTAATTCTTTTCCCCAATATTAAATAATTACATAAAATATTATCCCAATGTTACAATACAACTCATCAAGAATATTCCATGGGAATCTTTATATGTTGCACGCCCATCTAGGTGGAACATTACATGATAAAATAAAATAATAAAATATAACAATATTATGCAATGTGTGAAACACCCATTATATCAACATTAAAATATTAAATGAGATATATAATTTTAATTAAATACTATTAAATATTCCTATCTAATAAAATAATATTAAATAATATTGCCATATAAGATGGAAAGACACAACTTTTCAAAATATAAGATATATAAATTTTAAATTTAGAAGAACAAAAGAGATTATCAAAAAATGTTTTTTTTACAAGGAGTAAGGGAAAAAGCTTGGTTCATTACAATGGAGAACACAATCCTTCCTGTAGGGAAATTTCGCAACAAAGAACTCAATAATTTATCTACAGAAAGACATCATTATATTGATGAAAATGAGTTATGAAAAAGATAAAAAAAATAAATTTAAAACATAGGATATTGATGAAAGTGACAACTATAATATGGTGGTGATTATTATAAAGTCATCATTCATATGTGGCTATATTCATGCAAATTTCTTTTATACAAGTGATGGTGGAAATCTATTCATATGTGGCTATATTCATGCAAATTGCTTTTATACAAGTGATGGTGGTTATTTCAATAGTAGCTGAGAACATATAAAATGGTTTGACAATATAATTTTCATTGATCGCATTTAAAGGGGGAAGAAGTGAATTTCTATGAGGTAATACTTCTCACATTTTTTGAAATGGAGGGTAATGTCAATGTAAATCATAGAGAAATGTCTATTGCCTTCTGGGTTTAGTTTTGATAAGCTATGTTTGAGGGATGAGCTGGCTGGAACACTATTGATCTCCAATTATTATTTTAATTATTGATATGTGTGCAAGTGTGAGGCCTCACCTGATCCGCCATAGTATAGATGGCATGTTTGCATTATGATACTTTTAATTTGATGTTTTGATATACTTTAGGACCATAGGGTTATGTGATTTTAATATCTACATTTTAATGATCCACATAGTAGGACCTAATTGATATAATTAATGATTCTATTTCACATTCTAAATTATTTTAATTGCTTTAATAGTAGCCAAATTTGTAGAAATTCTTGAAATGCCAAATTATAATATTAGTGTTAAAGGATAGATTTTGTTATGCTATAGAAGCTAATATTATGTATGAAATGATCAAACACATATAGATGCAGTTTTATGACATGATAGTATCATATTATAATGCAATGCAAAATGTTAAATTGGATTGTGATGACTTATGGTATGCAAATAAATGTTAAATTGAATATGATGAATCATGATATATAGATTTATTATGATAATTTAATTGAAATTATAACACTTTGAATGATTTAATTGAGATGATTAGGAAACACAAATTAAATTGAATTATTTCAATATGGATTTCATAAAATTTGAATTATGCATTTATGATATACATTTTATATGACCTCCTTGGACTATTGATGATTAAGTTTAATGTGCAAGAAGTGCAACCATGAATTTTTTTGGTGGGAAACAAGTTCCAAACCTTTCACAACAAGGATCCCTATAAAGCGATTAGGGCTCATTCTTGGCAATGTTGGAAAACAAGTGTGTAGAGAGAGATCAGTGTTACATGTTATCTCAAAATGAGATGTGATATCATGTCTCCATTTTTATTTCATTGTGATGTAAAAGGGATTCTTCTATCATTGTTTATTGTTGAAGTTGTAGAAGGTAAAGTTTGAGGATTTTGTATATAGTTTACTTGCAAGAAAAATATTCATTGTAAATTTTCACATTTGGTGATTTAATGTAATGTGGAACAATTATGAAATAAGACTCTTCTTATGATGACCTATAAATTTATTGGTAGTACTAGTTCATAGTTGATGTGTGGAAATTTTTAATTGAGATAGATAATTCAATTTGAAAAATAGGTGATTGTAAAGTAAGATCATGTATCATGTTTTAGATATAATGAAAATAAAGCATTATATTTGATAGTTATTGCATATGCATGGAGAATGATTTATTTTTCCCCAAGTTCAATTAGATCCTTATAGGTGAGGGATGCTTTAATAATAATAAACTTGCAAAGAAAATTAGTAGGGTAGTCAAATCAGGACATTGGAAACTCAAAAATACACGATCACCTAAAAAAAGAAAAGAGAGAGAAAGAGGAGAAATGTATTAAACTTAGGGAGAAGACTTCCTGTAGCTTCACTTTTATTCTTTGGAAAATGTATGGAGAAAGAAAATTAATCCTTCCCCAACATACAGAGCAATAAAATATGAAATGAATGTACTAGACATCTTGTGCTTGGGGTGTTAATAAAATAATATATGTACTGATAGTAAGACTCAAGTAATAATAATGACCTAGTCCCTAGATTGGTTGCAATAAAAAACCTTTATAAATCATGTGATGCTTGGGTCATCATTTGAGAAAGCAATACAAAATTATATACTTAAAATAAGACCTATGTCAAATCTATAAAATGCTTGGTCAGATATTTCCTAGACCTAGGTAATATCATATGTAATTCCCCTCCTCCATTTAATAATAAAATTTTAAACAAATAATAAAATAAAATAAAACAACCATCTTACTATACCAAACACATATCCTTATATGGTTCCCAAATACATCCAAAAAGTGGTTTGAAAGTGGAGACAACTATTGACATAAAGTCAACATTGTCCCCCTCTTCCCTAATCATCTCCCTTGGGAAAAGTTTTAGGCGCTTTATAAGAAAAAGATGATTTTGTTTTGCTTTGAGATTAATACCTTGGTTAAATGCACATATATACACTGACATAAACATCATTCACCTTGGATAAAGGAAAAGGTGTTCACCCTTATTCTTAGTGCCTGATTTGGGTAAAGACCTTTACAGGTATGTGCTAGAGAATAAAGGGGAGGCAGGGTAACTTTGCAAGGAAAAGTTGGATGCCAAGTGTCAAGGTAGAGGATGTTATATTTTTTGTGGAATCATATAAACATTAAAAGCCATGTGGTAGTAGTAAGATTTATAATTGGGTCATGTGTTAGTGATATAAAAGGGATAGTAGGCAACCAATGTAAGACAAAAGGGTTGGTTGGTTAGTGTTGTTTCATTAGGGCTATTTAGTTAGTGAATAGGATGTAAGGAGACAAGATTAGTGTTAGGGGTGGAAAATTAAGGAATATATAGTAATTTTAAAAATAAATTAAATTATATGTAAATTAGTAAATTTAAAAGAATAATGATAATAAATATTAATAAATAGATAAATAAATACTCAATTAAAATAATATTGATAAACCATTAATAAATAATCTAAAGACCTAGTTAGTAGTACCTAATTAGTAATTTACCATTATGATTGAAGTTTACGAGTTAGGACTATGTATTCCTAGGGGTACTAAGTAGAGGGGTGTAACGTTGATGGGTAGTTGTGATTCTTTGGTTTGCTATAAAAAAAGAGTTAATAATTGATATGTAGGAAATATAAATGTTAAGTAAGATGTTTTATTTTTTTAAATTTTTTTTTGAAACTCAAAAAGTGGAAATGTATTTAGTAAAGTCAGGATCATAACATTATAATAAATTTGTTAAGTTGCAAAGGAAAGATGTAATTGGAAATCACATATAGTTGATAGCTAGCAGTGAGATGAATCAACGTGGGTTAGAGGCTAGGTTGCCCGTCATCTTCATTTTATAATTATTTTATTAAAATCATAAATATAATTTAATTTAAAAACAATGTGAACCATTGCATACCTATACTAAAAAAAAAAAGTATATTTAAGTCAATATATGGCACGTAATTCCTTCCACAAACTAAGACCAAATAATCATGGTATTCTAGTGTTAATTTATAAGGTAATATATATATGTGAAGGTATAAGTATGACATTATTTACATCTTAGTTAGGGCATGCAGTAATTAGTATGTACACCCTTTCGATGAAATATACCTATGGATATATATAATTAGATCATGAACTTACAAGCCTCTACAATTAAGTAGGAAGAAGTTGATTTTAAAAAGAGGGTTGTAAATTGAGTAACATAAATGAGATTAGTAGAGATTCTTGTTAGTAAGCAACAAAGTATTAGAAAGAATGTAAGTTTAGGGTTAGGGATATTAGAATATTAATGATTAAAGATTGTAACTAAATTTGTAGTTAAAATTAAAACGGTAGCCAAATCTATAATTGAATTAGTAGAGTATAAGGAAGTGTAAGAAAATAAAAATATTAAAATAATTAGATAAAATGATAAAGATAATAATGTTATTTTTTTTGGTTGTGATTTGCCTTGAAATCTAGGGCATGACATTCTGGTATCAGAGCCATGTTTCACAACACTTGGGCATTAATGGGTCCTTGTGTGATATATGATTTTCAAGTTAAAAACAAAAAAATGTGATTAATTATTAAAAATAAATAAATAATAACAATAATAATTCAAAATAGAGTATGTCCTTCTATGATATTAGATCCATAATAAGTATTAATTCTTTGAAAAGATAGGTAAGCTATATAGTCTAGAATATTACTCAGTGGTAATAATGATATCTTGAACTTCTAAGGATTAAGATATGTGAATACTCTACAAAGAAGTAAGAGTGAGATAAGTAGTAGCATGCGAAGCTAAAGTCCTTAAATCACATGATAATAAGGGGAATTTATACAATACCCTTCCAAGTAGCTACAAGACTTATTGGGTGATGATCAATGATCATGTCGTGCATAAGAGTAGTTTAGGGTATACCAAGATTTAAAGGATTAAGTGTATTTGTAATTGATACTTAAGTGAAAACTATAGGGTTGTGAATAAGTATCCTATTATGAAGTTCTAGTGGAATAATGATCAAATACTATACTTTTTGGAGTGTTTTATGTTTCAACTGTCATGATAGAGACTCTCTATATATTTTTGATAATGAAAACCATACATGAGGATAGAGAGTAAGAGATTCCCTCATGATATGATATTTTGTAGATGCTAGCTCTACAAGTACTCCTTATATATAATACCTTATTAGGATTTGACAGCTCTGGAACAATATGTGAATAAATGTTTAAATGCAAAAATAAAAGGAGAAAAACATAAGCACATAGGAAACATATAGATTTAACTAAGGGCTATGTTCATGTGCACAATTGTGGTACCCTTCTTATTATCCAATGATTATGGTAGAAAACCCTTACAACTCAATATCACCACAAGAACAACCTATCTCATTATACATCACATTTTCACACAATCCCTAATCCCCAGCTAATTTGATATATATATATATGTATGTATGTATGTATGTATGTATATATATTTCTGCTTTAGGGTTATAGTGTGCCTATCTAAAGAAGGTGCAATAAAATAGGAGCATACTTTTTTTACCCCAAAAAATTATGAAGTATGTATAGTACTTCTCTAGTAAGTCGCCAAGTCACCACAAACTAATGTAACTATTTCAAATTTTAATGCAAACCCATTCCTTGCAAGATTTGTCATTACACATTGAATGGCCCTTGTTAGAAAGATAGATTAATATAGGGTTATCTCCTTGGTCCTTCTGGTTGTGACCCTCTATATAGATTAATATAGGGTTATCTCCTTGGTCCTTCTGGTTGTGACCCTCTAGTATCATACTCCAAGGTGCGTAATACAAATTTTGATCATTTGTATAGCCAAAGGGTTGAAAGAAATACTAGGCATAAGAGATTTTCTATTGTAACTAAAAGACAAATTTTCCTCTTCCTTCCACTTGGAAGACCTTGGTATGACTGCATCATCATTATGGATTATTTTTGACCTTGATTTCCATTTTGTTGGTTATTGAGAGTATTAATTTCCTTGATTTCTTATGATGGTCCCATTGCCTCAAGCACATGTTTTTTTATCGAAGATTTACCATTGTCGCTACACTTATGTTTGTTTCCTTTAAATTGGTTCTTTTATCTTGGATTTGAGCTATTTATGAGGATTTTTCTTGTGAATAATGTTGATAAGTCTATTAAACTATGATTTATGAAATGGCCATACCAAGAGGTATTCCTGAAAAATTGTGTATAAAATTAGGACATCATGAGATTGCATTGTGAAACTGTTAGATAGGGCCCCTAAAAAACCATCTCTTCTTACATCATAAATATGAACTTATTCATATCACAAAGAGCATAGAAATAGATTTTCCTTGATTTGTTACCAGAGGAACATACACCATGTTAAGGACCCTAAGTAAGAGTGTTAGAAGTGATAAAATATTTAATGGGCATTTGAACTGTTATATTTAAGTAAGACGATGTAAGCATTTCAATAATGGGTAAGACTGTGGTAATAGAGAACTAGCAGAATGATCAAAGTAAGATTAAAGAACATGGAGTAGAAACCATGTGATACAAATTTTGGCCAAATACCTAATAATTATGCCAAACAAATAGTACACAATGACCTAGTTGTATAACTAAGAATCAACCAAGAATATAACACAGTGACAACCAAGTGGCTACATTGGATAGATAGTAAACAACACTAGACATTTAGCAAAAACAATGAAATTATTGGAATATTGGCAAAAAATTAAAAAAACCCATCAAGCAAAGAAATCTGTCATCAAAAGCTAAATTTTGGACTATAGTCATAAAACTTAGTCAGTGACTAGGAGACTAAATAACTTAGAATGGTAAAGAATAAAGTTAGTTTGTGTTAATTAATAGTGAATATAAGAACATTGAAAGAGAATAATTACTAAGCATAGGGTTGTGTATATAGGAATAAGAATTACCAAGAGAATGAATGTCCAAGGTAAGGATAACAGAGAAAGAAGAACAAATAACACCTTATGTGAAATAAGTAGGTTAATAGTGCTATTAGTTGGTAAATGGGAATGCTGTCAATTAAAAAAGAATGAGGAAGCTAGTAATAAGAACCCACAAACATGAATGATCTGACTTGAAAAAATGAGATTGCATCATGTGAGATTGAGCTTCAAATACAATCTTATCATCGTTATATTCTTAAACCCCAAGAGATTGTGTAAACATCTGAAAGCCTTAATAACTTTAAGAAAACTCTTGTACCAAGTAAATGATTATGTAAGGGATACTTATGTTAGACAATTAAGGATTATGGTAGGTACACCAATGGTTAGATGATAACTAATCAATGAAATTGTGAAATAATCTGTCATATGAGGATTTATTCATACCAAGGGGGATCCTTGAAAAACCATCTAGAGAATTAGTGCACTATTAAACCTTCTTGTTAAGCATTGTAAAGCTACTAGACAAGATCCAGAAGGCACCATCCTTTTTCTATGTTGTAAATATGAAGAATGGTCAAACTCCTTGAAAAATCCATTAGCACAAATATAGATTGTATCTTACACTTGTTGAGACTATAGGCAAACACTATGCTAAGAACCTTAAGTAAGGGCATAAAAGTTTATCAATTAGACCTTGGTAAGGAAAAGATTGGTTTATTACCACCAATAAGTAGAAGACTTAAGTTGGGCCAAACTTGGTAAATGCAACATAGAAAAGATCATAGTACTTGCACCCTGTTGATGAACTCCAAGAGGAAGTTCATGCCCTGGGGGAGTATGTGAGGCCTCCCCCAGTCCTCCATAGTATAGATGACATATTTGAATTATGATACTTCTAATTTGATGTTTTGATATACTTTAGGACTATAGGCTTATGTGATTTTAATATTTGCATTTTAATGATCCACACTGTAGGACCTAATTGATATAATTAATGATTCCATTTCATGTTCTAAATTATTCTAATTGCTTTAATAGAAACCAAATTTATAGAAATGATTGAAATGTCAACTTATAATGTTAGTATTAAAGGATATATTTTGTTATGCAATAGAACCTGATATTATGTATGAAATGATCAAACACATATGGATGCAATTTTATAACATAATAGTATCAAATTATAATGCAATGCAAAATGTTAAATTGGATTATGAAGACTTATGGTATGTAGATAAATGTTAAATTGAACATGATGAATCATGATATGTAGATTTATTATGATGATTTATGATATGCATTATTGAAATTCTAACACTTTGAATGATTTAATTGAAATGATTAGGAAATGGAATTTAAATCGAATTATGTTAATATGGATTTTGTAAAATTTGAATTATGCATTTATGATATACATTTTATATGACCTCCTTGGACTATTGATTCTTGAGTTTAATGTGTAGGAAGTGGAACCATGAACATTTTTGGGGGGAAACAAGTTCCAAACATTTGTGAACACAGTTAACCAAGGCGAATCTTTGGGAAGATTCAAAAGCCTCATTGTGAAAGTATTTTTATTCGTAAATGTGAGTTTACTTACATGTAGAAATTTTTAATTCCAAAGATGCATTAGGGGAATATTATGGTGATGTGGAATATGTTGTAGGTGTCACTTGACACTTGTGGACTTTGTGTGTAATTGACATGTCATTTAGGGTTTTAATTTTGGAGGAAAATTACCCTAAAACTAATTATCCTATTAATGAGTAAGTAAACCCACTTGACAAGGGTAAGATGGGTCACAATCATAGGAAATTCGAATTTGGACTTGGCTTGGGTTTTGAGGTGTCATTAGGCAGTCCCAAGGTGTCTTTTATGTTATAATAAGTTACCCATATGATAGTATATCAAGTTAGGAACACAATTTTGACCATGTGAGTGACTAGACAACCTAAGGGGCCCTTTACCCATGTATTCTTCCATCAATTCGAATTTGGAGTTGTCACATGTGTTTTCTCCCATGTTCCCACTAAGTCAAATATAGCAAATTTAGAGGAGACAAGTTTGTAAGAGGAAGTGGCTAGGTGTCTTTACTAAAATAGTTAGTCGAAAGGCCTTATTAGAGAGTCTTGGTCAAATTAGTGGGTTGTTCACCTACTCTCTAAGTTTAGATATAGTTAGGTTTTGGAGGGAGATTAAGGGAGTTCTACTACAACTATCATTGCCTTTAGCTTGGACTAAGGTTGGTGTCTCAAACCATGTTTCATTTTATTTCTTTTAGTATGGAAAAATAAATTTACAAGTATGGAGGATTTGTCAATGGAGCATGCATTGTATTGTGAAACTTGCATTGTGGACTTTGGTATTGTGTTGTGGTAATGTGAATGTGCAATGTGTTTTTGAATATTTCTTGGTTTTACCTTCTTAATTTTCTTGTTTGTATGTGAGTGTTGAATGTGATCATGGGTGTGAAGGCTTCACTCACCCTTGAGAGGGAAGAGAAGCCTTGGGTGAAGGGATTAGTTGGACTCAACATTGTAGTTGAGAAGATTTACCTCATGATGGGGAGTTTGTTGTTCTTACATGGAGTATGGGCTCCATTCAAGCCATATACCATTATTGTGTTTTGGGAGATACAAAGGGGTTTTGTGTGTATGAAGGAGGAGATTTGTATGATGGCCTTGAGAGGAAAATACAATTGTAATATGATGATTATGTTGGTTATGGAATCTCCTCTTTGAAGAGCCCACCTTCTCCCAATGTGAAATGATTCCAATGGTGAATCAATGTGCAAGCCATGGGAGGGATTTATTTTTTGTTATGTGTTATGCTCATGCAATGGAAAGTGATGTATGTGTGTAACCAATTTAGATCTTGTTTCCCTTGCTTAGTGGGTGTCTTCATAGAAGCCTAGGATGGGAGGTGAGCCTCCATGGTTCCAAGTTTTGTGTTGTGTTGCAGGTTTTGAAAAGAGGATCCCTATGAAGAGATTAGGGCTCATTCTTGGCAATGTTGGAAAACAAGTGTGTAGAGAGAGATCAGTGTTACATGTTATCTCAAAATGAGATGTGATATCATGTCTCCATTTTTATTTCATTGTGATGTTAAAGGGATTTGTCTATCATTATTTATTGTTGAAGTTGTGCAAGGTAAAGTTTGAGGATTTTGTGTATAGTTTACTTGCAAGGAAAATAGTCATTGTAAATTTTCACATTTGGTGATTTAATGTAATGTGAAACAATTATGAAATAAGACTCTTCTTATGATGACCTATAAATTTATTGGTAGTAATAGTTCATAGTTGATGTGGAAAAATTTAATTGATATAGATAATTCAATTTGAAACATAGGTGATTGAAAAGTAAGATCATGTATCATATTTTAGATACAATGAAGAGAAAGCATTATATTTGATAGTTATTGCATATGCATGGAGAATGATTCATTTGTTCCTAAGTTGAATTAATTCCTTATAGGTTATAGATACTTTAATAATGATAAATTTGCAAAGAAAATTAGTAGGGTAGTCAAATCAGGACATTAGAAACTCAAAAATACACGATCACCTCAAAAAAGAAAAGAGAGAGAAAGTGGAGAAATGCATTAAATTTAGGGAGAAGACTTCCTGTAGCTTCACTTTTATTGTTTGGAAAATGTATGGGGAAAGAAAATAAATCCTTCTCCAACATACAAAGAAATAAAATATGAAAGGAATATACTAGGCATCTTGTGCTTGGGGTGTTAACAAAATAATACATGTACTGATAGTAAGACTCAAGTAAAAATAATGACCTAGTCCCTAGATTGGTTGCAAGAAAAGACCCTTATAAATCATGTGATCCTTGGGTCATCATTCAAGAAAGCAACACACAATTATATACTTAAAATAAGACCTGTGTCAAATCTACAAAATGCTTGGTCACATATTTCCTAGACTTAGGTAATATCATATGTAATTCCCCTCCTCCACCATTTAATAATAGAATTTTAAATAAATTAAAAAACAAAAAAAAACAACCATCTTACTATCCCAAACACACATCCTTCTAAGTTTTTGAGATACATGCAAAAAGTGGTTTGAAAGAGGAGACAACTGCTGACATAAAGTCAACCCTGTCCTCTTCTTCCCTAAGCATCTCCCCTGGGAAAAGCATTAGGCGTCCCCCTAGAAGGTTGGCGCTTTGTAAGAAAAAGATGATTCTATTTTGCTTTGGGATTAATACCTTAGTTAAATGCATATATATACACTGACATAAAAATCATTCACCTTGGATAAAGGAAAAGGTGTTCACCCTTGTTCTTAGTGCCTGATTTGGGTGAAGTCTTTTAGGGGTATATGCTAGGGAATAAAGGGGAGGTAGGGTAACTTTGCAAGGAAAAGTTGGATGCCAAGTGTCAAGGTAGAGGATGTTATATTTTTTGTGGAATCATATTAATATTAAAAACCATGTGGTAGTAGTAAGGTTTATAATTGGGTCATGTGTTAGTGATAGAAAAGGGATAGTACGCAACCAATGTAAGACAAAGGGGTTAGTTGGTTAGTGTTGTTTCATTAGGGCTATTTAGTTAGTGAACAGGATGTAAGGAGATAGGATTAGTGTTAAGGGTGGAAAATTTAGGAATATATGGTAATTAAAAAAAAAAATTAAATTATATGTAAATTAGTAAATTTAAAATAATAATGATAATAAATATTAATAAATAGATAAATAAATACTTAATTAAAATAAAATCGATAAACCATTAATAAATAATCTAAAGACCTAGTTAATAGTACCTATTAGTAATTTACCATTATGATCGAAGTTGACGAGTCAGAACTATGTATTCCTAGGGGTACTAAGTAGAGGGGTGAAAAGTTGATGGGTAGTTGTGATTCTTTGGTTGATATAAAAAAAGTTAATAATTTATATGTAGGAAATATAAATGTTAAGTAACATGTTTTATTTGATCATTTTTTTTTGGAACTTGAAAAGTGGAAATGTATTTAGTAAAGTTAGGATCATAACGTTATAATAAAATTGTTAAGTTGCAAAGGACAAATGTAATTAGAAATCACATATAATTCATAGCTAGTAGTGAGATGAATCAACCTGGGTTAGAGGGTAGGTTTCCCATCATCTTAATTTTATAATTATTTTATTAAAATATTAAACATAATTTAATTTAAGAAAAATGTGAACCATTGCATACCTATACTAAAAAAATATATATTTAAGTCAAGACATGGCACACAATTCCTTCCACAAGCTAAGACTAAATGATTGTGGCATTCTAGCGTTAATGTGTAAGATAATATATATAAGTGAAGGTATAAGTATGACATTATTTACATGTTAGTTAGGGCATGCAGTAATTAGTGTTTACACCCTTTCAATGAAATATAGCTATGGATATATATAATTAGATCGCAAACTTACAAGCCTCTAAAATTAAGTAGGAAGAAGTTGATTTAAAAAAGAGGGGGTTGTGCACTGAGTAACATAAATGAGATTAGTAGAGATTCTTGTTAGTAAGCAATGGATTATTAGAAAGCATGTAATTTTAGGGTTAGGGATATTAGAATATTGATGATTAAAGATTGTAACTAAATTTATAGTTAAAATTAAAATGGTAGCCAAATCTATAATCGGATTAGTGGAGTATAAGAAAGTGTAAGAAAATGAAAATACTAAAATAATTAGATAAAATGATAAAGACAATAATGTTAAAAAAATATATTTGTGGTTGTGTTTTACCTTGAAATTTAGGGCATGACAAAAAGGGCTTCAATCTTGTAGGCTCAATGTTTGAAAACTGAAGAGGAGAAAGCAATGAGAATGTTGTTGTAAGAACTAAAAATTAGAAGCATTGCCACATACTAAAATTTGAAAAGTCAAATGTCAACTACATATATATACACACTTATTTCCATTTCATCAAAGTTGAATATAATTTGACAATGACATTCAAATGAGTTACAAAGATGAAAAATGTCATCATAAATATCATAACTTGAACATAATTAATGTAGTTTAAATCCAATACAAAACTGATCACATGTCAGTACTATACTGCATAAGAAGTGTAATATACACATAATCATGTCGATCTTAAGTCGTACAAGTATGTCGACCTGCATGCCAAACATAAGCATAGCATCATTACATCATATGATATAAAACATATATATAATAATATAAACATAAAAATTAACATGCCATCAGACCAGAGAGTCCATCTGTACATTGTCTTATCTCCAAGCCATCAAATCACTATCCATTTTCTATCATGAGATGAAAGAGTGGTCCAAGTGCTTTTACCACCCAACCATGGAGTGGTTAGCTCTGCAAGGTTCTCTTGTTAAGAAGAACTACCTGACCCTAGCTCAAGTAGGCTAGCAACTCAGTATAGTTGGATTGGAAAGATCAGGTGCAACTAAGTGATCAAATCTACTTACACCTATGTCTAGTATATACATTGACAAGGATATGGAAGAGGGAAAATAAAAGAAAATAACCTTTGTATTTCAATCATATGCATAAATATTTTACCGAGCTTGGCAAGCATCATGAACCAGTTAAAATGTAAAAGAATGGTCGGTAATATATACGAAACACTAACACAAGTTTCCAATAATTACCCTCGTCTTTGATCCCACATTCAACACCCTTCCCAAAATCAAAAATATTACTTCCGAATACAAAATATAAGAAAATAAATATACAAAATGGTTGAGAAAGAGAGTTTAAGAATTCACTATTTTAAAAATTCTGAACTAGTGTACTCTTTAAATGATAAAATTCACTTTTGTTACACAAGTACTAAACAACACTTTGATGCAAGTGATCCTTAGTCATTCATCCATCCTATATAAAATTTTAGCAATTTCTACATTAAAGTTTCTATGATACTCAAATTAGAAGCAACTTTTCATATTTAAAAATAATAAAATAGGACAAAGAGTTTCTTTAATTTGTACTACATTATGGTTAGTGTGGCTCTACTTCTAGCCGTCACTATCATTGTCTATATTCAGAGCTGTGTAAGCTGGAGTGTGAGCTTTGGTAACTATACTCTACTTATGCTTATATCAAAAAGTTGTCTTTGTTGCTAGAGCTCCCTTGCCATGAAATTCCACAAGGCCATCCATTCACTGGATTTACATAGGGTCATAGTAGAAAATTTAGGAAATGGAATTTATCTCTATCGTCAGAATTGGAATTTATCTCTATCTTTGAATGCTACAAAACTTATCATGGCCAAGGTAGCTCCAAGCCTCCTCTCATAAACAGACTTTGGTAATTTAGTCAGACAATTTTCCTCCTTTATTCAAAGAATATAGTACATTTATTCAGATACTTTTCTTATTAACAACCAAAATGAAGAAATGAAAAATGGCTTTTGTTCTTTAAAAATTATAGCTAATTGATTTCACTAGAAAAGAAAACAATTGCATAGAAAACTATCCATAAACTAATGGAGAAGTAATCATATAAGAAAAACATACAAAATATAGTTTAAAAAAAAGCTTTCACCCTACAAATTTATGTTAAACTTCTACTGGCATGCATAGCCTTAAAGAAAACTATAATTGGATGACAATTGTCACTCTAAATATATTTCCTAACATTATTCTTTTCTTCTAAAACTAGTGGGTTTGATGAATACTATGTACGGAGAAAATGAACAAAAAAAAAACAAAACATAAACCATCTAACATAATTCTCAAGTTCATTTCGTTGGAATTTATTCTGTAACACTCCAAAGATATCAAAACTAAGTGATAAGTGTATAAGGAACTTGGGATGTTTTACTTTCTGAGGAATACACTAGTTTCTGGAGCTTGCCTTCAACAGTTGACTTCTCCCACAAGCTATTGCCTCCTCCTTCTCTCAAATCACTCTCCCTTGCAACACATCTCCCCTCACTCCATAAATTGCCACCTTCCTCCCTCTCTTCCTTGTGGTTTTTAGAAGGAATTAAATCTTTTTGTCTTTCCTCCCCTTTCCTTGCTGCTCGTGTTTTTTTAAAAATAAATCTTTCCTTCCCCCACAACATTATGTCTTCTCCCTCCTTCTGCAACAACACAACTCCCTCTCCTTTAATTAAGAAATCTTCCTTAAATTAATGCAGATTTGTGCCCCAATTAGCTTCTATATCCCCTAAATTAAATGTCGTTCCTTTTCTTCAACCCAAACATAATGAACATTAATTTAACTTGTTAGTTTTTAAATTCCATTCACACCGATCTTGGAAAATAACTCCAGTTATGCACATGAATGAAAAATTCACTTTTAGTTCTATTTATTTACAATAAATTCCTCAACATTGAAAATTTTATTTTGAATTGGAGCATAATAATTACTGATGTAGAAATTAGAAGCCTAGTATTTATTTTAAAATCTAAATTATAACATTTCAAAAACAATAGACAAATCTAAAAAATTTGTAAATAAACAATCTACACATTTTATTTATTTATTTATTTCAAAATTGAACTAACTAAAGAAACAAAGATAATAGATTTAATATGAATAAAAATATCTTTGTGTGTGTGTGTGTACACCATGAAAATTTAGGGCCAACCCTATTGAGGAGCTAAACACGTCTACCTCAACCACTCGTTCGCATTCAATACCTGGACACTTACAAACTTGACATCATCCATTGAGTTAGTAACGACATTACCAAGATAAATAAATAACATCTTAAATATAATTTTTTCAAACATTCATCATACATCATCAAATATAAACATATAAAAATAATGATAATTTTATCCATCATATCAAAATATTATATGATCAATCATATAACAAAATCACTATATCAACATCAAGTAAAATTTGTCCATCTAATATCATGAACTAATAAAGTCTAAACAAAAATATAAAGGTATTCGACTCAAGTTGAGTCATACATAGTCTTAGTTAAAAAGTCAATCAACATAATAAGTCTAAATAAAAGCATGTCAAAATTTGAGTCGTGATAATTGTACAACTCATTTTTGGAAGGCAATGCAATGTTTGATGCATGCACATTCTATGTGCATTATGTTCATTATATTGCTTTAGGTTTTGCACCAAGACTATGTCAAACATTGGACATTAGATAATTTCATACAAAAATAAGGAAAATGAAGAAAAGAGCATGTTCAATAGTAATAGGAACACAAGGTACTCACGGGCATCAAACGAGATTATAATAGCAAGTGCCTACCACCGTAGGATTTATTAGATCTTATTGTGTTGTAAGAATGAATATGGATCGATTTTGGTTATTCAGCAAGGAGGAAATACTTCACAACCACCATGAAAGTTACTTTTCATTGCCAAAGTTTGGAATCATCAAAATAATCATGAATATAATGATCAAGAGATCTAATGTTAATTCAAACTATTGAAACTTGCTACTAACCTGATGAATCTTCATGATTTAAATGAAGAAGAAACGTGATGGGAAAATAAGTACGTATGAGATGGAATACAAGATGGATAATATTGGAGATATGTATAAAATCAAGGCCACAATGATAGGTTGTGAGGAAACACAACTCACACAAAAAGATCCATGCAAAATCAAGGCACTTGGAGCACAGTAAAATAGAAGATGGTGAAACATGTTATGAGCATACATGGCTTTGAAGAGGGTTAATGATATCATCAATGTGACAATATCTTAAATATCTCCATGTGGTATGTAAGAGTGATCTAGGATATCCAATGACCTCAAACTGAAACAATAATTTTAAAAAAATTCATATTTTTAAAAAGTTTTTTTCTAGGTCTTAGTCAATGGCGATCTCACTGTTCAAAGTTTGAAGTCGAAACTTTTATTGGTCCATAAAATTGGGTAGTTGAAGGCTCATTATTTTATGGTCTAAAACTAGACTTTTAGTTTTTCTTTCCAATGAGGCAAATGGTTTTGAATTTCAAGCTCTAGGTCAAAAGTTATGATCCCAACAAGTTGGGGTAAATAAATACCTAGTTTTTGAATAGTTTTAGATAAACATTGTTATTATATTATAGCCACATAAACATTTCAAATTTATGGCTGATGTGACTTTTGATGTTTCGTCATTGTATATATTCTTACATTTTTAAATAATAAGATGACTTTTCATTTGTGTACAACTCTTTTGAGTTTTGAAGTGTTTTTCCAAAAAAATGAACATTGATATAGCAGGTATTCGAATCAACATCAATGGAACCTTCTGATAAACAAGAAGATGATTCAGTGATAGAAGCATACCCATATGCCATAGTTACAACTGCAAAAGTAGTGCCACCTAAAGATGATGAGAGATTTTTCTATTTAAAGATATGGGTTTATGGAAACCTCTACATTTTGTTGTTGATAGTGGTAGCCAAAAGAACTTAATTTCTTTGGAGACAATCAAAAGATTAAGTTTAAAAATGACAAGGCACACACAACCATACTCTATGGGATGACTTAATTAGGTGAAAGATATTTAGATAAATTAATAGTCTTACCTACCATACTCAATCAAACCATTCAAGGATGAAGTAATTTGTGATGTAGCATCTTTAGTTGTATGTGATGTTTTGTTAGGGCAACCATACATGTAGAAAAGGCATGAAATGTATGAATCCAGACCATGTAGTGTGACAATCAAGCCTGGTGAAAAGAGGTATCGAATACTAGAGATATGTCCAACTAAAATTGCTTCTTTCATTAGTGCTAAACAATGTAAACATTTAATTTCTCAAAGTAGAACTTTTGTCTTGCTCATGATTCATCCTAAGAAAACAAAGTTAGATGTTCTTAACACACATGCTAAGGTGGCCACAACCATAGAACAAAAAAAGGAGACGGATAAAGTTTTGAAAGAGTACCATAGTGTGTTTAAATCACCAATAGGGGTCCCAATGCATTGTCTAGTCAAACACTCTATTGATTTGATTCTAAGAAAACCATTACTACATAAGCCAATATTTAGGAGGTCAATTTTTTAAAATGATGAAATTAAGAGATAGATTCAAGAACTAATTGAAAAGGGACATATTAGACCAAGTGCTTCACCATGTGGTAGTCCAAGTATTTTGACAAGAAAGAAGATGAGACATGGAGACTTTGCATTGATTACAAAGCACCTAAACAACTTACTATAAAAATTAGATATCCAATTCCTTGAATTGATGATCTTTTGGATCAACTTAGGGGGGCTAAGTTCTTTACAATAAATTACTTGAAGTCTGGATATCACCAAGTACCAATTGATCCAAAAGATTTATGGAAGACTACATTCAAGTCCAAGGAATGTTTGTTTGAATGGTTGGTCATACCTTTTTGGCCTTACAAATGCTCCTATCACATTTATGAGGTTGATGAATGATATGCATAGACCATTCATTAATTCTTTTTAATTATTTATTCGGATGATGTTATCATTTTTAGCAAAACCTAGTATGAGCACTTGCAACATTTGTAACATATTGAACAAGTGCTTTTGACTTTGAAAAAACATAAACTCTATGCCAACATAGAAAAGTGCTCTTTTGGTATGCAAAGCATCCAATACTTAGGATATGTCATTGATAGTGAGGGTGTTCATGTAGATCTTACAAAGATATAGATAATAAGAAATTGGCCACCTAAAAATTTCACAGAACTTCATAGTTTCTTGTGTGTAACTAACTTCTATCATAGATTTGTATTTGGTTTTTATCATTTATCATGGGCTCTTAATCAATCACTTAGGGGTGGAGCACAAGAAAAGTTTAAATGGATAGAATAAAAACAACTAAAACTAAGATTATGTTCAACTCCAGTATTGGTCCTTCCATACTTGCAACAATAATTCAAAATAAAAACATATGCATTAGATTATGCTCTTAGTGTTGTACTCATGCAACATGGGCACCCCATTGCATATCATAGTGATTTTTTTTTTGATATAGTGTGAAGGTACCCCACATATTGCAAGGAGTTGTATGCCATTGTTCAAGCTTGTAAATAATGGAAGCATTATATCTTGGGAAAGGAAATTGTAATACATATAGATCACAAGCCTCTTCAATCCTTGAAAATACAAGGGAAGTTACAGGATGATAGGTTTCAAAGGTGCTCAACTTATTTGAAATAATTTTATCTCAATATTTATCATAAAAAGGGGAGCAATAATAAATTAGAAGACTATTTGAGTAGGTCTCCAATTACTTGTTTGAGAATGGTGTTGGATTCCTATGGCCATCAAACAAAAACTCGGGCTTAACTATATGGTAATGATCCTAATTTTTGTGATATTTATAATTAAGTTTTAGAAGGGAATCATGTTCCATATTTTTATATACATGATGGGTTACTTTTTCATATTGGTCACACATGTGTCCCCATTGAAGAGAGGAGGAAAATGATAGGAAGCACACTATAGCTGGGTGATAGGACATTTTGGTATTGATAAGACTACTGTAATTCTCCAAAAGCATTTCTACTAGGAAAAAATGAAATAGGAAATTATTTTATATATAAAATCTTGTGTAGCATGTGCAATTGCAAAGCCTTCAAATCATAAATTAGGCCTCTATCTAACATAACCTATCCTTGTAAACCATGAAATTCTATTTCAATAGATTTTAGATATGAACTTCCAACTAGTAGAAGGGGAAATTATTGTATATATGTTGGTGGTAGATATATTTTCTAAAATGGCTATCATGGTGGCTTGTAAAAATTATTTCAATAGAGGAGACTACCAAGCTATTTTTTGAACATGTTTGGGTCCATTTTAGGTTTCCAAAAAGTATTATTTATGATAGGACTAGTAGGTTCATGAGTACTTTTTGGTCTTCACTATGAGCTAGAATATACACAACTTTGAAAAAGTCTAGAATATTTCATCCTCAAATAGATGGCCAAATAAAATTTGCACATCGAATTATTATTCATATCATTCAAATGTACCACTCCAAACATTCCTGTACATGGGATGAGAGCTTTCTTTATGTGAAACCTAACTACAATTGTGCACTCCATACTACTATAAGACATAGTCCATTTGAGGTTTGTCTTGGGTATCAACCATTGACATCTATAGATGTAGCACTACCTATTTTGCAATCTATTAGTCCACTAAATAATGAGGATAAAGATAAAGAATACAAATTTATTGAAAAGATAAGACAAATAGACATTATCAACAAAGGATTCCCCATCATTTCTAGACTGTGATAAGGTATGGCTACATCTTCATAAGGAGCACCTTCAAGGACCTAATAGAAATCTTCATCCTATTCATAATGGTCCATATACCATTAAGAAATAAGTTCATGAAAATGCTTTTGAACTTGATATGCCACCGTTTTTAATGTGGAATTGTTGTGAGCTTATTTTTCTCCACTATTTGACATCTCTCAAGCTGCTAAACATATTCATGCTACAGATTTGAATCCATATACTACTACTCCATTACAATGTGATCATGTCATTGAAGTTGTTCTGAAAGCTTTGAGAAATCATAAAATTCCTTTATATCAAGTGGTTCGAGTTGGTCAGTTCTCTCATTAGGGCAAGTGGTTAATCAAGAAACATATTGAAGTACAATTCCCTCATCTATTGTAGAAGCTTGACACAATGAGGCCCATTGCCTTTTAAGGGGGGAGGAATTATCCAAAATATCCAAGGACGTCAAACTAAAATAATAATTTAAAAATAAATAAATCATATTTTTAATTTTTTTTAATAAATCTTAGTAAATAATTTTGTTTGGAGGTCTTTTGCTCAAAATTGAAAGTTGAAATTGTCATCGATCCCTAAAATTGGGCAGTCGAAGGCTTTCTATTTTAGGATTGAAACTAGCTTTTTGGTTCTTCTTTCCAATGGTGCAAACAATTTTAAATTTTGATCTTTAGGTCAAAAGTTATGGCCTTGACATGTTGGGGTAAATAAATAACTAGGTTTTGAATAGTTTTAGATAAATATTATTATTTTATTATAGCCACATAAACATTTTGAATTCATGGCTAAGGTGACTTTTGATGTTCCATCACTGTGTATATTTTTACATTTTTTTAATGATAAGATAGATTTTATTTTGCATACAACTCTTTGGAGTTTTGCAAGTGTTTTTCCAAAAAAAAAAACATTGATATTGCAGGTATTTGAATTACACCAAATATTATTGTTTCAGCCCATTTCATAAATCAGATCAAAGAGATAATTAAGTCTCCAAGTTAGGAAAGGCAAACAAATGAAAAAGGGGAATTTCATTTCATTATAGACAATGTTTGAATACAAAAATAATAATTGGGACAAGCAACCAAAACCATTACATAAGTGGGCATCAACTTCAAGCAAATCAATTAAATAACATGTAAGCAACTTCTAACCATCGACAAGAACAATCAACACTTACTTCAATAGTTTGATGGTCACGTACTTATGTTTTCCAAGTACAGTTAGACTGATCTCTACTAATACTAGCGATCACACCTTTGGGTGTAATGGGTATGCCGAAGTATACTCGTATTTTAGAGAGTAAAAATGGGAACCATTTGCAATTTTATTTGGTTGTCTATACTACCATTATTAATTGCAAGAAACAAACACATTATGGAAGTAGAATGTATGCCTTGAATCGAGCAAAATATGGAAAACAACATTGTCACATCTTTGTAGGCATACTTGAGAACTATATAACAACATTTTGTCTAGTATACTCCTTATTGTAAAAGGAATAGAATAGCTAGGAGGAAAGGCATTGCGAGAGTCAAGTTTGTAATGTCTTGAAATAAAATAGATGCTCTATGAGGTTAATATAGAGAGGATCAATAAAGGGATTATGGGTGAAATTAGTATCTGGTTATTGACACTCAATTTCTGGTTCAACTATTGTAAAAGCTGTTTGCATGGTTTAGCTATGGTAAATGATGTTTGCATTTATAACAATGCTTCTTTTTGGTTGTGCAACCCTTCCACTCTACCTCTCATCACTTAACCAATGAGAAGATTATAATCTTGCCACTAAGTCTACCTCTAAACATGCTTATGCTGCTTCTTTTCACATATTCTTTGGATCATGGATAAATCTAGGTTTGCATTGGCCTTAGACCCATACCCAAATTGAACCTTTTCAATGCATTGTGTAGTTTTACTAAATTTTCTAACATAATGAAAATCCTACCATATTTATGCTATTGGAAGCATGGGTGAAACTAAAAAGCTATGCCACCTTTTAGGCTGACTAATCAGAATGACTAAATTTGAGTATTTCTATCTAAAAACCAATTTTTTTCAAACATATGTTCTTGTTACATTTATTCTAGCTAAGTTATATATGATTTCACACTTTTCCAATTGGAAATGTCTATTAAATGCATGTTTTATAGTAGTTAGTATCAAATTACCAAAGAAATTAAATTATTTTAGAAAATTGATGTTTGAATAACTCTTACTATTTTTTATGATATATTTTAGTAACATATAAACACCATTTTATAGAGCTCAAAGTCAAGAATTTTCTCATATAGATTTCATAGTGTTTTAATTAGATATAATATATTCTAATTAAATTTTTTTACAAATTGTACACATTTTATCACTCGAGAAGATGTTGATTTTGAGAAAGAAAAAATAGTAAATCATATCAGAAAAATTTAAAGATTATATGGTGTTCTAGAGGAGAGAGTCCTCTTCAAGAATATATAATTTTTCTTTTGTTTGGAGTAGATTTGTTTTCAAAAATGTGGTGGGAGATGAAAACTATTGATTTGACTAAGTTAAAATTTGAATCATTATAAAAGATAAAATATAGGTCTAAAGTCAATTTTTGTTTTTGATTGTTCTAGCTACATATATTATATATAGCATAATCTGAGATCAAAAGGAAATAAGTTTATTTCTTTGTAGTTTTGTGGTGGGAACTAGACCCCTAATTTCAAATGTTTTTCAGCAACTAAAAAGTTATTTTAAAAAGTAGAAAAATCTATTGTTTCTTTTTGCAAATAATTATTAAAAATTATAATCCTAAACTTCATCCATCTCTACACATTTTATTAGTTTACTTCATTTCCAAATTTTAAATAATAATATACGATTTATGTCATTGAAGTTGAACAATTATACTTTTGTTAGCCTTTTGCTTTGTAAAAGGGTGACACAGGTTTGTACTTTTACCCACATATAAACATAAAAGACATGTTAATATAAATTCTCATCAATGACTTAAAAATTTACCATATTTTTGGTAATGAATATTGTTGAGCTGTTGTTATGCACGATGTTAAATGGCAAGCATTCTTGCAAACTCCTCTCTCGAAAAGCTGATTTTGTGAATCTACCCCAAGGTTCTGGGTTGATCTTGCGATCTACTAGAATCTGTTCAGTTGAAGATAAATTTGATTTGTTCACAAGGAGGCCTTTTCTAGTTTGTTTTGATTTCAGATAAGACAAAGAATCTGCACACTACTTCAAAATAAAACATGCAAAAGAACTATGTTTTTGTATTTTTATGTTTTTTAAGAATACAATCTAACCATGCAACTAGAATGAAGTCCTATTCTAACAAGGGGGGGTTTATAAAAGAAAATAACAAAAATTCAAAGAAAATAACATGAAATTGAAATTCCTAACAGACATATGCTATGGAAATTGACACATCTACAAGTTAAGCTTTTAAAGAAATCAGTAGATAACCAATGAAAGAAGGAGCAACACTTCCTTGATTCCATTGATGCAATCGGCGATGAGAAACTTAGTGATCGTTAGATGTTTCACCCTTCATCAAATCACAAGGCTATGGAAAGTGCACTCATGCAAGATGAAAAGTTATGCAGGCATAATTCGATGATTTCTTCTTAAGCTAGTTACATTAGTAAAATTCATCAAAACCATAACAAACACTAGAACTAATGAATCACACAAATAGAAACAAAGCAATAAACCTTTGGCTCAATCACAATTTCATGAACATAAATCCACAAAACAATGACACATTTAGGCAAGAATTACTACACTCCAAATGCGAGCACCAAAAGCATAATTTTATTGCAAAATAACAACGACCCCAATTACATATTACAATGAAGTACTTATAAGAAATCATCTCCTCAATTTGTCTTGAGAGTTAGAGATATCTTCATGCAATAAAATGCTTTTAATTTAATAAAACAAACTAATTATATCCAAACTAACAATCTAACTGGTGCTAAGCAAGGCTCTATTCATTAATTCGATGCATGAGCCTTTACATGTTAAAAAACAAATAATTATGAGAGAAGAAAGAATGAGAAAGATTAGAGTAAAAAAAAAGTGTCTAGAAGCACTAAAAATGGAAGCTACCCTTTACTGGCCATTTGTCAGAGTTAAACTACCATTAGAATGCATTTTTGATGCATGGAAAGCTCTATTTTCAGAATTGGTAGTTAATTGTTAGCATAGCTTCTAAAATGTGCATCTACAGACCTGCAGACTTGTACTCCTACGGACCTATGAACCTGTGTAGCTATGGACCTATGCACCTCAAAATGGTCCAAAATTTAATTTTTTTACTAAGTGTCAAAAATGAAATTCTAGTATCTGGGTTTTGTTCCCCTTCATCCCAAAGCTATGTTTGGATGTTTGCCCTTGAATTTTTATATAATCAATGATTTTTTCTATATTTGGTAAATATAAAGCCTCATATTTTTCCTTGACCTTCTATCTGTAATTTTCTACCTCAATTCAAGTGTCAGCAAAATCCTAGAGTTTGGTATCCAATTCTAACAAGGCTTCTTCAGTTCTGAAGGCTTGTCAGATATCTTTGTCATTAGCAACTTCCTCAAAAATCTTCTTAAAACTATCCACTACTACCTCTATAGGTAACAACTTCTGTCATTCTTCATCTTCAAAAATCCTTAAGCAAGAATCACTATAATGCTTCTTTGCTTCCAAAATTTTCTCTCAGGCTTGGTCCTTGAGCCTATGGATCTCTGCATGTAATGTTTCCATTACTTTATTACTATCAGTGATATTTTCTATCCAATCATCAATTAAATCTAATTCCTACACCGCATAAACATCTACCAAAATTCTATATCGTTGCCCCTTTATTGCCTACAAAATTTGTAAGTCCTTACTCCAGGCCCTGACCTCATCCATAATATTGAAGTTGTACTTCAAAATTGCTACCATTTTATTCATATTCTCTTCCATAGTGTGTAGTAACTTTAGGTTCCCCTGGATAATCAAAATTCCCTTATCTTCAAAACTTTCTCACCACTATTGACAGGCTTTCAAAAATGGATCTACATGCATAGTTCCCCCTTCTTTGAGTATGGTGTTCAATGTCTCGTTAGGGTGCTCACGGTCTAGAAGACCAACCATTTCGGCCAAATATCCCTTTAGGATCTTGTTCTACCTTAGAAGTGTTTAGAGTTTGACCTCTTCTTGTTCCATGCTCTTGAAGACTTCCTTAATCCCCATGGTCACTAGTAATTGGGTTGTATCTTGTACGGGTCTCCCAAGCATGACCTCTTTAATTAGATAGTCTTGGGGACCAAGGCTTTCTACATCTATATCTTCAGGATGGATGGCCACTTGAGCAAACAAATCCTTGTTCTATGTATTGTTGACAAATGCTAATGGTCTTGCCTCATGCAATGGAGACTCAGGTTTGTTCAAAATCTCAACAATCTCAAAAATGTCTTCCTCATTAGCATGAAATTAAGGTTTGGTACTCCTCATTATTTCTTTTTGGAGCCATCTTGTGATGTGCTTAGCTAAAGACCTACCTCTTAAGTTGAAAGGAGTATGCTCTGCCACCTCCTTCCCCTTATCTCTCCTCGTCAAAGTTGTTTCCCCTTGTGAGGGCTCTCCTTTTGCGATCTCTATCTCAGTAGACCCTACAACTTGCACCTTAGTGTCTTGGCAAGGTGTTTGAGAATATTCTACCATTTGTCCCTTCTTCAACACTTCATCGGTTGCCATTTGTTCTAGTTCCTCCTCTTGTGATGGTTCCTTCTGAACCTATTCTTATTCTAAACTCTGAGGTGGAGGAGTAACCGAGCTTTTATCTACTACAATGACTTATGGTAGAGATGAGGGAGTAAGATCGGGACCCTGTGAGTCTGGCGGCATCTGCATCCAGTCTTCTTATTGGGGTTTACATATAGGGGTATTCCTAATCTTGTCCATAACCAAATTTGTTCCCACGAGCATAAAATCAAAATTTAACATTTTAAAAATGGCATCGCCCTCTTCACTCTGCTCATCTACCCATTTTTGTACATTATCTTTTGAAGAAGAGACTTCCAAGGGTCCTGCTTGGGTGGATGGTGATGTCACCATGGTAATTCTTCTCCTTTCTTTCTCTGTGGCTCTAGCTAGTTGGGTTCTTCTCTATAGGAGCACTTGTTCCTCTTCATCTTCCTCTTCTTCTTCCTCCTCTTCTCCCTCTAGAATGGTTTCAGGAATAGATGGGAAAGGCACCATTCTTTTAGTCACCCTTTGACTCTTCTTCATTTGGATCTTAATAATTTTCTATTTTGTAGAGGTAGAAGGGGATGCTGGCTCTTCTTGTGGAGGAGGAATGGAAACTTGCTAACTCTCTCCCTCTTCTGATCGGCTAGGCACAAAGGGAGGTAATTGAGGGTCATCTTTAACTTGAGCAACTCTAGTATCCTTGGACCCTTGTACACTTTCTTCCTACTATTGGGGAGATGCTTGCACTTTTCCCTCTTGTGTATTGACCCTTTGAGGAGAGCTCCTTTTTCTCTTGTTCTTTCCTTTCCTCTCTGAAGGATGATATTATCCAATTGGGCGGTCAGGTTGGTATACTATCTCTAGCCTGATGGGAGACTGAGTTGTAAAGGTAGGAATTATAACTTTCTTCCCTCTACCTTTCTTTGGATTGGCTTGAGGGTGAAATATCATGGTGTTAGGTATTGGATCAAGTTGAAAAGGTTTCTTGATCTAATCCTTTGTCATTTTGATGACATGCCTTGCTCAATGGTTAATATCATCGCTATCCTCCCTGTCAACCTCACCATTCATGATGGGTCTCTCCCCAATTTTCTTTGAATTGAATAGGGGTTCTAGTAGCTCTCCATAATCTTACTTCCTTATTTCCTTCGAAATGCTTAGTTTGAGAGCCTTCTCTTCCAAATATAAAGTCATCCTACAATAGTCCCTAATATGGACATCGTAGTCATTTTTTGCATTCACCCAGTGGTCCTCAATGGCCTCCTCATAATGGAATTCTTTGCCAACCAGACTCTCAACTTTCCCAATATTATCAAAATAGGGCCAAGGAGAGTTGTATTCATCTAAGGAATAATGTTCCCACTCCCACTCAAAGGACATAATATCTTGTTTCTGTTTCACCTGGTATGGTCCTTTGACTAGGGGCCATGTCCAATAGGGTCTCCTTTTTTTCCCCACCCTATCATACATAGATTCAATTTGTCATGCAATCTCCAATAACACCAGTTTATCACTTGGATATCTAGGAAGCTTCTTAGGGTTGATAGAGGCACCAACTACCCATAGATATGTAAATGTCTTAAACTAGATGTAGTAGGCCCTGAGAGTTGTTATTTGTGTTATTGCCTCATCAGATAACCTCTTTGCATAATATCCCTCTATGAATTAGATGACCACAAAAATGAATGCATCATTCATGATTCTATAGTCCTTACTCTGCGCTGAGAGCTTCTTTCTCACCAATTAAGGGTAGACAATGTATGGCTAGGCATTGGGATCCTACATGTTGCCTCTTTTGTGCAATCCGAGGTAATTTGTGGCCCTTGCTGCTAGCATATATACCATATAAGAAGTCATATAAAACTTCTTCTTATCCTTTACTGTCCCCAGTTGTTCGCAAAAGTTTTCACTTAATGTGGTGGCCCAGTCTAATGGCATCTTTTCCATCTTGATTGTCTCAATAAAATTGACCATGAAAACACCAAATGTCTTGCTATTGGTAGACCCATAACTATGCTCAGAAGAATGATAGAATAGCTAATATCCTCCTTCATGTATCCCCTAGTCATCTCCACCTTTCCTATTATCCTCCCTAGAGGTTTCTTCTCAATGAGATAGGAGGATTGGATGATTTTTGATGCTTCTTTTAGGTGCTCCCTATACCACCTTTCCGTTGCCTCATAAGAGAGTCTTATGAACTGATCCACCCTTGGGAGATGAAAGACCTTTTCAATATTGTCAAGTTAGAGGTCAAGAACCACTTATCCTATCACACTCTTCACCATTCTTTCTTCAAGAACAAAGTGTTGAGCTAATGTCATGATCAACTTGACTAATTGTACTAATGTTGGGTGCAAAGTTGTGCTCACCAACCCTGATCAGATCAATGTGGATACCAGAGTTGATCTCTCCATAGGTTTGTTACAAATTTTGAGGAACTTTCTCAAGTCAATATGTCCCAAATTAGTGTCTTTAATCTCAAAATAGTCATCTTGGAATCTTGACTTCGATGGCATGTCTTAGAACTTGATAACCACGGGCTTAGGTGCTATTTTCTCTTCGAATGATGATGCCATAATATTTGTATGACACAAGTAAGAAATTTATTAGTTCAGAATAACAAAAACATAAAAATTAAAAGTGCAAAAAATATTCAATTCCTCTTTGACTATTTATTAACTAAAAATAAAAAAATGAAAATAAGGTGCGCAGTTTTTGTGCATACTTGCACACCAAAATATTTAAAGTTGTTTTTGCTTTTTATTTATATTATTATTATTTATTGTTTATTTTTAAAATAAATTTTCCAAATTTTCAATTTTTTTGACCTTTCTATGACTTTTTTGATTTTTTGTTTTTTCTTAACTTTTTGAATTTTTTTGATTTTCGACCTTTGATTTTTTGATTTTTTGACCTTTTACTATTTGACAATATAAACTCAGGGCCTCAAAATTGGCCCGAATAAAAAAAGAGAGAGTAGGGTGTCCCCATTTCCTAATCAAAATGGGGTGTGTATTATGGAACCACAACAAATAGCCCTGAGAAAAGGAAGAAATGACAAAGGCGTTTCTCCATCAGCAAACATTCTTTCAACGTGTGTTGAACACCAATTGAACTCCAAACATCTTGAGCATAGTTTGAATGAATTTGTAGTCAAACTCCAGGATCAAAAACCCTTGAACTGAGTATGTGGTCCATGTATTCATTTTGTTTGACATCCTAGAATGTAGTCTATCAAAGTCTTCCAACAACATGGAAACAATCTACCACCCTTCTTGGTTCATCCATTTAGAATCTTCACGAAAGTTCTTTACTGATCGCATGCTTGACCAGATGAGAGAATTAGTTCAAGGGCTCTTAGTGGCTTGTCACTTTCTTTTAATTTTTTGGAATTTTTTTGAAGAATCACTCCATGTAGCTCGTAATGTCACTACATGATGAAGCAATGTTTTAGTACAAAGATACTTCATTTTGAAATTGTATCCTTTTGTCATTTTAGATCTTTAGAATCCTTTAGTCTTAACACTGTCCTTTTCCTTTACTTA
Source organism: Cupressus sempervirens (assembly GCA_028749045.1). Classification (NCBI taxonomy): domain Eukaryota; kingdom Viridiplantae; phylum Streptophyta; class Pinopsida; order Cupressales; family Cupressaceae; genus Cupressus; species Cupressus sempervirens. The sequence continues at coordinate 329,570,210 of CM053783.1, forward strand.
AAAAAAAAAAAATTCTATATCTTGACTACACTTAGACTTTGTAGCCAGGACATCAGTGTTGTTTCTTAGATTTGATCTTTGGCGAACATCCCTTGCATTCCTCTTTTAGAACTTTTAGAAACTCTCATGCCAAACAATGATCTTAGCAACCCTTTGAGAAGACCCCTTTTATTTGAACGAATTGGAGTTTGAATTGTCCCTTGCTATCTTCAACCTTAATTTGAAAACACCTAAGATGATCGATTCTTAAGTTCACAAAGTGTTGAGAGCTCATTGGTTCAGAACCCTGAACTTAAGACTAAAAGTCTCCCTATTTCTGCAAGCAACATCTATTGTTTAGTTGGTATAAAACACACAATTGTCCAAATGTTTTGACAAAGAAATACCACTTCCTAAAATCAGAGGGAAAGAGTGGTTAGTGAAATATCTAAAGATAAAATCTCAAGTGCACCTTACCCCCTGGGACTAACATGACTTTGGAAAGTAAATACATGACTAAAAGCAAACACACAACTGAAACCAAAACACACTTGCAGAAAATAAACACACTTGTGAAAATAAAACCTAACTAATTGCAAAAATAGAATCTAACTAGATGCAAAAATAAAATCTAACTTTTTTTGTGTGTTTCTTTTAGGCCTCAAAATAATGTTTCAAAAATTTCCCATTTACTAGTAAGGGAAGAAATTCTCCTCGTAAGGAACTGAGCCTAAAAGTGTTTTCTCCAAGGATTTCTATGATCTAAAAGGACTAGTCCACAAGCACTGAAACTTGGTATGGCTGCCCAATTTTTCTTTGGCTTATCTCAAAGTAGAAAAAGGTCAGAAATCCTAATGGATTTTATCGTGGCTCTCTTGTCAAACCACCTCTTCACGATAGCTTGATGTTTAGACATATGTTCCAATGCAACTGTCCATTTTTCATCTGTCTCTAAAAGATTCATCAATCTAATTTGTACTTTGTCAGCATCTTCAGTGCATCCACTCATGAGCTTCAAAATAGGAATTCTGAGATTGAGTGAAAATACTAGTTCTTGTCCATAGACAAGCAAATACAGATAAGTCCCCAAAGCATTTTTTACCCTTACTCAATCTGTCCATATGGCATATTTTAGTTGTGTATGCCAATCTCTAGGATTCTCCTTAAATAATTGTCTTATTACTATGATCAAGTTCTTATTTGCAGATTTGGCTAGCCCATTTCCTTGTAGGTAGTAATTTGAAGAGAACTTGATAATAACCTTATTCTTGAAGTCAAAAATATTAATGCAAAAGCAAATCTATTATCACACACAAGGGAAAATGGCATTCTGAATTTGGTAACGATGTGTTCCTCCAAGAAGTCTATCACCACCTTAGTAGTGCAATTTCTATAAGTTTCAAATTCTATCCATCTTTTACAATAGTTAGTGGCCATAAGAATGTAGGTGTGCCTAGTTGATGATGGTGGGTTAACTGGACCAATGAAATCTAATCCCCACTTTACGAAAGGGCGTACTTCATATACAAGTTTTAGTGGCATTGCCGAGTGTATTTCTCGGTTAGCACTTGTTTGAAAAACATGACAAGAGTGCATGTGCTCAAAAGTATCCTTGAATAATATGGGCCAAAAATAACTTGATCTTAAAATCATATGAGTCGTAGTTTCTACCGAACCATGCTTGGTACCATACTTGTGAAATTATTCTAGGACTTCCTTTGCTTCTTCACGTCCCAAGCATTTTAAGTAGAGCCCTTCATAGTTCCTTTTGTATAACTTGTTAGATAGGACTCACACTTCATTTTGAGTCCTCTATGTTGTGAACTATTCATCCAACTTGGGCATCAATTCTACAAGAGGTAGTACACAATATCCTAGTACCATACATCCATCACTACACCTTGGCCAATGTCAACTTAAGATACTATCATTTTCTTCTGGTCTTCATCATCTATTTCTTTCTCAAACTCAAATTTCTTTTCATTGCCAATCTAATTATCAACTATCATCCTTGACAATCCTTGACCTCTGAATAATTTCATAGGTTGGATCTCAAGGTCAAACTCTTGAAGTATCGCCATACATTTACCTCACTTTTCAAAAAGTTCATTTTGCATCAACAATATCTTTACTGTTGGATAAGGCATGATAGCATACACCTTACTCCTTAATATGAAATGGCAGAACTTCTTTACTGCTTTAACCAAGGAAAAAGACTATTTTTCAAGGTTAGAGTAATTCAACTTAGCATTTCTCAATGGGCAACTCATAAAAGCAATAGGTCTTTTCTTTCTTCCTTCTCCTTCTTCTAAGTCAAGACCCTTGCGCAAGAATGCTCAGAAGCAAAGGAATATATCTTGAAGGGAAGGTTGTAATCAAGACTTACTAATATTGGGGCTTTGAAAATGGCTTCCTTAATATCCTTAAATGACTTATTTACTTTAGGAACCCATTCCATTTTAGCTCCCTTCTTGAGAAAATTATTGAGAGGATGCACAATCTCTAAAAATACACTTATGAATTTTCAAACAAAATTTATCTTTCCAAAGAAGGATTTGAGTTCCTTCTGACTGTTTGGGGTGATAACTTCAAAATGGCTTCAACTCTATCAAGATCTATGGGTGTTCCAGCTTCAGAAATGATATGACCTAGGAGCTTTCCTTTAGTGACCCCAAATGAACACTTCTTGGGATTGAGAGATATGCCATATTTATGACACCTATTGAACACCTATCTTAGGTCAGCAATGTGGGTAGTTCAATCCTTTTAAAAGATAGTCAAGTCATACATATAGATAACTATACATCTATTAATCAGTCCCTTAAATGCTTCATCCATGGCTCACTGAAATGTAGCTCCCACATTGATCAATCTAAATGGCATTCTCTTGTAGGTGAAGGTTCCCCATTTGGTCGTAAAGGCAGTCTTTAATCTGTCTTCTTCGTCTACCATTACCTAATATTAACTAGAATATCTGTCTAAGAAAGACATCATTTTTGAACTATTCACAATTTGTAAGACTTCATCTAGTGAGGGAAATGGGTAATTATCCTTCTGAGATGCCAAGTTCAAATTGTGAAAATTGATGCAAAGCTAAATCTCTTCGATCTTCTTTCGTATGAGAACTAGATTAGCCACCCATGTAGAGTGACGCACAGGAAAGATAATCTTAACATCCAAATTTTTTTTGACTTCATTATCAGAGGCTCGAGGATGGGATTGATAGGTCTTTGCCTTTTTCAGAAAGGTTTAGCGTCAGGTTTGAGGGGAATATCATGCATAATGATTCGAGGATCATATGTCTTTAGATCTTCATAGCTCCAAGTGATGACATCCTTATATTCTGTGAGCAATTTGAGCATGTCTTCCCTTTCTTGTAAACTACATGCTTTCCCAATTCTTACCATCTTGGGATCATCTTCTGTTCATAAATTGTATGAATTGAATTTGTTGGTATCCTTTTCTTCAGGAATTCTTTTGTTGAGTGTAGATTCATAATGATCAAAGATAAATACATTCTAATTCAACCATTCCCTTTGGAATACTATTGGTTTTTAGGTTCAAAATTCCATCTTCATCTTGAATTGCGGTATGCTTAGGTTCATCATCTAGGGTATCATATATTTCTTGTCCCTTACAGTGACCACTGCACATAATAAATTGTAGAATATGCTGATTGTCCTAAAAAACTTGGAAGTTCATAATATTGTTCTGAATAGATGGAGCAAAAACCAATTCAACTGAAAATTGTTTCAACTTTGTTCCTTCAATTGGTTGCAATGGGCTTGCCAAAATAGCAACGGTGTCTACTACCATGTTCTTCCTCCTTGGAATAGATTTTATGTTTAGATCTTCAAAATCATCTAATAGATCCCAAACCCTTATCCTATAGGCAAGCAATCTCTTATCATTACAAGAGTATGGTGATTTAACTTGTCAGATAACCAATTGAAAATCTTTTTTGACGATGAGAGCCATAACTCCTTTCTCAAGTGCAAAGAGAAGTCCTCAAATCAATGCTTTGTATTCTGCAACATTGTTAGTGCATCTAAATTGCAATCGATATGTAGTGTAGAAAGATTTACCTTTTGGATCAACTAGCTTAATACCTGCAGTGGCTCTTGACTTGTATTTGGAACCGTTGAAGAAAAGCATCCAAATCGAGCTTCCTTTGGGTTTTCTAACCTTATGCTTGTTTGTTCTCAATTTCTCTTTTATTTGAGTTTTAAAGGATTGTTTCTTAGGAACCCATTGTAATTTCCTAGGAAGTGGACTTGATGACTCTCTGTTGGGAATTCCTAATAGAGGAAGTGTGCATTTTTCTTGTTTATCTTGAATTTCTCCTATCAGTTCTTTAATTTCTTTGACTTTAGGCAAAGGAAAAATGACCACAAAAGTCCATCCCTGACCTTTTATGTACCATCTTCTTCTTTGTACTTTGATCATTCTAGGTGGAGTAGAAGACAAACCTCCATCATCTGAAGAGGTATCACTATATGATGCATTCAAATCTTTAGTTTCCTCTTCAACCTCTTCAATAGCATCAGATGTGTTTATAGGACTTTGGTTTTCTATAGGTCCATTTTGTGACTCATCAAATTCCTTTACTTCAACCATTTGTGTTAATACCTTAACAACTGCTTCTTGAGATGATGAACACTTGAACTCCAAATGGCTAACTTTATGTAGTCAAAAAAATCCTGGAAGGAGAAGAATATTGGGATCAACTTCCTCTCCTAAACACTGCTGAAAAGCCATCATATGGTCTATGAATTGTGTTATGACCTCATCTTTCAAAGTTGAAATCATGGGGTCCATATCTTGACCATCTAGTTTTCTAGTTGACACTGTATCAAAAGCCATGACCTTGTAGGAGCCTAAATCCATTTGTAAAAAGGTTACCTCATTAGGGGCATTGTAATATATGATCATCTTTTTTAACTTTGGCTCTGCATCTATTTTGATTTGATTGTTCAGACCTTTCCATGGTAACCAAAATTGAGTGAAATCTATGGAAAACCATCCCCTTAGAAACTTCATCCATTCTCTAATAAGAAGTAATCCATATGTCTTTGGGATATCAACCGCATGCATATCAATGACATCTGAATTCGGGGGTCAACTATCAACTGTATCTGCACATCCTTTAATACACCTGTGACTTTCACCTTTGTTTTGTCTAACTGTATCACTATCCAGTTGGTAGGTTGAGGGGTGACCCCCAAATTTTGTGCTATGGATAACGACATGACATTGCATGAAGCTCCTAAATCAATAAGGAAATTATGAAGATTCTTCCTGTATATCTTGATATTGATAAAAAATAGGGGCACCTCTACCTTGTCTTTAAACATTGTGGGTAATGCCACTGCAGTGTTAACTTGCTATGATGCCATCTTTTGAGGGTTAGTATTTGCACTGTGGGAAGTCTTTGTATGGTCTAGGGTCTTCATGAGCACCTCTTGTTGTTTTGGATAGTTCTGCAACATGTGAAACATGGACATATTGGCCTTTGTTCTTTTCAAGTCCTCCACTGTGCTATATCTTTTGTTAGACCAAGCAATATTTTTCAATATTGTTTGTACATTTACTCGGTTTTGATTTTGTTGTCCTCCTAATGGTTGTTTAATTGGTGTCAGGAGGAGTTGGTTGTAGTGCTACAGGAATTCCATTGATTAGAGGTTCCTTTCTACCTCTCAAGTTGTACATATTCCAATTGTCACTGTGAAAGGCAAGCATCTCTTCTTGCTGAAAGTTACATTCTTGGCTGAATGGAAATGAGAATTATTCATCAATTAATTGTTCTACCTATGGCTTTTACATAGGGTCATAGGATTCTAACAACACAGTGTTACATTGCACAGGAGGAGTATTATCATTTACTTGTGAGCCTTGATTTATTTCTTGATTTTCATTATAGTAGGAGCCATCATTGTTAGGTGCATTATGATTGTCATCATATTGATTGATATCTACATATTGAATGTTGTTGTTATTGTTGTCAAAAGGAATGCTTCCATTATTTGGATGGGTGTTCCACTGTCAATTCTATGTTTGGAAGCCATTATTTTGATTAGGAGGATTGAAGTTGTTTCCCCTGCTACTATTGCCTATATTGTTATTGTTTTTGTTAAAGTTTCTGTTGTAACTTTGGCCATAATTGTTGTTGTAAGGACCAGCATTGTTTCTTTGGAAATTGTTGTTCCATCCATGTAACAACCTATGACAAGTCAATTCGTTATTCATTTGTGACATAGTCTTTTTCATCTAGTCGAATTCTGAAATGAAGCTATTGTTTGCTTCTATAGGAACTATTGCCTTCCTATCGAAGAATGTAGTCTTAGGAGACTTGTACCCTAGATATGTTAGCATGGGGTTTTGCAAAGAAGGTGCCTATTGTAGTGGAACTAGGTTCATAGGTACAAATTGAGTAGGCACCAGGGGCACCCCGACTGGGTATGTTGGCATTGTTGTGATAGCTTGGGCTAGAAGCATCAATCCTCCTCCATTAGGATTGGCTTGCTTAGTAAAAGTTATTGCTTCTACGAAGACCTTTTCTAATGTATCAATATCTACTGGAGGATGTCTTCCCAGAAAGATAGTAGTAAGAGGGTCCATAGCATTCAGATAAATCTGAATAGCTGCTTCAATTGGTATAGTATATGGTATTTCCAACCTATGATACACTATGTGAAAGCGATGATTGAAGTGCAAAAATATCTTAGTTGGATCCCTTTTAATTGATATGAACTATTGATGTATCATTGCTGGGTTAACAAAAGTTTTAAACTATTCTAGGAACAATTTTTCAAAGGCGTCCCAATCTCTAATACATTCAGGTGGCAAATTGACATACCAATTGTAAGAAACTTCCCCCAAAGAGTAGGGGAATAAACGAAGGACCACATCCTCATTGGCAATTTGCTTTTGGTTGCAAATTTCTTTGAATAATTTAATGTGGTCTTTAGTGGTCTGTGTTTCTTCATAGATGAACCTTGGGCAAAACTTTTCAGGATTCTTAGGGAGGTCATGGATTGCACCTCTCAAGTTTATTAGTGAGTCTACAACATTTGTGAAAAAGGCTATCATGGGATTTGGTGGACCTAAAGGTGGTTGTTGTAGAGTTGGAACTATTGGAGTATGTGGCAATCCACTAGGTGGTTGGAGTGGAGGTGGAGTTGAAGAAGATGATGAAAGTTCGAATGAGAGTGGTTAAATTCAAGGAATCCCTTTATCACTACGTGGTTTTTGAAAGTGGGTAAGCTCAAGAAACTCATGTTCCCTTGAAAAAGATCTTAATGCTCTCTAAAATAGGGATTCTGGATCAAAACCCTCTAGTTTGCACCAATTTTGGAAAAAGTGCACCTCTATAGAAGTACAGTTTCTCATAGATTAGGCACACCACAGAGTTTTGCACACTTGCACACTTATGTAGCTATGGATTTGGGTACCTATAGACCTACATAGCTATGCACCTATGCACTTGAATTTCCCAAAAACTTAATTTTTTTTGAACTTGTGGCAAATGCAGAATTTTACAAAAAGTGTAGAATTTCAAAACTTTGACAAATGTTCCTTCCTTTTCTGAGAATAAAAAATGCGGCCCTCCTTCGAGTGCCACTTCGATTGAGCTATCATTATGCATGATGCTAAATGGTAGGAATTCTTGTGAACTCCTCTATTAAAAAGGTGATTTTGTGCATCAACCCCAAGGTTCTAGGTTGATCTCGTGACCTACTAGAATCCATTAAAGATAAATGTGATTTGTTCAAAAGGAGGCCTTTGCTAGTTCATTTTGATTTTGAATAAGACGAAGAATCTACATGTTGCTTCAAAATAAAACATGCAAAAGAACTATGTTTTTGTATTTTTATGTTTTTTAAGAATATAATCTAACCATGCAACTGGAATGAAGTCCTATTCTAACAAAGTGTGGGTTAGCAAAGAAAATAACAAAAATTTAAAGCAAATAACATGAAATTGAAATTCCTAACGGACATAAGCTATGGAAAATGACACATCCGTGAGTTAAGCTTTTAAAGAAATCAATAGATAACCAATGAAAGAAGGAGCAAGGTATCCTTGATTCCACTAATGCAATCATCAATGAGAAACTTAGTGATCGTAAGCTATTTCCCCCTTCATCAAATCGCAAGGCCATAGAAAGTGCGATCATATGAGATGAAAAATTATGCGGGAACAATTTGATGATTTCTTCTTAAGCTAGTTATGTTAGTGGAATTTGTAAAAACCATAACAAACACCAGAACTAATGAATCACACAACCAAAAACAAAGCAATAAACCTTTGGCTCAATCACAATTTCATGAACATAAATCCACAAAACAATGACACATTTAGGCAAGAATTACTACACTCCAAATGTGAGCACCAACACCATAATTTTATTGCAAAATGATGACAGCCCCAATTAGATATTACAATGGAGTACTTATAAGAAATAATCTCCTTAATTTGTGTTGAGAGTGAGAGATATCTTCAGGAAAAGAATGCTTTTAATTTAATAAAACAAACTAATTGTATACAAAATAAAAATCTAATTGGTGCTAAGCAAGATTCCATCCATTTTTTATTCATTAATTGGATGCATGGGCCTTTACATGTTAAAAAATAAAGAATTATGAGAGAAGAAAGAATGAGAAAGCTTAGAGTCGAAGTAGAAGTGTCTAGAAATGCTAAAAATGGAAGCTACCCTTCATTGGACATTTTTTGAAGTTAAACTGTCGTCAGAATGCATTTTCGATGCATGGAAAGCTCTATATTTGGAACTCGTAGTTAACTATTGGTAGAGCTTCTGAAATATGCATCTACAGACTTGTGGAGCTACAAATTTGCACACCTGTGGACCTGTGCTCCTCAAAATGGTCCAAAATTTCAAAATTTTACTGAGTGCCAAAAATGACATTCTAGCATCTGGGTTTTGTTTTGCTTCATCCCAAAGCTATGTTTGGATGTTTTCCCTTGAATTTCTTTATAATCTCAGTGATTTTTTCCACATCTAATGAATCTTAACCCTCATATTTGTCCTTGACCTTTTGTCTATAATTGTCTACCTCAATTCAAGTGTCAACAAAATCCTTGATTTTGGTATCCAATTCTAACAAGGTTTCTTCAATTCTAAAGGCTTGTCAAATATCTTCATCATTAGTAGCTTCCTCAAAAATCTTCTTAAAACTATCCACTACTACCTCTACATGCAAAAATTTCTCTCATTCTTCATCTTCAAAAATTCTTAAGCAAGCATTGTTGTAATGCTTCTCTGCTTCCAAAATTTTCTCTCAAGCTTGGTCCTTGAGCCTATGGATCTCCGCATGTAATGTTTTGATTACTTTATTACTACTAGTGATCATTTCTATCTAGTCATCAATTAAATCTAATTCCTCTACCGTATAAACATCTACCAAAATTCTATATCTTTTCCCCTTTATTGCCTACAAAATTTGTAAGTCCTTACTCTAGGCCCTTACCTCATCCATAATACTGAAGTCTTGCTTCAAAATCACTACCATTTTATTCACATTCTCTTGTGTAGCGTGCAGTAACTTTAGGTTCCTCTGGATAGTCAAAATTCCCTTATCTTCAAAACTTTCTTGCCACTATTGACAGGTTTTCAAAAATGGACCTACATGCATAGTTCCCCCTTCTCTAAGTATGGTGTTCAATCTCTCCTTGGGGTGCTTAGGGTCTAGAGGACCAACCACTTCGGCCAAATATCCCTTTAGAATCTCATTCTACCTTCGAAGTGTTCAAAGTTTGAACTCTTCCTATTCCATGCTCCTGAAGACTTCCTTAATCCCCATGGTCACCTTCAATCAGGTTGTATCCCTTATGGGTCTCCCAAGCATGACCTCTTTAATTTTAATGTCTTAGGGACCAAGGATTTCTACATCTGCATCTTCAGGAGGGATGGCCACTTGAGCAAACAAATCCTAGTTCCATGTATTGCCAATGGTCTTCCCTTATGTAACGAAGACTCAAGTTTGTTCAAAATCTCAACAATCTCAAAAATGTCTTCCTCATCAGCACAAAATTGAGGTTTGGTACTTCTCATTATTTTTGTCCAGAGCCATCTTGGGATGTGCTCAGCTGAAGACTTGCCTCTTGAGGATGAAGGAGTATGCTCTACCACCTCTTTCCCCTTATCTCTCCTCCTCAAATTTTTTTCCCTTTGTGAGGCTCTCCTTCTATGGTCTCTATCTTAGTAGACCCTAAAACTTGCACCTCAGTGTCTTGGGAAGGTGGTCGATAATATTCTACCATTTGTCCCTCCTTCGACACTTCATCAATTTCCATTTGTTCTGGTTTCTCCTCTTGTGATGGTTCCTTTAGAACCTATTCTTCTTCTGAACTCTAAGGTGGTGGAGTAATTAAGCCTTTATCTATGACCATAATTTGTGGTGGAGATGGGGGAGTAAGATCGGGACCTTGTGAGTCTAGTCACATCTATGCCCAATCTTCTTGTTGGGGTTCACCTATAGGGGTATCCTTGGTCTTGTCCCCAACTAACTCTATCCCCATGGGCATAAAATAAAAATTTGATATTTTAAAAATGTCATCACCCTCTTCACTTTGCTCATCCACCCACTATTGTACTTCATCTTTTGAAGAAGAGACTTCTAAGGATCTTGCTTGGGTGGATGGTAATGTCACCATGGTACTTCTCCTTTCTTGCTTTGCGGCTTTAGCTAGCCAAGTTCTTCTCTATAGGGGAACTTGTTCCTCTTTATCTTCCTCTTCTTCTTCCTCCTCTTCTCCCTCTGGAATGGTTTTAGGAATATATGGAAAATGCATTATTCTTTTAGTCACCCTTAGCCTCTTCTTCATTCAGATCTTAATCCTTTTCTATTTCGTAGATGTAGAAGGGGATGATGGCTCTTCTTGTGGAGGAGAAATGGAAGCCTACTGACTCTCTCCCTCTTTTGATTGGCTAGGTAGAAAGGGAGGCAATTGAGGGTCATCCTAGACTTGAGCAGCTCCAATATCCTTGGACCCCTATACTCTTTCTTCCTATTGCTAGGAAGGTGCTTGCACTTCACCCTCTTGTGTATTGATCCTTCGAGGAGAGCTCCTTTTTATTTTGTTCTTTCATTTCCTCTCTAGAGGATGATAGTATCCAACCAATTAGTCAAGTTGGTATACTATCTCTGGCCTGATGGGAGACTAGGCTGCAAAGGTAAGAATTGTAACTTTCTTCCCTCTACCTTTCTCTGGGTGGGCTTGAGCATGAAAGATCATGGTGTTAGGTATTAGATCAAGTTGAAAAGGATTCTTGATCCAATGCTTTGTCATTCGAATGACATGCCTCACCCGATGGTTAATATCATCACCCTCCTCCCTGTCAACCTTGGCATTCATGATGGGTCTCTGTCCAATTTTTTTTTGAGTTGAATAGGGGGTCCGATAGCTTCCCAAAATCTTGCTACCTTATTTCCTCTGGAATGCTTAGTTTGAGAGCCTTCTCTACCAAATACAAAGTCATCCTACAATAGTCCCTAATATAGACATCATATCATTTATTGCATTCATCCAGTGGTCCTTAATGACCTCCTCGTGATGGAATTCTTTGCTAGCCAGACTCTCAACTTTCTCAATATTAACAAAATAGGGCCAAGGGGAGTTGTATTCATCTAGGGGATAATGTTCCCACTCCCACTCAAAGGATTAAATATCTTGTTTTCCATTTCACCTAGTATGGTTCTATGACCATGGGCCATGTCCAACAAGGTCTCTATTGTTTCCTCACCCTATCATACACAGATTCAATCTACTATGCAATCTCTAATAACACCAGTTTATCACTTGGATATCTATGGAGCTTCTTAGGGTTGATAGAGGCACCAGCTACCTGTAGATACGTGAATGTCTTAAACTGGATCTAGTAGGCCCCAAGAGCTATTATCTATGTTATTTCCTCATTAGGTAACCTCTTTGCATAATCTCCCTCTATGAATCAGATAACTAGGAAAATGAATGCGTCATTCACGACTCTGTATTCCTTGCTCTGTGTCGAGAGCTTCTTTCTCACTAGTTGAGGGTAGACAGTGTATGGCTAGGCATTGGGATCCTACATGTTGCCTCTTTTGTATAATCTAGGGTAATTTGTGGCCCTTGCTACTAGCAGATATACCATATAAGAATTCATATAAAACTTCTTCTTATCATTGATTGCCTCCAATTGTCCACACAAGTTTTTACTTAATGTGGTAGCCCAATCCAGTGGCATCTTTGCCGTCTTGATTGTCTCAATGAAATTGACAATGAAAACACTCAAATGTCCCGCTATTGGTAGACCCATGACTTTGGTAAGAAGAATGATAGAATAGCCAATATCCTCTGTCATGTATCCCCTAGACATGTCCACCTTTCCTGTTATCCTCCCTAGAGGTGTCTTCTCAATGAGACAAGAGGATTGGATGATTTCTGATGCTTCTTTCAAGTGCTCCCTATACCACCTTTTTGCTACCTCATAAGAGAGCCTTATGAACTAATCCGCCCTTGGGAGATGAAAGAAACTTTTAATATTGTTGGGTCGGAGGTCAAGAACCACTTCTCCTATCACACTCTTCACCACTCTTTCTTCAGGAACAAAGTTTTGACCTAATGTCATGATCAACTCCGCTGATTGCACTGATGTTGGGTGAGAAGCTGCGCTCACCAACCTCGATTGGATCAATGCAAATAGTAGAGCTAATCTCTCCATAGGTTTGTTATAGATTCTGAGGAACTCTCCCAAGTTGGTATGTTCCAAATTAGTGTCTTTAATCTTGGAATAGTCATCTTGGAACCTTGACTTTGATGGTATGCCTTGGAACTTGAAAACCACGGGCTTAGGTGCCATTTTCTCTCCTTGTGATGATGCCATTATATCTGCACAACACAAGAAAGACATTTATTAGTTTAGAATAAAAAAAACCTAAAAATTAAAAGTGCAAAAAACATTCAATTCCTCTTTGATTATTTATTAACTAAAAATAAAAAATAAAAATAAGGTGTGCAATTCTGGTGAGTACTTGTGCACTAGATGAGGTGTGCAAATGTGCACCAAAATATTTAAAGAAGTTTTTGCTTTTTATTTATATATATTTTTTATTTTTAAAAATTTTCCAATTTTTTCAGTTTGTATATTTTTCAATTTTTTTGACCTTTCTATGACTTTTTTTGATTTTACAATTTTTTCTAACTTTTTTTTTTTTTTTTTGATTTTTGACCTTTGATTTTTCTAATTTTTTGACCTTTTACTATTTGATGATGTAGACGTAGGGCCTCAAAATTGGCCTGAATCTAAAAAAAGAGAGATAGTAGGGGGTCCACATTTCCTAATGGAAATGGGGTGTGTGTTGTGGAACCACAACAAATATATATTATGAAAACATATCGCTAGTCTCATTTGATTCAAACCTCATATTATTCCTTCCAAGAGAAAAGTGTGCCACTAATAAATATTTTTGCAACTCATATTTTGAACATGAAAAAGATTTAATGAAAGACATAGAAGAAGCAGGGGAAGAAAATTTAATTGCATAATACACCATATTACATGGAACAATTGTACTTATAAAATTTATAGTTAATTAAATGGAAAATAGTGCATACAGGGCTTAGCAGATCAATTAGTTCCATGGAATGTGCAAAAAAGCTCATTTATTTGTGGAGTGCCAAACTCTAATTCCATACAAATTCAAGGATACATTTTATGCAATTGTCTTTTCTATTGTCACTATTCTACCATGGACAAAACAAATATCTCTATTTGGTATGTCTCTAACTCATCTACCTATTTGCATACAATTCATTGATCATATTTTGTAGTTGAACTTCAGATAAATTATGCTTCAAAACCAGTTATTATCTCAACAAAGAATGATAAAAATGCCAACTACAAACTCATTAATTTCATAACCGTGAGCATTGCTTAGAAATTGGTGTTTCTGTAAGTTTCATTGTACAATGCAACATCTAATCCAATATTTCAAGATAAATTCCACATGATCCTCAAATATGGTAGTGACTGGGAAGTGCAATTAAAACAAACCACTTCTTTAATTATATAGTGGCTAACTCTCCTTGATGTATTGCCTTTTCCCTCCATTTGTTGGCAAGAGCTCCATAGTGAACCATGCCCATTTCATTGCAAGTTACATAGGGGCCCATCCTCCTTGAATGATTGTTTTCCATCTCAATCTCTAGATGTGCATCCTGCAAAGGTGCATATAATCTTTGGAAAAAGAGTATATTGTATGAGAATATTGTGTCTTTCAAAGGTGCATACAATCTCTCGAAAAAGAGTATGTCGACTTGGTTTAAAATTGTATAAGAATATGAATTTTGATGACATTGCTATTACTATCTTAGTTGTATGACCTCATTATAGAGGAAAAGTATTACATGTTACAAGGTTTTAAATACAAATATAATTAGTTGAGTGCAGTCAATATAAGAGGAAAACAAATTGGCAATAAATTGACTGAGCCTCCTATTCCATTGACATTTGGTGATGTTAAATATATATAGCAAACACTTTGAGCCAACAATAAGATTATTGCTGTTGTTGATAGATTTATTAATATTTTTGAAAGATCTCTTGTTGTTGTTAATCTACCAAGAAAATCAATACTGTTAAGGGAAACACTTTTTTTAATAAATTATGAAAGATAAGCAATTTCTATTACTATCTTAGTTGTATGAGCTCATTACAGAAGAAAAGTATTCCATGCTACAAGGTTTTAAATAGAAATATAGTTAGTTGATTGTAGTCAATTTAAGAACAAAATAGATTGGCAATAAACTGACTGAGCCTCCTATTCCATTGACATTTGGAGATAAGGGCCATCTGAAAAACTAATCATGCAGACTGCAAATCATAATGGAAAAAAATCAAGTGCAAAGAAAGTCAAACCTTGAATTGCCAAATTCACCCTATTGAAAGATCCCAAAAAATACCAAAAAATTTCATAAACTACCATTATTGAAGGCTACTATCACATACCTTCATAGCCCACAATATTTTCCCTTCACTTGTAGCCTTGTTTACTTTCAAAGAATAGACTATGGCATAAAAGCTAAGATCAAATCTCACAAGCACCCACACAAGCTAAAGCTGTCTTATTTAATTTAAAATGGATGTAGTAGGTCAAACCTTGAATTTCCAAATTCACCCCATTGATAGATCACAAAAAACACCACAAAAATTCATAAACTGTCTTTATTGAAGGCTACTATCACATACCTTCATAGCCAACAATATTTTCCCTTCACTTGTAGCCTTGTTTACTTTCAAAGAACATATTATGACATAAAAGCTAAGATCAAATCTCACAAGCATCCACACAATGTAAAGCTATCTTATTTAATTTAAAATGGATGTAGTAGGTCTAAAAAGGGTATGTCTAGCATGGACCTTATAAGAAACTAGTATGCGGATTTTCTATCTTTTGAAGTTTCTTGGAGTTTTAGAGTATGAACTAATACTAGATCTTTTTAACTTCCATCCTAATGATGGATGTGATCCAAAATATTGATGTAAAAAAGTTCATTTGATGTGTTGAACATCTACAACTATATGCGTTTACAACTATATGTTTCCAGTTATTTTCTTTGGTCATATACAACTATATATTTGGTTGTTTGGTGAGAAAGATGAATAAAAATGACTAGATATATACTTTTTCATTTTCTGCCTAATAATATTCAATCCATGTTCTTTGGAAAAATGGTGAGATTGAATCATGCTTCTTGATAGAGTCCAAAAAATGATAAACAATGAACAAGTTAGAACTAATTTTTATTGCTTGGTAACTTGTTGAGTTATAGAGAGGATGTAATGGAGAAGAAGAATGCCTTTCAGACTCTTATAGATAGTCTAAGACTTGTGAGAATGGAAAAATATTTATTCCTTTATTAGTTGGAAGGAATTAAGAAGTATATTTCAGTTCCATGAAAGATCAAAACAACCAATGAAACTAGTAAAACATGGAAGGGAGCTCTTGTACAATGATATTGTGAATTGTATCAAGTAAAGTAAAAGTTATTAAATAAAAATTAATTATGCATGATATAGATCTTCACATGGGTAAAATTTTTAAGTAGGTAAATAATCAAAACTCTATTTACATTGAAGGAAGTTTCTTTGAGTACTTAAACTGAGTTGTAACAAAAGAAATTTTGAAATGCAGAAATGAAAATGCTACACATGTTGTCACTTTGTGAAAGAGGATTCATATCAATCTAAATTAAACTATTTTTAGTTTTTTGTTGTGATAGGCAATGTCTTTCCACAATAAGAAAGTTTGTTAGTAAATTTCTTTGGAACATGATGCTTGGAGAGGCCTATGCTCATTTTTGGAGCATATGTCTCCCAAGACTGTAAAATGATACCTTGTTAGAACTCTATTTATAAATGGTTTAATATGCTCTAGAAAAGCTAGCATAGACTGTTCAAAATTAAGTAAATAGATTTACTCAAACCCTACAATTTTAGAGCCATTTTCTAGAAGGAAAGAAACCCCTAAACATAATACTCATGAGCTTCAATTTTAATTATTTTTGATATCCTAAATTATAAAAAATTAAAATTTGTGAACAAAGAAAAGGGACACAATATTCACCACTAGTAGTGGCACATAAACCATTCTCTATTCCCACTCAAGTAGGAGAAGGGATCATAGAGGAAGGTATTGCATCCATTACCCTCTGTGATGACTCAAATTCATAAAGGAAGTTGACTCTTAATGTCATGTTAAAGTATGACTTGCTCAAATAGTACAGGTCAATTTTTTTTGAAGTTGAAGTGAATCTCAACATTAAACATGGTGAATAGATTGTTCAAGTATTATGTAAGTGTCAATGAAATCATAACCATGAAACCATAAACCTAAATTGCAAAGTATCAACCATCCTTTCCCTGCAAACAAAGAAAAAATACAAGACATAAATAAAATCTTAAAAAAGAAAAAGAAACCTTGGCATAATATGTCAATAAATCTATACCCTTTAGTCACCAAAACTTTCATTGAACATTGCCTTGAGAAAAAGGTTTGGTGACAACACTCCAACAATCACTAGTTAACAAAAATAGCACAAAACTCAAAGCCGCCACATTCAACATCTTAATTTTTTGCGCTTCCCAGTTTGCTTAGAATTTTAGTTTCAAGATTTCTGCGGATCTCAAACATTCCCACTGATATTTATTTTCTTCTTCTCATTCCAACTAAAGCTTCCATATTTCTTCGTTCTTCCTATTACTAACAAAAATTGGAAACTCAAAACACACGACCAAAAAGGAAACCCCAAAATGAATATGTCAATTTAATAACAAATTGCGAAATACTTATGAATCTAAATTTGGTGACGATATTACAGGTAAAACCAACAACTAAGTTGGTAGAATGCAAAACAATGACCCACGAGGCCCTCTATATATCAAGCTAGGGTGGCAAGCATAAGTGGTGGCCAACATAAGAGATGACCATCTCAGTAACAAATCACAAGCCAATCTCATAAACACCTATGTGCCCTACTAAGTAGGTTTGTGACCTATGTATATGCGGTAGGGGAATAACCCCGAGTAGCTGCTACATAGGTGCTTTAGGACACAACAACTAGGAAAGGAGGTGGGAAGCAATGATCGAACACAATCAATCCCATCATCTTGTACCCTTAAGTCACATTTACAGCCGTAGATGGAAAAAAAAGTGAAGATAGTTGAGAGGTACACCTTCGACATAATTATCAAAATAAAGCAATTTTGCTACTTGATACAAAGCACCATGCAATATCTAATTAGAGGAATCAATATAGAAGAAGGTCATTTGCCCATGATAGTCTTAAATAATACATTATATAAACATTCTTTAAACCCATGGTCTACAAGCAATATACTACCAATCATGAATGACTAGTCAAACTCATACATTGGCCACCCAATAATAATAAGGCATTGGCTACGATGTGATGTATTTGTACTGGGCCAAACCAACACCATCTATGGTGCAACTTATATGCACCTCTTTTCAATGAAAATATAAGTTTTTCCATTATTTTACACTTGATACGGGTGCATATAAGTTGCCCCGTATCCATTGGCATCCAAACCATGCCCTTTCTTATGGTCATCTCAGTCATCCATGCCATGACTTAAAATTTGACTTCTTTTATCCACAAAAGTCATGTTCATATCCAATTAATACTGATACATTATTTTAAGAAAAAAGTACTATAAATTTATGAAATTTATTTTATGTCATCTAATAAAATAATTTTAAATTTTCAATTGTAAACTTAACATTTATTTTTTTAAAAATATATTTTAATTATTTTATGAATTTTAAAGATTAAAATTTCAAACTTTTCAATCTATCAAAAAATTTAAACTTCAAAAATTATTTATTTCTTTAAAATTTTTACTAAAGCTAATTTAATTTGTCTTTTTATTTATTTTTTAATTTTATGCTTGTGAGAAAATTTTAAAGATCAAAATTTCAAACTTTAATATCTATAAAAAAATGAAAAAAATTATTTATTTCTTTTATGTTATCTAAAGAAATAATTTTAAAATTCAAAATTTTAATGAATCAATAATAATAAATAAATTTACCATTTTAAAAATATTTTCATTTAATTTGAAATATAATTTTATTTTTTTAATAATTGTTATTTCAATATTTGAGAATTATATTATATATTTTTAAAAACTTTTATTTTTTTTTTTAAAGAAATTTTTTAACTATTTTGATGACAATATATCATTATGTGTGTATGTTTATATTTAATGTTTTTCAACATTTATGTATATTGATATATTTTGACAATTAAAATTTATAAAATAAAATTATTTTTTATATAAAGTTAAATAAAATATTTCTATTTAAAAAAAAATAGGTAATGGGCCTCCTACTCACAATTTACCATTGCATTGTAGGCTCTTGCCTAAATAAAATATTTTTATTAAATGAAAGTGATGTTATGTATATAGTATCAATGTTTGATACATAAATGGTTTAGATATAGTGAAGTTGTTTGATATATGAATGACTTAGTGTTAGAAAGAAACTAGGATTCAACTATTTAAAAAATGTAAGTAACTATTTTTAGTAAAATATCATATTTCTTTATGGATAAATTAAACATAAATATTTGTTTAATAAATTTATAAATGTATTCATAAGTAATATAAATATATGAATGACTTAGTTATTAGCACTTGTCGATAGACTAAGTACTAGTGTGACAATTTTTGCATTTCATGGCTTAACTTGTGATTAAAACTAATTTTTTTTTATGAGTTTAAATTTATCATTTTGAAATTTAATTATAAAATACATAGCTAGATGCAAGTTTTTTAACTACATAATCTCTATTAAATATTTTTTGATGATTTGATTAGGTGAATCATTTTGACTCTTATATTTTGAGCAAGTTAGTTTAAATGTTTATAATTTCAATATTTTATTTTTAAGAATTAATTTTTTCCATTCAACTAAAATATTTTAAAAAAATATTATCTATACTTATATTATATAATATTTTAAGAAAAACTAGACAAGAGCCTACAACACAACGGTAAATTGTGAGCCTCTTATCGAAGAGGTCTTGAGTTCAAATCTACCTGTGCTTAATAAAATAATAATTAATAATAATACATAATAATTAATCTTGGCTTCAGCGATCATTTTTTTTAAAGAAAAACTATTATATATTATTAATATTAAAATATTTTTATTTTTATTTTATAATTTATTTATAATAGTATATATGATATATATGAATAGAATTTAACTATATAAGATTTATGTTGATTACAATATTTTATATACTATGATAAATTTATTATTTTAACATTAGATTTATACTAAAAACTATTAAAACTAAGGCAAGTACTAAGTCATTATATGACACTTGTTAAAATGACAAATAAATGTGTTGGATGAGAAATTAAATTAAACTATTAAATTTTTTATATAATTATAAAAAAATAAATTAAACTATTATAGAATTTAACTATATAAGATTTATGTTGATTACAATATTTTATATACTATGATAAATTTATTATTTTAACATTAGATTTATACTAAAAACTATTAAAACTAAGGCAAGGCAAATACTAAGTCATTATATGACACTTGTTAAAATGACAAATAAATATGTTGGATGAGAAATTAAATTAAACTATTTTGAAAATTATAAATAACCACACATTCAAATAGTTATAATCATTAGTCGATTTTTAAGTTCTACATTATATAATTAATTCTTTCAAAATAGATTAAAAATACAATGTATTCATATATAAATGTTTAAAAGAATATCAATGAGTAAAATAAAATTATAAAGTTTTAATCTTTTATTAAAAAATATAAACTTTAAAATCACTTAACATTAAAGTAAAAAAGTATATCATTTAACTAAATAAATTAGTTTTAAATAAAAAATAATAATAAATATACATTTGTCCAACTTAAAACTTTAATACATTCTCTTACCAATTCAAAATTGGCACACATTGCGCTTAGACAATGCAAAAAAAATTACTATTTAGCTAATTTAACTGGTCTTTTTTTTATTTTTTGTAATTTTATATATTTTAGTTTTATGTTATTTTATGAGAAAATTTTAAAGATAAAAATTTTAAACTTTAATATCTATAAAAATTAAATTAATTATTTTATGTTATGTAAAGAAATAATATATTTAAAGTTTAAAATTTTAATAAAGGGTATGTGCAGGATCATGGTGTACCAAACTATGGCCTTAAGTGGCAGTGAAAAACCAGCAAATCAGGGTTATGTCAACTTGACACATAATTTTAAAGTGGTTCTAGACTTTATATCAAAAAGTTGTAAGAAAATAATTTGTAGTAAATTGAATCTAGTTTCTAAAATATAAGGCCTTATCTAGAGAAAAAAATATTTGATTGGTCAAAAGTTTGGATTTTAATGCAGTACTACAAAAATTTCAGGGTGAAAATAAAAAGTAGGTGTATGTCTGACCACCTTAATCATAATGAAATGATAATATTTTTAAATATAATTTTAGATATAAAAAGTAGACTCATGCTTAGATGTGACGCATATTTTTGGGAATTTTTATTCCAAATAAATAATTAATTATGAATTTTCTACTATACTATTTTCAGAATTTAAAAACACTCGTGTCTGACCACCTTAACTAGTTCAAAAAAATCAAAATTAAGTTTTTTTTTTTATTTTTTTATACTAGTTGAAGCATAGAATGTGATGCATCTTTTGGATTTCACAAATCTTATACGGTTTGAAAGTTATAGCTATTTTTCAACTAGTATGTCAATCAACACTTTGCAGCTAACTCCATTAGAAAATAAGTAATAATAACTTACTGAACTCGTAATTTTACAAACCTTACATTTATGAAAAGCTAAGAACATTCTTAAGAAACCCTTTTCATTACATCAAATTTTGGTTTTAAAAAAGTCATCAGCTACATGCTTGAAGTAAAAAACACATAAGAACATGCAAAAAACACATTTTCAGGATGTTTTAAAGATGACCATATAAGGTTGGTATCGAAAGATATAGTAGGAATTATAAAAGTATTAATTGT
Source organism: Cupressus sempervirens (assembly GCA_028749045.1). NCBI lineage: Eukaryota > Viridiplantae > Streptophyta > Pinopsida > Cupressales > Cupressaceae > Cupressus > Cupressus sempervirens. Next base: position 329,591,786 of record CM053783.1, read on the forward strand.
TTTCATATAGTATCAGGTGGGTGGGAAAAAAGTTGGAATAGATTTTGAAATTCTTTGAGGCATTTCAGAACTACATATTTTTCAGATCGCCACTTTTTGGCACACCATGATCTTGCACATACCCTAAATCAATAAAAAAAAAACCATTTTATGTTATATTTACATTTTGTTTGAAATATAATTGAATTTTTTTTAATGATTATTATTTCAATATCAATATATTGAGAATTATATTATATATTTTTTAAAACTTTAAATTTCTTAGATTTTTTAAATTATTATGTGCATATTTATATTTGAATTTTTTTAACATTTATATATTTTGAAAATTAAAATTTATAAAATTAAATTAATTTTTATGTAAAATTAAATAATATATATTTATAGGTAATGGGCATCCTACTCACAATTTATCATTGCATTGTAGGCTCTTGCCTGTATAAAATATTTTTATTAATGAAAGTGATGTTATGTACATAGTCGTATCAATGTTTGATACATAAATGGTTTAGATATAGTGAAGTTGTTGTTTGATATATGGATAACTTAGTGTTAGAAACTAAGGTTTGAATATTTTCAAAATGTAAATAACTATTGTTTGGTAAAATATATAAATAAATATTTATTTGATATATTTATAAACATTTTCATAAGTACATATAAATATATCAATGACTTAGTTATTAAAATGACAAATAAATGTGTTGGACATCTAAATTTAAACTATTTAAAAATTTATATAATTATAACAAACTAAATTAAACTATTATAAAAATTGTTAATAACCATACTTTCAAATAGTTATAATCAAATATATTGATTTTTAAGTTTTACAATATATAACTAATTCTTTCAAAATTGAATTAAATAATAACAATGTATTCATATAAAATATCAATATATAAAAAAGTTTAAAAGAAATATCAATAAGTAAAATAAAATAGTAAAATTTTAATCTTTTATTAAAAATATAAACTTTAAAATTACTTAACATAAAAGTAAAAATAATATCATTTAAGAAAATAAATTAGTTTTAAATAAAATAATAATAAACATTATACATTTATCCAACTTAAAACTAATATATACTCTCACCAATTCAAGATTGGCACACTGTCTCATTAGATATCTGAAGTATTGTCAGTTACCCCTATTGGCTTCTAAATTAACAACTTTTGAATAACCTAGTGATAAGAATATTTACACCTAGGGGCAGCTAACTCTCATCCTCAATGCACCTATTCAGACACCAAGGCCAACTATAAGGCTATTCTCTGCAAGACCTAGGTGAGTGGACCTCAAATTCTTTATATGGTACCAGTGCAAGGCATATAGCTAAATTTAGATAATAGATAAAACCCCTGAATATTCTATGTTTATGCAAACATTCATGGACATGAAATAGCTAATAATAGGGCACATGGACCTGATAAACTAACTGAAGGTAACTCTTTTCAATTCTTAAACATAAAGGGAAATGAATTTTTCGATTAAGTTTGGGTCAGCATAACCCTGATATGCAACAATAGAGAACATACAATTTCTCAAGCCGATCAGTCCCTTATCCATTGGGCATCAATTAAATCAGAAAATACATATGGATACCCAAAATATACTCATATACTCAAATATCTAATTTATCTATCTACCTTGCAAATAGACATCTATCTTCAAATGAAATTTGTACTTATCAGATCCTCCTATGATCCTTCTAGTTATGTCAATGCAATATGAAGAAAATCACTTAGGTTCTTGACCCAACAACAAGACATACAGTGGCATACAACTTCAAAAACAAGCTACAACTGGATGATATGCACTTCGTACATAGTCAACATAAAAATATAAACCCATAAAAATGAGACAAACTTCATAATTAAATTTCCAATGAAGCTTTGCATTCATTTCTTTAAAAAATCAAAACATCATGGTATATACAAAATTTAGAAAATACACAAAGGATGATTGCATAAGTTAAATGCTTCAAAAGAAATAAATCTGCTGATGTTCATAACAAAGAAAGTGCTAAGAAAATGTGGAATCATAGTCATGGAGAAGAAATTTCAATCAAACTAGATCCATAGGGTGGTCATATAGTAGCGAAAACAAGTCCAAGATTGGAACCTTATGGTCTCATAGTAAAAACTAGAACCAACTATGGTATCACATCAGTCAAAAAATTCTCCAACTCTGAAACCCTTACAAAGAGAAGAGAAAAAAAGATTTATAGAAAAGAAGAAGGCTCTCAGATCAGATATGGATATTGCCATGTGCCATGTTGAACTCTTCTTTCTATTGCTATTGAACTCATCTCTCTTTTCCTCTACTAACAATCAAATCCTAATTAATGCTCTTTGGAATGTTTGAAATATCTTCCTTAAAGTAATCAACAAAACCCCTTCCCAAAGGAAACTGATACAGATTCAAAATATGCAGGAGCTTGCAATTTGATCTTGCTTTGTCCTCTTTTTCCCTTGCTGTGAAACTCCAATTGCTTCCTATCGACAAAACTTATCCTCTGCATTTGCCTTTAAAGCATTCAATTCACTCGTTATAGCTACTCAGTGCATCAAATCTTATCTAAAGATCATCCAAATCTAATTGTATTTCAAATTGAAAACATCAAATTTGCATTAATGTTGAGAAAGCCCTGGAAACATAAAATTGCTCATAGCTTCTTTCATTGAATAGTTGTGCAAAATCTAACTTTAGAGATGGAAAATTTATCTCCTCCTAGTTCCAATGGTATACGATACTGCATGTTTTGGATTAAAAAATGCCTTTGAGGTGCAATTGAAAATGACAAGCTCATGCCATGAATGGAGCATTAAAATGAATTTTTAAATGACTATATAGTTGAAACTATATAATATCAATAAATATATTTAAATCTTCCAACTAACGAAAGCTTAGAACCAATTAAATTTATTTTAATCTTTGCTGCTTGTCGAAATCTTATTTTCTAGTTGACGTAGGCAAGCCCCACCTTCTCAAATCACTTCAAACATTTGGATTTTATGCAATATTATAATCATTAATCATATCATCTTAAACTTTAAAATTTCAACCTTTTCAACCTTTGATCTTATGACAATATTGTAACATCTCAAACCTTAATGTTTGGTTCCCCAATCTCCCAACACCACGATTCTACGACATACATCCTTTTCGTAACATCGTAATACTTTGAATTTCATCTCACAATAATACTTTGAATTTCATCTTGTGATCATACAATTTTTTTAAAGATCTTATCATTCATACCTCCTCTTCTTGATCTTACAACTTTGCCTCTCGACAGGTTTCTCGATCTCCCAACACCATGATCCTACGACATACATCCTTTTTGTAACATCGTAATACTTTAAATTTCATCTCATGATAATAATTTGAATTTCATCTCATGATCATACAAAATTTTGTAAGATCTTATCATTCATACCTCCACTTCTTGATCTTACAACTTTGCCTGTCAACATGCCATGTGGCAACTCATCTTGCATGCATTTTGAATGGTCAAAAGTTTTCTTTGTCACTCTTACTTGAGCTTGCTACACCCCTCCACATGAGATTCCATGCCTTTAAAAGAAACGTTTTCTTCATAAGATAATTATGAAGCCTTTCATACCATGCTCTTGGTGCTTGCTTCAAACCATATAAAGCTTTGTGTAGTCTACAACCATGTTTTTATTGTTAGCATCAACAAATCCTTTTGGCTATTCTATATAAAATTCTTCCTCCAATATACCATTCAAAATTGCAGACTTAATATCTATTTGATAAACTTTGAAACCTTTGTATGCAGAGTAAGCAAGTAGACTTCTTACTCCTTTAAATCTTGCAATGGGAGTGAATGTTTCTCCATAGTCTATCCATTCTTCTTGTGCATATCCTTTACAGACTAATCTTGCCTTGTTTCTTGTGACTTCACCATTTTCATCTAACTTGTTTATGTATACCCACTTGGTGCCAACCACATTCTTATCTTTTGGTCTAGGAACTAGAGTCCATTTCTTATTTTTATCAATTGAATTTCATCTCGTGATCATACAAAATTTTGTAAGTTCTTATCATTCATACCTCCTCTTCTTGATCTTACAACTTTGCCTCTTGACATGCCATGTGGCATATCATCTTGCATGCATTTTGAATGATCAAAAGTTTTCTTTGTCACTCTTACTTGAGCCTACTGAGCCCCTCCATGTGAGATTCCATGTCTTTAAAGGACACATTTCCTTTAGACATATCATTATCATGCATGGGTATTAAAAATATTTGTAATTTCCTCAACACAATGAATCTGGGACAATTTATTTTAACTAAAGATGAGAAAAACCTCATGGCCAGTTCCACCTGTACAAACTTCCTCATGTCAAATGAGCCTCTTCTGAGGAACGTCGTGCTATGATATTGGCACAAAGAGGAGATTTCATGTTGTGGGTAGATGTGATTTGAACACCTCTTGTTAAAATCTATCAACTATATTATCCCTTCATTTCACTAGCATTCTCCAACACATTGGGATAGGGAATAAAATATCTTTGCATCTACCGCAAATGGGGAAAAGGATAGAGCCATGCCTCCACTATAGCTCGAGGGTCTACTCATTGCATCAAAGGCCTCCCCTACCATCCTTCAATGCCATGGATGCTTGGCATCATGGGATTTCTTCACCAGCCCTCCCCTGCTACTGTGTGCTCTATTTTTCCTCAACGTGGAGCTCAACTCTTTTCCATTGACTGGAGCTCCACTTATCTCCCTCCTAGCTTGGTACATTAGAGCCTCCTCCCTCTATTCTCTCCATTAGCCACACCATCTACCACTATTGAAAACATGTCTATAATTGTTGAAGGAATACATTAATCTAGGCCTCCATGCTCTTCTCATGTGCACTTCCTTGGCTTCTACAAAAAGATGAGTCCTCAGTCTATCCAATTTGTCAATGGTAGCTCCATCAATGAGGAAAAAATTAGTTATCCTTAAGAATGCTAATGAGCCTCTTATTGCACATAGTCCTGAAATGTGGGAACAATCTTCCATTATTGCAGGTGATGACATTGTAGAATTGAAATGGCAAGCTGTAATTGTATTCTTTGGTTTTAACTACCTTATTTAATATGACATGTGGATGACTATTCTCAGTAACACCTTTGCTTGCTTGAGTCATTGCATCAACTAAGGTTTTTCCTTTCATGATCAACATGAGAAATAACGTACAATATTCCTTACATCTCTTCTAAGTTTCATCTACTCAACAAGATCAAAGTACTTATAAAACTGCAAACCACATTGCCCTGTTATGAAACTCATTTTGAAAATCTCTACTTCCATATTGACAATAGCATATTAATAATCAATATCTCTTTGGACTTCCTTGTACCTCATTCCATACACTCTGTTGGATCCTGGCTAATGATAATATATGTCAAATGAATCCAAACTTGGTGATCATAGTCATTTTAAGCTTTTGAGACAGTTCGTCCTTCATAGCATATTGTTGATCTAATGGAATCAGTCAGGCCCCAAAGTGGGTCATGCTAATTTTTTTTCGATCTAAAACAACTGATATCTCAAACTAATCAAATTAACACTTGAAACTAATTAGAATCAAACTCGAGCACTAAAACAACTTTCAAAATTTGTTTACCCTATTTTCATAAACTATGACTTTTTGATCGAGAGGCCTGAAAGCTAGCTTTAAAAATTGACTAAAATAGATAATCAAGCTCTGAAAACTGACACGCTGATAATTTGTCCTACATCCTTGCACCCTATCAGATTTCGTGTAATTCCCCGCCAAGGGATCCAAAATAATTAACCTAAAGTTTCACTAAGTTTTCCAAACAATTTTTTTTTAAATCATGAAAGATAAACCATCCATCATAAAACACAACTAACTAAATGTGTGGTTCCTCCCAACCATCAATAGCATCATTATACCATCATGGGCCCTAGCCATCCCTCCGCACATAACATCCCAAGTCACCAAAGAGATCATCGGTATTATCATAGTAGGGATGTCACTCCTAAGACATACTACAACTTATGTAGAAAGAAATCTAACATGCTAAAATTAAGCATAAGATGATCCTACAAATTAGATAACATCATCTATCACATGCTAAAAGAAACATACTAGTAAATAGCATCCATCATAAGATCTAAGAACTGAATGAAGATAAATACCAAAAAAGAATGCTCCAACCACGACGACTATGGATGGATCTCAAATGGTAAGAGTGAAAAAGCACTACCACCCGACTGTGAGGAACCTAAATGGCCCACTCCCACTGCACTGAGGAGATAGTCTCAAGTCCCAAATAGGATATCAAATCACACAACATAAGTACTCTCTAAGTCCAGGAATCCTAAAAGTATACTAACTCAAAGGTTCTAACACACAGATCGACATCTACTCCCAGAGGCACAACAAAGACTTGTAAGAAATCTACTATGTAAGTGGGAAAGTGTCATCGCACGAATCATGCTAGAGTTACCCTGGTAGTCTCTCAATAGACCCTGACCCCTTAGTGATCCCTATGTGGCCACTAGTATCCTCTCATACTAATAAGGCATACTACGAAATGTAAGGTCGCAACCAAGCATTCTCTCTACTCCCATCCTAGTCTGTACTAGCACTTGAGGCATGGGCGAGAACATAAAATTATCTTATTAGGTTAATTTTAATCCCCATTTAGTGTAAATATTTTCACTTATTAAATAACTTACAATGAGTTACCTTGGTAGCCACTTAGGGCCCCAACTCCCATTGCAAGCCACTTCCCGACACTACATATAGATAACCTACCCTAGGTTCATGAAATCAAAAATCACAAAATCATAGTAAAATCACCTTAGTCCTATACAAGCAATTGAAAAGCATCAAAAAAAATCAAAATAATCACATCAGTTCTTCACGAGCAACTGAAAAGCATCAAATGATAGATCGCAATATCCATCAATTCTCAATGAGCAACTAGAAAGTATCTCAATGTAATACTGATCGAAGACTCCAAAATGGTCAAGTCAAACATGACATTATCAAGATCAAAACAAACACTTTAGTCCCATCAAGGCAATTGGAAAGTAATCCAAGTATAACTGATTGATGAATAAAAAATGGTTAAGTCAAGTATCTCAAAGACATACACCTCAACTTTACACAAGAAGACTGGAAAGCAATAACAATCAATAAACCACATACATTATGGAGCATGCCATCACATTACCATGGTTGGGTTTAAAAAAGATCAAGATCAAAATTAGCATGACATCACAAACACATAACCCCCAAGCCTCTGGTAACAACCTAAGATTGGTCAAGCTAGGACAAACCCCAAAACCCCAAAACACATAAAGCATATAGAAACAAGATACAAACACATGTTTTGGTTTGCTTTTGCAATCACATGCTTAAGCCAAATATGAGGTTTCAGATTTTGTTTCAAGTATATTTCAAGAGTATAAGATTCTTCATTTAATCTCCAAAAAATAATAAGAAGATAATTATTTACTTATTTAAATCATTGAACTAGTTCCCATTGAATTTTAGATAAAATCATTGCATTATTTTACTAAAATCAATGTTACTAATAATTAAATGAAACTCCATTAATTCCAAGAGCATCTCCAATTATTCAAATCATAAGAATAATACTTATCAACTTTCAAATAATTAGTTTACAATTTCCTTAAAAAAATTTAAGGACAATCATTTATTTAAAATAATCTTCATTGATTTTAAGTAAAATCAATCTCATTAATAATTCAAATATTTAATTCCACTAAACACTTATTAGTATCTCTTTTCTTTTAATTTGCCCTCATTAAAAAAAATCCATTTACTTAAAATTGACTAATAATTAATTAGACTCCTTCTATTATTAACTAATCTTAATTAAATTAAATTAAATTAGATTAGTTAATAAATCATATAAAACTAATGCATAGTAATAAGATTCTATTTTAATTCGAACCCAAACCCGAATCAATTTCCAAATCTTGATTCTCCTAAGGGAAGATTGCAATAATATTTTTAATTCCCATAATTGGATGAAACAATATGCATGCCTGAATTCCAAATTACAAAATTGAAGATTCATTCATAGAGAATTATTCAAACACACATAACAGACACAATGAAGATAGGAAAAGAAAGAGCGTAATAAAATATGCAAAATAATCATGAGTGCCTACTTGGGCACTGATGTTAATTCGCTACGCCTCAAAAAATTGTAGAGAAGCTTGTAATGCCTACCCTCGTTCACATCTTTTCTGGACATTGTTGTTGTTATTATCAGACTATGATAGACTAGTTTTATGTTGATGGATTAGTGGTATTGTTTTGAGACTATCAGACATTATGTTATGGATTCAGTGGTTACATGATGAGATCATTTAGACTTTACATTTCATGTATGCATGATGATCATTATATTGCTTTCAGTTATTGTTGATGATTAGTTAGATGGTTTATTATCTCATGTATTTTATTATGGATACTTACCCCATACTTGTATGTGTATGGTGTGCATGTTTTCATATTGTATGGTATTTTTGATATGGTTAAAGAAGGGAGTCATAGTCACCTGCTTAGTCGAGATCTACACGATGCACCACTTCCTGCCATTGCTTGTTTAGCTTAGCATTATATATATTGTATGTACATGCATGATTTTTCTGTAGGTTGCAGGTACCAGGTATCAACTTTCTTGAATTGCCAGGATGAGCGTACCCTATTATACTATCTCAATGATAAGAGAAGGGAGATAAATTCTCAAGTCCAAATCCCAAACCCTTAAACCAATTGTCCTAGTGAGGTAGGACAAGTATCTGGATATTTTACTCATCGAATGTGTCGAATGACATATTTCGTGATTTTTAACCCTTTAGACTGATTTTGTGTGAATTGCTCTATGATGGGTTTTTATATTTTATCTTGGAGGTCTATGGTGAATTTTCTATTAATTAAGTCTTAATAAATGGATTTAATTAATAAATTAATTATTTGAGAAGATTAATATAAAATATCATGGTCTTTGATATTTTGATTATAAATAATTAAATGTGAATTAATTGAGGAAAAAGGGTTAAATAAAAAAAAATTAGAAATTAAAATTAATAATAATTATAAATAATAATAAAAGTTATAAATAAATAATAATAATAAAAGTTATAAAAATTAAAATGAAAGTTATAAAAATTTAAATAGAAATTATATAAAAAGTAAATTGGAGTTATAAGCTTGCTTAGGAGTTAATGCACCTTTCTATTTCTCTTATGTCAACAACACGGAGGTTAGTGCATCAATTAAGCACATGGTGTCTACAACCTTATGATTCATCTAGAAGGTTGGAAAAGACACATGCTTAGTTGGTGACACCTTCTAGCTATTTCTAGAGGCATTCTAGATGTTTCCTGAGAACTCTTTATATTTAGGCATTCCTAGAAGCTTAGACATAGCGTTTGGAGAGTATTTGGAGCATTGGAGGACTCGAGAATTCTGAAGAAGGGAGGAGCTTTCTCTGCGGGTTTTTTGAGGAAGAGTGAATAAGCATCAGAATCCAGGTAGATTCTTGTGATTTTACTTATGCTATTTTCGTATCTTGCATTCCTTGTCTTCTTCGTGTCTTCCATATGTCTTCTGAGGATTTTCCTATTTTAATTGTATGCATTCTCAATATGGGTAGTTAAAATTTATTTGAGAATCTTATATGCATAGATTGAAAAGAACACGGGGCTAGGGTTTAAATTCATAGCCAAATCCATTAGATTTAAATTTTGATAAATTTGAGATTTAAGTTTATAGGAAAGTTCTAAAAATTAGAATTTTTAAATAAACTATTTATATTTTCGAATTTGCATACACATATACATATATATATACAATTATATATATACATGTTTATGTGCTGTGATATTGATTAACTCTACGTGTGTGTATATATATATACACATATATATATACATATATATACTTTTATATATATACACATACATATGTATATATACATATATATATATATTTATCAAATATCATACCATTGATCGAATATGTTTAAAAAAAAAATGGTAAACTTTGTTAAAATTGAAATCGCATATAATAACCGACCCGCACCCTTGTGCCCACTACGGTCGCAGTGTACCGATTGTCGCATGTACTGCGACGGCAGGGGTACACAATACCCGCCGACATCGTAGGCCCTATGACCGCAGGGTCCTGCGTACCGCCGGCGACATATTATTATATATGTGTTATAACAGTCGTTTCGTATGAAATCGATTTTCATTGTTATTAAATTTTCATATGTTATATTGTATCAATCAAAATTATTAATTCAATTTTATAAAATGTAATAATAATAATTATTTATATATTTATATATGTATGTATATATATATTTAAATATATATATATATATATATGTATATATGTAATATGTAAATATGTTATTAATAAATTTGAATTATTAATTGATAAATGATTTATATCAAAGGTTCATGAATTTTTATGATGAACTCTTGTATAATTTTCAACTATCAAGATTTAATTTAATTGTTTTAAATTATTAAATAAATTATATGAAATTTAATTGATAGTTTTGTGGGGGGCGTTTTCAAACAAATCTTATAATTTGAAAATGGATTTTAGACCTATTATGGAAAACTTTTATTCATCCAAAACAGTACATGGAAAAACGTACAAAATGTTCCTCCATTCATTCTCCAAACTTCGAAACATAAACTGAGACCTCTACATTTAAATTCAAGTATGTAAATTTAGCAAAACCAAAATATGTGTTTGCTTTGTGTATTCTTTATGCTATTGTTTTGGGTTTTGGGTTGACTAGTGTTGACCAGTTATAGGACGTCTACCAGAGGCTTGGGGGATTATGTGATTGTGATGTCATGATGATGTTTTAAACTTGATCTTTATAAACCCAACCATGGTTATGTGATGGAATTCTCTACGTAATGTTTGTAAATTACTGATTGTTATAGTTGAGATTCTTATGTATAAGACACTTGACTTAACCATTTTTGGTTCATCGATCAGTTATCCTTGGTTAGTGACATGTTTTGACTCAACCATTTTGGAGTCTTCGATCAGTATGATTGAGATATATTTTGTTTATTGAGAACCAGTGGATACTTTTGATTATCAGTGATACTTCAGTTGCCAATAGAGAGCTGTTGTGATCATGATTTTCTATGGATGCTTGCTCATGGAGATTTGATGCTTTTATGCATATTTGATGATTTTATGGATTATCTTTTGTGATTTTGAGATTTATGATTCCATGAGCTTAGGGTAGGATATCTGCATGTAGTGTCGGGAAGTGGCTTGCAATGGGGGTTGGGGCCCTAAGAGGCTGCCAGGGTAACTCATTGTAAGTTGGATTAATAAGTAAAAATGTTCACACCTAATACTAACTGAATGAACCTAAAAAGATAAGTGTTTTGGTTCTCGCCCATGCCTTGAGTGCTTGTATAGACTAGGATGGGAGTAGAGAGAATGCATGGTTGCGACCTTGCATTCCATAGTATGCCTCGTCAGTATGAGAGGATACTAGTGGCTGCATGAGATCAATATGGACCCGTGGAGTTTAGCTAACTGCCAGGGTAACTTGTACGTGATAAATGCGATGACACTTTCCTTCTTGCATAGTAGGTTCCTACATGTCTTTGTGTGCCTCTGGGATTAGATGTCGATTTTGTGTTTGGAACCTTTGAGTTAGTATACTTTTAGGATTCCTGGATTTATAGAGATTTATGCTATGTGCTATTGGATAGCCTATTTGGGACTTGAGATTATCTCCTCAGCACGATGGGAGTGGACCACTTAGGTACCACGCGGTCGGGTGGTAGTGTTTTTCCACTCTTATCATTTGAGATTTATTGAGACATCGTGGATGATGCATCCTTCATGATGGTGGATATGTATCCTTTCATTGATGATTAGCATATGTTAGATGATGTTATCTTATGCTTTTATTTGCATGTTAGATTACTTTCTGCATATGATATAGTATATGTTAGGAGCGACATTCCTACTATGTTAATACCAATGATCTTTTCAGTGATTTTGGAATGTTACGCACAGAGGGATGGCTAGGATCCACGATGGTCTAATGATGCTATTAACGGTTGGGAGGAACCATGCACTTAGTTTATTATGTTTGATCTTTATGATGGATGTATATCTTCTATGATCATGTATCATGTGTATCATGTGATTATCTTTACTTTGATGTATCATGGATTAGAATAGGATGATGTATCTTATTTCACATATGTATATTCTTTTAAGCTTTTCATACCCTGTGACATGTATAGTGGATGATTGAGCATTTGGAAATGTAATGTATGAACATTGGACTTATCATTATTATTTCATGTGGTTATTGTATTAGATGGATTCAATAATGTTAGTTGATTTAGATGTAATTCAACATTAAGGGATCTTTAAAGAATGTAATCTATGATCAATGTTATGTTTACTTTTAGATGGACATTGCTATTGCTTCCGTTATGGTGCATAAGTTATATGTGGTATTTATTTTCATATTTTAAAAAAAAAAATGCTACCAAACTTAGTGAAATTCTAGGTTAATTCTTTGGATCCCTTGGCAGGGCATTACAAAGCTCCTCCTCTTAGAATGTTCTCCTTTTTAAAAATTCCTTCCTTCTCCAACATTCGCAATTCCTCCAAGAACCGAAGCCCCCAAGTGACTAGGAGTGCTTTTAGAAGCATATGAGGATGTCCATACACACTAGGAGAGCCTGTATATGAAGGCCTCTAAGATGCATCTAGAATGTGTCTAGAAAGCACTAAGAGATAAGCATGACAACTAAGCATATATCTTCCACGATAAGAAGATAAACATGATGAGGTGTCTAGAATGTTGTAGACACCATGTGCTCAATTAATATGCTAACTCTTAAGTGTAGACAACATGTGCATAATTAGAGTGCAAACTCCTATGTTGTCAACATGACAACTCACAAGAGTTTGCATACTCCTATGTGAATAAATATTAAAATAATGCATATTACTTAATTAATTAAATTTATTTATTTAATATTCACTTGAATCCTTTTTAAATTAATTTATTAATTTTAAATTTCATATCATGAAATTTTTAATAAATTAATTTCTTTTTCACTTTTAAATTTATTTTTGAAACTTAATTAATAAAATATTTATTAACTTAAATAATAATATTATTTAACATTTTTTTAAAAATGAACTCTAAATATATTATTATTAAATTAAATAAATATTATCACGTTCCAAACTTAAATTTATAACTTTTATCTTCAAATTTAATTCTTTTTATTTAATTAATTTCTCAATTAATTAAATAAAATTACATATTAAAATTTCATATTAATTTCCATTAAATTAAATTTTTTCATTAGACTTAATTAATTGAAAATACACCAAAGACTCATAAAGTAAAATACGAAAAGCCATCTTAGCAAAACACATACAAAATCAAACCAAGGGTTAATATCACGAATTACGTCATTCGACGCATTTGGAGGGTACTCAACTTAGATACTTGTCCTAATTTTCAATTAGGACAAATGGCTTAAAAGGTTGGGATTTGGACTTGAGAATTTATCTCCCCTCTCTTACCATTGAGATAATGCGAGAGGGTATGCTCATCCTGAAAATTCAAGGAAGTTGATACTCGATACCTGCAACCTGCATAAAATCCATGCATGTACAAGCACAATATATACTAAGCTAATCAGGCAATGGTAGGAAGTGGTGTATCATGTAGATCCCGACTAGCAGGTGACTATGACTCCCTTCCTTAACCACATCAGAAACACCATATAGAAAGAAAAAAAATGCGCACACCATGCACATGTAAGTATGGGGTAAGTATCCATAAGAAAACACATATGATAATAAATCATCTAACTAATCATCATCAATAACTACAAATGTTGTAATAATCATCATACATACATGAACTATAAAGTACCAAGTAATCTCATCATATAATAAACTGAATCTGAAACAATATCTGATAATCTCAAAATAATGTTACTAATAATCATCAACATAAAACTAGACCTAAAAGAGTTCGACAATGATAGCAAAAATGTGAACTAGGGGCAGGCACTAAATTTCATGTCATGAAAACACCTAGGTCAAAAGATATTGACCATAAAATTTGCCCACTCAAAAATACTTGCAAACAAACATGTTAGAAAGCATGAAAATATATTTGGATTTGGCTTTGGAAATAGGTCAAATAGATACTTGAGGGCTTGAAAATTGGGTCATTAGTTCACTATCATGAGGGGAATATAATTATTTGATTTGGGATCATGAAAAATAACAAGGCACATTTGGCAAGTGTACAGAGTGAGGTACTTAGAATTACGGAACTGGAAACATCAACATAACTGTGATTTTCACAAATAGAATGGACTTGGGAAAGTGTGCATATGGATTGGTCAAGACTCAAAAATTGGCACACAGTATTTTCAGAGTGGAACATAGTGGTACAATCCATTTGATCTCATCTATTATGGATTCAAAGATTTAACATCCCAAACAAGGTTACCAATCAATCTGCATTCCTTGACACCAGTAAAACTTCACAAGTTGCATTTGGAATTGCGTTTGAAAACTAATTAAATGGATTCATCATAGGCTCAAACCTGGAACATAGAAAATGTGTGACCTCTAGAATACAATGAAAAAGAAAATTTCTTAGTATGGTCAACTGGGTCAAAGTTGTAATCGATCAAACATGGCCTCCCGAAATTTAGGGCAATTTGCATTAGCATGACAACAGATAAGTGACCAACTTTGAGGGATTTGAAACCTAGTCAAATCATATTGAAATCACTTGAAAATTGAAACATAGGTTCACTGATATGCATACTAAAAAATCCCAAAGCAGCGAGTCATGAAACATTATCTAGTACAATATATTCAAATGCAAACTAGGCTTCCTGTCACTATTTGACACTTAGGCAAAAATGCAAAATTGAACATTGCTCAATATAGAACTCCATAGAATGATTAGGAATGACACTTTATCATTATAGGATGCATGGATATGATGAATGCAAGTTGTTAAAAAAATTAAACACCTCTTAGACCTTAAAATAATAACTGGGTACATATGCAAGAAAAGCACATACATGACTCAAATGGACTCAAAAGTTTGGAAAGGTACACAAATTGGGAATGCAATTCTAAGTCCCATCAACTCTGTAGAGCAGTCACGTCATAGCATGGATGGATATAAGAAAGGGCATGGTTTAGCCCAGTGCAAATATGTTACACTGTAGTCTGTGAATATTATTTTAAGAAAAGTACTATGTTTTTATTAAATTTATTTTATGATATTTATGTTAGGTCATCTAATAAGATAATTTTAAAATTTCACTTGTAAATTTAAACATTAATTTATTCATTTTAAGAAATATATATTTTAATTATTTTATGAGGCAATTTTAAAGATTAAAATTTCAAACTTTAATATCTTTAAAAAAATTTAAACTTCAAAAATTGTTTATTTCTTAAAAAAATTTACTAAAGAAAATTTGATTGGTCTTTTAAATTTTTTTATTATATATATTTTATTTTATATTATTGTCTAAGAAAATTTTAAACTTTAATATCTATAAAAAATTACACTTCAAAAATTAATTAATTTCTTTTATCTTATCTAAAGAAATAATTTCCTTAAAGTTCAAAATTTTAATAAATCAATAATAAAAAATAAATTTACTATTTACTATTTATATTTTATTTGAAATATATTTTAAATTTTTTTAATAATAATTATTTCAATATCAATATATTGAAAATTATATTATATATTTTTAAAAACTTAAATTTTGTTAGGAAAAAAAGTTTTTAACTATTTTGATGGCAACATATCATTATGTGTGCATATTTATATTTGAATTTTTAAATATTTATATATTTTGAAAATTAAAATTTATAAAATGAAATTAACTTTTATAGAAAACTAAATAAAATGTTTATATATATATATATATATATATATATATATATATATATATATATATATATATTTTTTTTTTATAGGTAATGGGTCTCTTGTTCACGATTTACCATTGCATAGTAGGCTCTTGCCTAAATAAAATATTTTTATTAAATGAAATTGATATTATGTATATAGTTGTATCAATGTTTGATACATAAATGGGTGAAGTACTTGTTTGATATATGAATGACTTAGTGGTAGATAGAAACTAAGGTTCAACTATTTTAAAAATGTAAGTAAATATTGTTTGAAATAAATATTTGTTTGATAGAGTTATAAATGTATTCATAAATACATGTAAATATATGAATGACTTATTTATTAAAATGACAAATAAATGTGTTTGATGAGAAACTAAATTAAACTATTTCAAAATTTGTATAATTATAAGAAACTAAATTAAACCATTTTAAAAATTATAAATAACCATACATTCAAATAATTATAATTAGATATATTAATTTTTAAGTTTTACAATCTATAATTAATTATTTTAAAATAAAATAAAATAATAATAATGTATTCATATATAAATATAAAAATAAATAAATAAATGTATGTTTAAAAGAAATATCATTGAGTAAAATAAAATAGTAAATCTTTAATCTTTTATTAAAAATATAAACTTTAAAATTACTTAGCATAAAAGTAAAAATAATATCATTTAAGTAAATAAATTAGTTTAAAATAAAAAATAATAGACATTATACATTTATCCAACTTAAAACTAATATATACTCTTACCAATTCAAAATTGGCACACAATCTGATTAGATGTTAGAAGTATTCTCAGTTACCTCACATCATGGCATGGATGGACATAAAAAAGCATGGTTTGACCCTATTTGCACCATAGCTAGTGCCCAATTTATTTCCATGCAATAGAAGGGATTCATCACAATTGCTATAAATTCTAACTTATAATGCAAAAGGAATTAGGATGGGTTCAACAAATTTCCTTATTATTTCACGATGCGCTAGGGAGTTGATAGATGGTATTGTGTAGGGAGAGACAGAGTGAAACTAGAGGTTGTATTGGTGTCAAGTGCCCTATGACAAGTAAATCCATTCTCTCCTCAGGGTAGGTGTAGGAGGGAAGTAAGGAGTTGATGGTTTACCCATGTTAATTACTAGATGCATAATAATGGATAGTAAAATTTGGTTATTGAAAGTAGGGATCATCAAACCATAAATTGCTTGAGGAAAAGAAAACTTGAGAGGGGTGGACTTGTCGTGAGCCCTAATTAAGGTTTATAATAAAAAATATATAAATATAAATACACTATTTGGATACCTTATTGGAATTGTTAATTAATAAATATGACTATTATCATGGTAACATTAATATTAATCTATATATTTTAAATAACCTACAAATATTAAATAACAATAAATATTATATCTTTTTTTATGATTATTAAATTAACTATATTTTATCCAAATATAAAATAGATTACACTTATTATAAATTGATAAATATGAAAATATTAAATGAGATATATATAATTTTAATTAAATAATATTAAATATTCTTATATAATAAAATAATATTAATTACTATTATCATATAAGATGAAAATACACAACTTTTCAAAATATAAGATGTATAAATTTTGAACGTAGTAGAATAAAGGGGATTATCAAAAATGATTTTTACAGAAAAAAACTTGAGAGTAGATATGGGACAATTGAAAGTTAAAGGTATTAGAAACAACTAGAGGAATCCCTAAAAAATACTAATGAGAAAATATAAGATCTAAAAAAAAATTGAAGACCTTATTTACAAAAAAGGAAAGAAATTTTAGAAAGGTTATAAATAAGCCTTGATGATCTTGAACAACTATCTAAGGGAAATGTCAATTCCAAGGAAGGTGATGCTACTATTGAAGATTTGTTTAGGAAGAACAATGAACTACTTGAAGATATTAACTAAATGAAAAAAGAACAAGAAGGTCAATCCCTAAGAATGACCAAAGTATTAGAAAAGATGAGAACCATTAAGGGTGCTAAAGAAATCCTTGAATAAAAAAAGAGAGATATAGAATGAACAATAAAAAATAAAGACTCACTCTTGTAGAGATTGAAAAATGAGATCCAAGCATGAACTGAACAGTTAGAAGGGATAGGTGATAGGAACTTGCAACTTCAAGAAGAAAATAAAAAAATAAAGAAATAAAATGAAGAACTGAAGAAAAATCTAAAACTTGAATATAGATCATTAAGAGACATACAAAGTTTGAAAAATGCATTTAGAAAATTGATGACCAACTAAAAGGTTAGGAAAACATGTGATACAATTGGTCTAGGATACATCAGTAAGAATAACCTTGAAGATGGAAACTCATAAACATCTAGAACTAAACAAAAAATATATACTCCTGAGGAATTTAATAAAGGCAAGAATCCCTATAAGCCTGATTGTTATAATTGTGGAAAAATTGGTCATACTACAAATGTTTGTAGAAGAAAATAAGTAAACTTTTCAAGGTAAATATTTTTTAATGACTATTGTTACAATTGCAATAAGTATGGTCACAAAGCCTATGATTGTAGATCTAGAATTATAAGGACATATGAGAAAATATTTGATGGATACTATTATAAATGTAATCACTATGGACATAAAGCTGAGGAATGTAGAACTAAGATGCCACCTACCAGGAAGTTTAACAAATTGATGAATTACATGAGAAAAGAGGGTAACAATCCTATCATATGTTTCAAATATGGAAAATCAGAACACCTACCATCAAAATGTAGAAGGGGAGAGAATTGAAGGAAATTTGAACCCTGGAAAGCAATGGGATTGCCATGTTACATTTGTCACAAATTTGGTCATGCAATATACTCTTGTTGATATTGGTTCTCTACTGATAAGGACAAAGAAGGAAAAATAATTGCAAATCAAGAACAAGTCAGAGAGGAGATGAAAAAATATGGATAAAGAAAGAAGAGAATGCAAATTCAATGAAATATTCTTTATCATCAGACGTGGGGAATTCATCTACCAACTAAGAAAGTAGGTAATTATCAATTAGTCCCTTAGATAATTAGAGTCATAATACCCATAAGGATATATAGATACACTAGTGATATAAATTACATAGTATACAAATCAAAACAAATTTGGCTACTATAAGAGTCACATATCAAGAGGCATGTGTGTACACTATCAGATATAGATATGAACTATCAAATTGAAGGATATTATCAATGACTAGATTAATATTGGTAAAGAAGATTCTTCACAACTAATAGTATTTTATGTTTGTTACAAATAATCATCGAATGTATTTTACTACATATGCTACATATATTTCATCATTGCCATATTATTTATAAATGTTATTGTGCAAATTGAAATCAAGAGTAAATTACCATCTAGAGAAGAATCCATCATACATAAAGCATTTAAAAGATATTGGATTGATCTAATTACAAACCCTAGGCACACATAAGACATAATATTTTGAAAAAGTATAGAAGTATGAAAAATTTTCAAACCTCAAAAGAATCATTATGGATCAAGCATGAATATATCAATGTTGATCAAGAAATCATAGGAATGTGAACTTGAATGCTAGTTGAATTTTCTAAAAGCAATGAAAGAAAATAAAATAAGAGCCTTATCTTTGATACCAACAAGAGTCGTATTCACAAAATATATTAGAATCTTTACTCACTACAAATTAATTGAAATTGGAGATGCAGAAATAAATAAAACTTACAAAGAAATGTGCACTGATGATGGAAAATTGAAGGAAGAATTTTGACATTTGGAGACAAAAGGACAAACTCATATGGTATATCTACCAAATACATTTGATGAGGAATGGATAAGCTATGTGTCAAGTCATAGTCATGGAGAGCACATCTCATTGGAAGGAAGTGACCCAATTGAAATAACTAAAAAGATCACTTATGCGATAATTGGTTTATCAATTGCTAGAAGGGATTGCATTATGCAATTGAGTCCAAAATAAAAGGTGAAGAACTGGAAAAATACAAGAAAGATTCTTGAGCAATTCTTGTAAGTAGTATTATGGATCATGAGGTAAGATTTGCATCAATAGTTATTTTTTATAAAGTATATCAATCAAGTCAATTAGATACACACTGAAAGGAGTATTGAAAGTTTCATATGAGATTGTATTAAAAGGAAATAGGTATGATCTAGAAAATATGGTCAGGGATCAATTGGTGGTGAACTTGAGGAAGATCAAGAAGAAAGAAATGACATATGAAACACTATTGGTATGTATTTTTTTCTATGTACGAAACTATTTTTTGAGTATTGATAAAGTAGATTGGAAATTGGATAGACCAATTATTTATCAAATTAATTAGTATATATGTCATGCCCAAAATACGGGGCAAAAACACACGTAATTTTTTATTATAAAACATTAGTAATACAAATTAAATCTTACATGATAAAAATAATATATGTTTTAATTAAATTGAATTAATCTAAAATAATATATTATGTTTATTTACTTTTAAAAATTACATACATAAATCAACAATTACACTAAACCTACTAGTAAATATGAATTACAAGTAGAGTTAATTTTAAAATATAATTAGCTTAACCATTATAATACTAATTAAGCAAAATACTAATGAAAAACATTTAAGAAAAACCCATTTTAATCCCTCCCAAACATATTCATTAAATACACAAACATACATATGCAAATAAAACTACTTAAGAATGAACATAACATGGACACATGAGCTTAAAGGATTCCTACCTTCATAATAAAGTTATGGCAACTAAAATTTGAGATGAGCTTCCCTTCCTTCTCCTTCTCCTTCAATCTTGAATTGCTCTCTAAAACTAGAAGTTGGGTGAACACTCTTCCTCTCTCAAATTTGCCTCTAAATAGAATACTAACTCAACCACCTCCAAAATGCAATAACTCCCCCACTTGCCTAAAGGCTTTTAGAGTCTTTTAACTCAACTTTTCATAAGGCTAACTTCAAGGTGGAGTTTAACTTATCCAACTCATGAAGAAACACTAATTTTCTCAATAAAGAAAAAGTGGGATATTTGGGTGACCACAAAATTCAACAAAAGGGACTAGAGGGGTAGAAAATGTCCCCAATCCATACCTATACCCCTTAGGTACTTATTTTTCATGATTTTTGGCCTCTAGGACTATTTAGGGACTTATTAAAATACTTAGACTTTATAACAACCCTCAAAAGGCAAATTTATCACTAATCTTGATTAGGTTAATTAATCTTGATTACTAACTGATTAGCAAAAAGATCACTAACCTAGTCCAACTTAGAGATCTTTAGGTTACTCAATCACTCTTACATATCATGCTGAAATTCATATACGAATTACGAGTGTCAAGTGACACTATAAAATCACTATTTCAAAACATTAACACTGAATGATTATAGAATGATACACAAATTCAATTTACGATACAAAAGAAATATGAAACGACGAGGTTTGTATCTTTCATTAGATTTAACCCTTGTTTTCACAAACTGTACATAGGGTTCAATTCTATTACATTTCCTAGCTAAAATATCCTGCACACTCATTGCACACATCAGTAGCTCAAGAAAATCACATGCATATATATATATATATATATATATATATATATATATATATATATATATATAACTCATCAGGATAATCACATAACTGAAAACATAAATCTTTCAATTAATTAACTATTTATCTCATTTATACTCATATATTTAACCACTAAAATTGCATAATCAAGGTGTTAATCAGAGTCCTAATTCTGCATTCACTTTCTGTACTACATCATCAGTATACATGTTCATAAAACATTAAATAACATAATTAAACATCTAAAAGTAAAACATCACACAACATAAAATAACATAATAATGTCTAGTGTATCCGAAAAAGTCTTGACATATTGAGTCATGAGTATCAAAATAATAATGTATCAACTATGCTATGATGGGTCAGGGTGAGGCCTCACAATAGAAGATATAGGATTCCACATCATATTGTGGAAAGATATAGAAATGATATATGTCTTCTAGTAAATACACATTCTTGCATAATCAAAGTTGTAGAGCCAAGAAAATATTGTATACCACTCCTGAGATATGAAGTAAATGAAAATGAGTCAATTAAAAATATTGATCAATTACTAAGTATACCCAAGGATGAGGAAACAAGTAGATTTGGAACATATCAAGAAGTTTATAGAAAAATAACATTAAAGAAAAAGAAAATATGGGATTTGAAAGGTAAAGGGAGTAGCAATACAAGAAGACATAAATCCACTATAATACTTGCAACATATGCTAAGATAAAGAATAAGATAGCTAAAAGACAAGCTATTGACAAGGAAACCAAAGAGGATACACCTATCAGAAGACCATGATCAAGAACTACAAGAGATACTAATCCTCAACCTAGGAGAAGAACAAGAAGCCAAGCATCAAAAAATATATGTACATGGAGGAGGAAGAATGAACTAGTAAGAGAGAAAACAACTATTAATTTGATGAAGGTTGCTCCCCTTAATACCACAAACAAATAAAAGAAACAAAGAAATAACAATAATTTGCGAGAACAAAATATGGACTTCTTATTATTGTCGCAAATGAAGAATTATAAAATTTTGAAATATAATATGCAAACCCACATGGGAACCTTCCTTACAATAATTTGCAACACATAGCTATGAATTATCCCCTAGAGCTATTCTAGGAAATCTACGAGCCTTTCTTAAATATGAAATTTTATGCCATCTAGGAAGTTCCTAGACATAAAACCCTAACCCCCAAGGATGACCAACCCTAAATATACATATAGAGTTGGCCCATTACACTTTTGAAATTTATTTTAGAAATTTTGTTCGGCCCAAATTTGGAAGACCATAACTTTTGAACCATTTCTCTGATTGGCTATTATAACCCCTTTTCAGAATCCTTGACTTTTGATCTATAGGGCTAGACTCGTGCTAGTACTAGTTGACCCCATTTGAGATCCCATTTGGGGCCTCTAAGGAATTTAAAATTAAGCCTACATTTTTTATACCAAAATTGTACACAAAAAATATGCAATAATTTTAGAAACACTCTTGATATTGCATTCAGCCTCAACTAGTAGGCTGATATATCTAAGATGAACCTTCACCTCTAAAATTAAGATATTTTGAGCCTTTTTGACTGACTTACTACATAGAAGGCCTCTAAAGACTACAACTCTGCACTTAGAGAACCCTTATTTAAGAAACAAAAGGAGTTTTTTTTGGGTGATGCAAGATTTCTCTTATGCCCAGGATGCTCCTACATCAAACACTCAGGGTATTTTGAGAAGTAAAACATCACATCTTAGGTGTTTAGAGGAAAAAAAAGATGCTCAACCTCCTCCCTTTCTAGCCACACTGAATCTTATACTAGTCTCCCTTTCTATTTGACCAGATACTCTTCATACATTATGTTCCTTGTGCTCCTTCCAACATGACTATCCAGTATGTCCTTAATCTCCTTTGTAGCTGAAGTAGCTACTGGAATACTCCACTATGCTTCTAGAACTTCATCTCCATCACATCCTTCATGATAGTTTGTCAATTTTGAAAATTTAAGCACTAGTGAAATATTCAGTTCAATAGATAACTCTACTTCATAGGCATTGCCAGAATCCTACTTTTTCACTATCTTGCACGGTCCAAACTTCTTCATTTTTAGCTTATTATATGTACCCACTAGAAAATTCTCCTTTCTCAAATGAACCATGACTTCATCTCCAATCTAATACCTCTTTTTCACATCTTCATTAGCCTCGTACTATGTATTAATCTTTATAATGTGCTTCCTCGCCTGCTCATGGATGTCCTTCAAATGCTCAACAAAACTTTTTGCTTCAATACTACTTATGTATCCTTTATCCAATTGCCTCAGCTCATAAGCATTTATGAGAATTCTCCCATATACAATTTAGAATGGTGATTTACCAATACTCCTATTGACAAAATTATTATATGCATAGTCTTCCTATAGTAAAATTAGATCCCAACCTTTGGGCTTATCTCCAACAAATATCTTAGTGAATCCCCCAAACTCCTATTCATTGTTCCTCTATTTGTCCATTAGTTTGTGGATGATGTGACAAAATGAACTTCAAATCCATTGTCAACTTATTCCATAATATACACCAAAAATACCCAACAAAATTGGTATCATGATCTAAAACTATGCTTTTTGGCATACCATTTAGTCTCACCACTTTTCTAAAAAATAACTTTGACACATAAACACCATCACTATTCTTCTTGCAAGGAATGAAATGTGCCATCTTAAAAAATCTATCAACTGCTATAAATATTAAATTATGACCTCACAAATTCCTTGGTAAACCAAGAACAAAATCCATGCTGATATCCTCCGATGACTTCTCTAGTATAAGTAATAGATGATACAACCCCATATTATGCTTTACTCCTTTTACCATCTAACATATTATTCAACTCTATGAAAACTTCTTGACATCTTGCTGCAACTATGGCCAATAATAATTCTTAGCAACCAAAGAAATAGTTTTATCTCTACCAAAATGTCAAATGAATCCTCCACCATGCTTCTCCTTGATGAGATTCTCTCTCATAGAAATTATGAGAATGCACAACTGGCTTCCTTTGAAAAGAATACCATCCATGACTATCAAATCCAACCTCTTCATCCTATCAAGTGTAACAAGTTTTATACAAGCTTTCCAAGCTTCACCAAAATTAAGATCCTCCAAATAAAAATTCTTGAGTTCTTTGAACCCTACCACCTTAATTTTCATCTCTGTCAATAAAATTTATCTTCTAATAAGAGCATCTACAACTCTATTAGACTTCCCACTCCTATGTTTCAAAATAGATGTATAACTCTGCAAAAACTCAACTCATTTCAAGTGCCTTTGGTTCAATTTTCCTTGACTATTCAAATGTTGAAAAGCTTGACAATCAATATACATTAAAAAATCCTTAGAAATAAGATATTGTGTCCACTTCTTCAATGCCGAAACTATAACATAAAATTCTTGATCATAG
This sequence comes from Cupressus sempervirens, assembly GCA_028749045.1. NCBI lineage: Eukaryota > Viridiplantae > Streptophyta > Pinopsida > Cupressales > Cupressaceae > Cupressus > Cupressus sempervirens. The sequence continues at coordinate 329,616,882 of CM053783.1, forward strand.
ACATAATACTTTATTTTGGCACCATCCAATTTTTGCTTGAAATAAGAAATAGGTCTACCTTCTTGGCTTAAAAAAACCCCTATTGTAAGGCCACTAACATCATAGTCTACATGAAATGCCTTATTAAAATTTGGAATTGCTAAAAGAGGTTTTTCTATAACTTTCCATTTCAATAGATTAAAACTCTTATGTTCTCCTATACTTTACTTAAATTCTTCCTATCCACTCAATTGTTTCAGTCAAGGGTTCACAAATACCGCTACAACCTCTAATAAAATTTATGTAAAACCTAGCTAGTCCATGAAAATATCTTACCTCTATTGCACTCCTTGAAGTAGGTCATTTGAAGATAGTCTTCACTTTCTTAGGGTCCATTTTTAGATCTTCTGTTGATACTAAAAATCCCAAGTACACCAACTCCTTCTTCACAAAAATAAACTTCTTCAAATTTATTAGTAACTTTTCCTCCCTCAACTTATCAAATACCATACTAATGTACATAAAATGATCCTCTAATGTCTTACTAAAGATCAAAATATCATCTAGGTAAACAATAAAAAACTTACCTAGAAACTCCTTCAATACCTCATTGAGCCTCATGAAAGCACTTGGTGAATTGGTTAGCCCAGTAGGCATGAGTAACCACTCTTAGAATACTTCCCTTGTCTTGAAGGAATTCTTACACTCATCTCCTTCTCTAATGTAGATATGATGGTACCCACTCTTTAGATCTATCTTTATGAAATACATAGTTCCACTTAAATAGTTCATAATATCATCCATCCATAACAATGTAAATCTATACTTGATTGTGATCTTATTGATAGCTCTAGAACCTATACACATCCTCCATTCTCCATTATTCATAGGTGATAATACTATTGGTACAACACATGGACTTAGACTCTCTCAAATCAATGCATTCTACAACTCATGAACTTGTTTGTTTAACTCCTTACTTTCTATTGGTATCATTCTATGTGTTTTCTTATATAAAAAATTGGCTTCTAGAATCAAGTCCATGTGATGACTACTCTTTTTCACTAGTGGTAATCCATTAGGGACGTTAACTAGGACAATATCTAGAAAGTCTTCAAAAAAATCTGCAACTTTTATAGGTACATGTTCTACTTCTTCTTTACCATCTTTTGAAATTATAGAAAAATGCATATGTTCATCTCTCATACCCTCTAGTAAATTCTTTTCATCAACAAAACATACTCTTGAAACACCACATACCTTTTCATCTATATCCTTTAGTGGCTTCAACTTATGTTCACTCCATCCTTTGTTAGAGTTTAGGTATTTGAATGCCTATCATGTACAACATTCCTATCAAATTTCCATGACCTACCCAAAAACATATGATATATGTCCATAGGTATGATGCCACACAACACTTCATCCTGGTAGGTTCCAATCTTGAGCTTTACTAACATTCCTATCAAATTTCCATGACCTACCCAAAAACATATGATATATGTCCATAGGTATGATGCCACACAACACTTCATCCTGGTAGGTTCCAATCTTGAGCTTTACTAAGCATTTCCCACTAACCATGACCTTGTGGTCATCCTGCACCTAGGAAATATGGTATGGACATAGGTCTTTCTACCTCTTCATTGTTAGCTTCGTGACCATATTTTCCAACACCAAATCATTAGCTCTTTTGCTATTAATGATCACATCACAATACTTATCTTCGCACTTGCAACTAGTATAAAATAAGATCCTACTTTGATTTGGCTCATTCTCACCACTTAGCTAGATTCTTCTATTAACTAGGACTTATCCTCTTTCAACATCTTTATAATGTGATGATTTGGCATCTTCATCAACATGCACAACTCTGGCCTAACCTTCTATTCTTCTATCAGTCATTCCTTGGAGCTGAGAACATTAAAAATTTATATGCCCTTCATCCTCACAATGAAAACATTTTCCATGGAAAGCTCCTCTTCCAAATCCTTTCCCTCTTCCTTATCCTCTTTGATCTCTATTATTATAATCATGGAAACAATTAGAATTATTTCTACTTTGGTTCTAATTGCTATTATTGGCCTCGTCCTTTTTCTTCTAGGCATCATTTTAGCCTCCATAAGACCATCCATCAAATTCTTCTACCATGACCTCTTCAACTATTCTTGTTATCAAACTTCTTATTCAACTTTCCCTCATTTCTTATGGAAAAATGGTATGCCTCTTCAATACTATTCATTGAGACCAAACTCAATTCCTCTTGAATGGTTGGCCTTAACCCGTTAAGATAATGCAAAAATTTCTCCTTGTCAACTTCTACATGGCTTGTTCTGATGAGAACTCAGTAGAACTCTTCGGTATACTCCTGAACAAATCTTCCCACTTGCTTCAACCCTTGCATTTTCTTCAACATATCAAGTTCATTATCTACAAGAATGAATTATTTTTTCAATTTAACTATCATACAGTCCCATCTTTTGATTTGTTCATTCCCTTTCTATTTCACTCCAATTGGATCTCCTAGCACTAGATCTTTGCACGACACTTTAGTTTTGCCTTCACAAACTTGACCCTATTAGGATCCTCAATATTTTCATACTCAAAGTATTCTTCTAATTCATTAATCAAATCAATTAACTCCTCTAGTTTAATATTTCTCAAAAATGTGGGAAGCTCAAACTTAGGTCTTTTCCAATATTAGAGATGACCCAAAAAAATCTCTCTTCTTTTGGGTTTAGAACCACCTCATCTTCAACACTTTCTTCTTCTTCTCCTTCATCCTCACTTTCATCTCTTATAAAAAGATTTATTCCTCTATGAATTTGATCTTTCAATTCTTTCATCTATCTCTGGAGGGCTCTAAAACCCTCAAGTATAACTCCTATGGCTCTTCCACTAGACTCTCTTCATGGAGAAATTTTTGTGCTTCTGTTGAAACCCTAGTGCAAATTGTTTTACAATCGATGATCTATCTACATGCTTAGCCCAAACCATGATCTTGGTGTAACTACCTCTCAATTGGTGATCTATTTACACACTTGAGAAGTTGATCTAATACAACTTAATGAAGGGAGCTCCCCATAATACCACAAAAACATAACATAAACAAAGACATAACAACAATTTGCGAGAAAAAAATATGGGCTTCTTATTATTGCCACAAATGTGGAATTACAAATTTTTTAAATATAATATGCAAACCCACATAGGCACCTTCCTTAAAATAATTTGCAACAAAGAGCTATGAACTATCACTTAGAATTGTCTTAAATAATCTACGAGCATTTCTTAAATAGGAAATTTAATGCCACTCAAGAAGTCTGTAGACATCAAACCCTAACCTTTGAGGCTAACCAACCCTAAAAACTCATTTAGAGTAGGCCCAATGCACTTTTGATATTAATTTTGGAAATTTAAGCTGGCCTAACTGTGGAAGACCATAACTTTTGAACCATTATTTTGATTGGCTATTATGAACCATTCCAAAGTCCTCAACTTCTAATCTATAGGGCTTGACTCAGGCAATATTTAGTTAACCTTTTTTTGAAGCCCATCCAAGGCCTCTAAGGCCTTAAAAAATGAGCCTGGATTTTTTATACCAAAAGTGCACACCAAAAATCTATAATAACTTCATGAATACTCATGATATAGCATTGAGCATCAACTGGCATGTTGATACATCCATGATAAACCTCCACCTATGGAATTAGGACATTTTGAGCTCATATGAATGACTTACTAAGTAGAAAGCCTCCATAGACAAAAATTCTACACTTAGACAACCCTTATTCAAGAGATGGAAGAGGAAATATTTTTGGGTGATGCAAGATTTCTCTTACACCTAGGACACTCCTACATAAAAAATCCCAAGATAACTACTAACATAGCTAAAACAATTAAGAAACATGACACTACTAGACTTATACAAGAAATAAAGTATAAACTATGGTCAGATGAAGACAAAAAGATCATAGAAGATGCAATACTATCTAATTTATACAAGTTTAAAATATTTATAGATGAATTTAAACAAAATATTCCCAAGAAATTACTTGACAAAATAAAAATAAAATGGAAGGAAGATGGTGAACAAGAGAAGGAGAGAAGAAAAAGAATATTGATCATTAGTAAACCATAAGTAAGTGTTCAATAAATTGATGCAAAAATGGAAAAACATTAAAGCATATTTCCTACAAAGTATAGAATTGTAAAATTTTTGGCACGATTAAATAAATAAGTTGAAGATGAAGTACAAAAATGATGGAAGACAATATTTAATGTAGAGATGATCCAAGAGTCAGAATTTGAAGAATCATTATAGATAAGAGAAATATATGAGATGACAAACATAATCGGAGGAGAGACATACTTGACAAAGGAAGAAGAAGAAGAGTCTACAAAATCTGATACATGGGTACGAGTAGAGACCATTCAAATAAAAGATGTGCATGAAGAAAATATTCCTATTGAAATACAAAATCACACTATTGATAAGAAAGAAGAACACAATAAGAAATAACAAGATTAATAAGTGAAGAACATAACAGAACCATACAGATGTACAAATATTGAAACTGTGAAGGCACAAATAAATAATAAAGAATAGGTCCCAAGAAAAACTGAGAAGCAAGTTATAGATACATAGACACACAAAGAATAAATGTTTGAAACTGAAGAAAAAAAGTTTCCAAAACTTTACAAAACATTATTTTGATTATAGATAAACAAGAAAATAGAAAATGAGAAGTTGAATTAGATGAAGAAGATGAAGGCTTTGACAATGACCTCGAATATGCCAATTTGAAGAAAAATCCTAATGAATTGAGCTACAAAGAGAAATACATTTTTATATAGAAATTTGAAGAGAAGACCAAAAAGGAAAGAATGAAAAGAAAGAGATAAAAGAAAAGAATTCAGAGAAGAGTTGTTGGAACATTTTCTAAATGACTACCAAATTTTTTATTCATATAAATGACAAGGATGAGAAACAAGTGCAAAAGATTGAAGATCTTATAACAAAATTACCAGAGAGAATAAATGAGATCAAATAAAATTTGATTTAAGCTACTAAGATATATAGTAAGACATGTACTATTGAAGGAGTTACTGAAATGATTGGAATATAATACATGATAATGCCTGTTATGCATATTATGGAGAAGTGGATAGGAAAATTTTCCAAACTACTTGATTAACTAGAGCAAAACACTATTAAGAATATAGTAGAATAGATACTATAAGTGAAGAGCACTATCACTGTGCTAAGTCAATTCAAATAGATATGGAGAAATATTTTGATGGATATAAAGGAAAAATACATAACCATTCTTAATGAAATATAGATGGGTGTTGAACCCCAACATACACAATATTTGACAAGATCTTTCGTATTACTTCTAAAAATGGGGAGAAGTAAACCAAAATTTTATGAGGAGAACCAAAAAAAAGATAAAGTTTATTTGCTAGAACTAAATATTAAAGGAAAGCATAAAAAAGGGGGAGTGGTATAATAGAATGAAGCAAGAAATTTTGACAAAGTTTTTGTCATCAATGTGAAAGGGGGAGAATATTACTTGACAAAATACTCTATAAGTTACTACTATATATTTTGAGTATGGTTGTCATTGCTAGAAAATCATACAAGAGAAAAAGGTCACTATTAAGAAGTTAATTTAATAGGTGAACCAACTAAGAAAATAGGTAAATAGACAAGTTATATTGGAGAATAGAAGATATTACTAGAAAAGGTAAGCAAGAAGAAGTGTTATTGGAAGACTAGAGCACTATAAGTACAAAGGATGTAGAAACCACTATTGAAACAAAGAAGTATTATTGGTACACAACAAATTGGACTAAGAGGTGAATGTAAGGACAATTTGATAAAACAAAGATGTGATCATCATAGAAAAAAATCAATGAATCATATAAAATTATTATGAAAATTGTGAAGTGATTTGAGTGTTGAATTCAAGGAAGAGTTAGCGAATGAGAATAAAGTTTCATTGAGATAGAAAGCAATATTCGAGGAAAAAATTTAAGAGTCAAAATAGTTTTTTAGAGATTTAAGAGGAATTCATATGGAGCCCTAATTAGGTTTAGGAAAGAAAGGACAAGGAAGGATATAAAGGTAATCAAGTAGAAGTAAAAATGTGAGAGATGATAAGATGTGAGTGAATTGTGCAAACAAGTGAGAAACCAAAAAAGAAAGAAGGTTTATAGATTTGTGAAGTGATCACCAAGAAGAGATATTATAGAACAAAGGATCTTAAAGGATCTGACAAGATTTAGGAGAAAGCAATCATAGTTCAAAATTCTTATTGATTTTTTCATAATAGTTTAACAACAATATTATGAAATCCTTTAACTAGGTAGTCTTTAACAAGACTTAGAAGTCCTATTTCAAAACTTATTGTAAATACTTTAACATGTAGTGGGAAAATATCTCTTAACAATGTAGTCACTAGCAGGACTGTAGAAACTTCTAACATGGTATCAATCACTCCCAACAAGGTGAAGTCATTCAGAAGATGACAACATTATAAGCTCTTAACCAAGTACCTTATTACTGCAATGGTAACTTGTTCTTACCATCCCCATCATAAATTTTCCCTCAAACCAAGGATTTTTGAGCAAGAAAAAAATACTTTGTTATGTGTGTGAAGTTCATGTTACAAGTTAACTACTCTATATTTTAGTAATGGGTAATAAGTTATACCATATTGGTTAACTAGTGTTGATACAATAGATACCAGTGAAAGTAATTTAAAGTTTATCAATTTATGATTAGGGAATTAAATTGGATGAAAAATGTGTTGTACTAATTCACTCCCCCCCACTTTTGAACAATGAGACCATGAGGCGGATACAAGAAACCATTACAAGTCTAATTCCAAGAATTAGTTAAATCATAAAAGTTATAATGCAATTATTTTGAAATAGAATATTCTTTAATGATGGAATTAACCATGGAAGTTGGATCACTAGACAACCATAAGAAATATATTTAGCAACCCTAGTAGAAATGTAAAGAGGATCATTAGGAGCATTAGCAATTTTAGAATCATCAAATGAAATAGTAAGGTCTCTTGCACGCTTAAGAGCATGTTTAGGCTTAGGTTTAACTTGAGGTACACACTCTATAGTGTTAGTTGTATGGTCATATTATTTCTTTATTTGATCATAAGCAATGCTCATAACAGAGGAAGAAGAAGTTTGAGCAAACATGTTAGTAGTTTGGCAAGACAAAGAATTAGTGTAGATTTAAAGATTTTGATTAGGAAGTGTCACAATTTTTTTTCCCACTATCATAATTATCATTGGACAAAGCATCAAAATTAAATCAAGTCTTAAATCATATATTTCAAGGTATAACATTTTTTATTATCATGTCTAGGCTAACAATGATATTGACAAAAGAAGTTGGAATCAAAGTGCAGACTTGATGTTGTAGAGGGAAGAAGTGGTAAAAAATGAGGGACTGTAATAATATTATCACTTTCTAACCTTCTCATAATTGAATGAAAATACTCAAAAAGAGGAGTAAACTTATAGTTCATACAAAAAATTAAGGAATAAGTAGTGATACCTTTGGATATAATGAATACTTGTTCATCCACTATATTCATGGATTTGTTGATCTTCACATAGTGGTTAGTTTTTTGATTTTTTTGTTAGGTGTGGCATCACTCTTATCAACATGTACAAGAGCCATTGGAGTGGTTCTCTCAAATTGACTCACTCATAATTGATAGTGATGAAGTGCTACACAAAGTTATGAAAATGAGGTAAAATTAGTAAGGAAAATATTATTTCAAATTTTTTAAATTTTTTTTTGTAAATTATATATAAAAGCATGTTGAATATCAATACTAGACATAGGATAGGAAATCTAAGCATGAAAATTCTTAAATATATTAATAAAATCAATTATTTTTTCCTTAGGACCTTGTTTACAATGCATTAAATCAATCAAGGACACTTCAGGACCAATGCTACTATGAAATTGATGGACAAAAGTACTAGAAAATTTGTGAAAGGAATCAATAGAATAAGGTGGAAAGAGCAATACTATTGCAAGGATTTTTAATAAAATATGTAGGAAAATAACTTGGCTAAAACACTATGATCATGATCATAATCACTACATAGAATTTGAAAAGTTTTAAGATGAGTCATGTGATCACCTTTACCATATAGGTATCAAGGCAAGGTATATAAACTTGCTAAGGGGAAATGGTATAGATAATGTCGAAGGAAAAAGCACTACCCATGTCACATGTAGGCTCATTGAATTTGGATTGAGTTAAGGAAGTAAGTTATTTTTGTAAGGAAAAAATGGATTGAGCAAGGCTAATGATGACATAATCATTAGAGTAAATATTGGTCAATAACACATTCAACACACTAGGAGAAGTGTATGAATCAGATGGAATAGAAGGTGATACAAGTGGAACACTGGGATCTCTAGTATTATGAGGATGAAGATAAGTTTAAGGACCACTATGGTAGGATGGTTGTGAGGCTAGCAATGAAGTAGGCATATCACTCATAGGAAGAGAAGAAATATGAAGAATCATAATAGAAGTTTTGGATGTTTGAATAGATGTAGCCATAATAGGAGGAACATATATAGGAATGCTAGAGATATGAGTGGAAATAGGAAAGGATGAATCAAAACTAGTGACAGGTGGAACCATTCCTATCTCAAATGTAGCTTGAGCCAACGGCTTAATATGTGAATGAAAAGGTGAGTAAAACCATGTAATAGATTAACAAAATGATCATCATTATGTATCACTTTCTTAAGATAACTAAAATTAATTATAGTACTAGTATTATGAATCTCTTGAATAAACCAATTGTGCATCTTGTCAATCTTAGTAGCAAGCTTATGAACTTGTTCAGGAGGAAATCTTAAATCCCCATATTCATCACGAGATGAATGAGAAGAGTCATTCTCCATAGAAGGATTAGGATAATGGGAAACCAAAGTGTCACTAAGGTTTCTAAAGAGGGGTGAAGAATATTATGGATTAAAGGAAACCATGAATCTATAAGAGTTTCTAACATGAATGCTAGGTAGTGCTTAAGGAAATAAGGCTCATACACAAAGCAAGGAAAGAGGATGACTACCCAAAGGGAATCTAATCTTGTTGTATGAGCTAGATCTAGAATAAGACAAATCATAAACAATCTACATAATGTAATCTAAATGAAAGTAATGCAACATGAAAAGAGAGATCACAATACATATATTTAATAAGATAATACAATCTAGCTCCAAAATACAAAGAGGAAATGTCAAAAGTTAGGTTCACCAAAATGTGTAGGGTAAAATGTGAACCAATAAAAAAAGGTTTCAATTATTGTTAATGTTATAATTCTATCGGATAAATTATATTATATATAATATATGAAAATATTATATATGGGGTAATTAACTTATATTAAGAGTGATATATATATATAGAGGGTATATTAATTGTGTTATAGCTATTAT
>CM053783.1:329631362-329661362 GCA_028749045.1 Cupressus sempervirens
CATTTAGTTGATGTTCTGATACGCCATTACTCAGAGTACTTTTTGAATATCATTTGATTGATATTTTGATAGGCCAATGCTCATGTTACCTAATATGATATCAAATAGTAATTGGTGAATATCATATGAAGATATTCTGATAGGCCAATATTTATATGATATCATATACTAGAAATCTTCTGATCAAAGATGTCCTATATGTATTTTTGAAATATGACCTATGGTGTAATATCTATGTATTTTATCCTTCTTCATTAAGAGGGAGTGTTAATGTTATAATTTTGTTGGATAAATTATATTATATATATATATATCAGATTCTATAATATATGAAAAATATTATATATGGAATAATTAACTTATATTAAGAGTGATATATATGTATATATAAAGATATCTTATTATATAATCATTATAATATATTGAGGGTATATTAATTGTGTTATAACTATAACTAATGTAAGTTAATATATTAAAGAGACATGTCTCTTTAAGAGGCATGCCTCTCTATATCACATATATATTCATTTGTATAGTAACTTGGAAAACACATAAAATATCTAGAAGTGCTATTACAAGTTATAGAACAAATTAATCAATCCTATTTCATCAACAATTACTTCACATTTTGGGGGTTTGATAACCCTATACCTCAAATAGGAGTTAAGGAGATCAATCTTTTCAATTCCAACTCTATTTTAATTAGATCTAAGATGAGTATTGAAAACCAAATGATGTGGGAGCACTAACAGAAACAAAGATCTAATGATTATAGAATTAGAGAAAGAATACAAGTTCCTTAAAACCCTAACATACTGAGAGGTGTGAAATAAAATTAAGACTATATATATAGAAAGTAGAAGTGCTGAAATGAAGCCAAAAAACAAATAACTTACCTTGAAAAGTGAGGTGGAATATTGAATCTAATTTTCTAATTTTTGTGCAACTCCAAACATCAAGGAAATATAGGTCCTAACCTAAAAGAGTGGGATCTCTAAAATCTAGAAATATTTATGCTCTTGGTCATGGTCAATTTAGAATAGTAGGGTTGATCTGGAGGGTTGGGGTTTGACCTAGAGTAGGATCAGAGTCATGATACTTCCCTAATCTACAGTCTCCAATTGCATTTTTTAAAAAATATTTGAAGTTATGTGAAAAGAGTATGCACATTTGCATTATGTTTTGTCTTTCAAGATGTATAACCTGCAAGAAAAATGGTTTTATTTTGTTGGTGGGGCATTTTCCTTAGTCAAAGCCCAATTTAGGAATTAATCTTGAATTTTAAATAATTGAAATGTTGAAAATGTAAATTAAATGAACAAACTTACCTTTCAATAGTAGGATCTGTCAAATCAAATGCAATAATATCACTTTACCAATTGAATAGATCAAGAGGATGTGAATGTAGAGAAAGAAAGAATGTAGAAACCCTCTTTTGATGACAAGATCCACTATCACCAATAAAGGAATCTAGATATTGAAAGTTTGTGGCATGAGTATGCAAGATTGATGATAAAGTCCCCAAATAAACTCTTTGAAGATCCTTAGAAGTACTTCTTGGCCAAATAATAAACTTGGAAACTAGAGTATTTTATTCATAACTTATGTATTATACATCCTAAAGCAACAACCAATTGATTTTTTAGGCTCATTTACAATATCAAATAGGTTGGTTAACTAGAAATAGTGTCTACAAAGTATATTCTCTAAACAACTTAATTGTCATTAATAAACTATGGAAATAAAATTCTTGTAACTTAAATGTTGAATTCTTGAAGGAAAACAATTTACTTTACTAAAAAATAATTCAATTACAAATAAGAGTCTACTATGTCTGCCTAAGTTGCAAGAAAAATCGCCACCTCTATTACTACATGGCTGAAAGAACAATAGTGCTAAGTCACTTCTAGAAAAGAAAGGAACTAATTCTAAGTCTAAGTTCTAAAAATATTCACTCATTAAGAGGGCCCCTTGAATGAGTGAATGAAATGATGCTTAAGATAAGATAATTGAGATCAACAATTCACTCCAACACCATGGGTACAAATTGAAATATAAATTATTGTATTACCATTGTCATTCATATTACAATCAACTTCTTGACTAACTAGAAGAAGTAGAAAGTGACAACTTATTTATAGTATACTAAGAAAAACAAACTTCTTAAATCTATGATCCCTTCAACAACAAGGACCTAGCAATAGTCTTTAATGAATTACAACAACATGAAATATTTCTTATCCATGGAGTAAGTCTCCCATAAATATAATAGAATGTGACACTAGATTCATGTAGAATGAGTCAATTACTATTTTACCTAGATCACAAGGTAGTGATTGTTAGTTAACCACCTCCTTTATTTTGTTACCATTTGAATCTTTCAAATCCATGATTGATAACGCTTCCTTGTTCCATTTGACACATTATTCAAAAAAGGGTTAGTAGCACATGCTAAATGTAAAAACATATATTAATACCATTTAACCCATAAAAATTAATTCATTACACTAACTAATTCTTACATAAATAGGACAATTGGCTACAAGAAACCTACCCAATAAAACTTAGGACAAAAGATTTTTTTTTTGTTAATACATATATCACTGAGTTATATTACGATCATGAGTTTTATCCATAGTTTTAGAGCATTATATTCCAATAGATTGAAAACATCAAACCAAAATAGGTACATGAATATGTCAATTTATACAACAATTTTTTCATAAAGTCTTTCAAGAAATAACCATAAAATCCTTAAAACTATCATAAACTAAGGAACTAAATAGGTATTTAATGTGCCTCATAAATCCCCCAAACCTCTTTCTGGTCCCTAGAAAGTATGAAGTTTATGACACTAAACTTTACTCTAATATTTGTGGTGACATTGTTTCCTAAACTACCTTCTTCTCTTCTCCAATAGTATCCCTCGGTCTCTCAGAGGTGTTTCCATCTTTTCACATCTACTACCATATCATGATACTCAACATCTTCATGCATCCCAAGAAGTGGTGTCATAAATAATAGAGGTAGGAACCTTAAAGAAATCCACCAACTTTGTCTGCTTCTACCAAGCATGATATACCTGGGTTCTCATTTGTAGGCCATAATAAAATTTGGAGGTGAATGTGGCTCCTTGACTTTCAAATCTATTGGTGAGTAATGGAACCCAAAGCTACCCATTCTTTTGGTCTAGCTACCTTCTCATAGTATTTGTATGCATCTTCCCTAAGAGGATGAATTTCTTGTTGCATGCATCAATTCTAGTCACATTTAATTAGTCATAGTACTAGGTCTTGTAATCTTTAGTCTCGGGCATAGGAAACAAAGAAATCTCCATTTTTTCTTCCCTATATGGCCTAGATTTATGTTCCCTACTTATCTCATTTTTTATCCAAGACATGAAGGCATGTAGTTGGATATCATCCACATACATGTGTAGGTTCTGCTCTCTATCACTAAGAACTACATGATTGTGAAAATATATAAGTTCATACATCATATTTTTAATTATTGTAGGATAAGAATGGAATGCATCATAAAATTCATTTGGGAGTTTCTATTGATGGTTAATTCCTTGGACTATCCTTGTCATTTTGAAATTCAAAAGTTATTCCTTCATATGGAAGGCATATACCTGAGCATGTGGCTTGCATTGTTGATAGAGGGAGGTAGGCGAATTGAAGAACAACATGTGGAATAAACTCATCTTCAACCACCCAGTACTCCCTCGTCAAAGCTACACATGAAACCTACTCATAGATTAATGAAAAACATAGAAAACACAAGGCTAGATGCAATATATTTGTAGATGTAATTATTTAACTTTGCATATAAAGAAACCAAAACATGCTTGGCTATGAGACCTTCCATGTTGTGGCCTTATAAAAATTAAGAAGTATATAATCTCAAAGCCCTAACTCAAATGTTCTATCTTCTCTTATCCTATAATGCTACTTTCCTACATGTAACCAATCTTCTTTTATAGCTAGTTAAGCCACAAGTCATCTAGTCAAGCATTTAATTATCATATAGGTTCATACTTGGAAGAGTAAATAAAAATTTGTACGAGGGAGAATATGAGACAATGAAAACTTTAAGGTATCTCCACACATGTGTAAAGAGTTAGCTCCTAATTGTGAAAGATTCCATATAATCAATGAAGACCATGCCAATTAGAACAACAAACTATGAAACATTAACATATTAGGAAAATAGGACCGCAAAGAACATAGAACTTGAGAAATATACATCAAAATTTGTGCACTTAGTAAAATGATCTAGGATAGGTCCTCGACATGATGACAACTACACATAACATGAAATAAAGGCAACAATGCCTAATTTGTGAACAACAGATTGGTACAAAAAATAATAAATATTTTAGGTTGATGTAAGATTGCTCAAAGATCCAAGATGCTTCTACATCAGACACTAGGGGTCAATAAAGAATTTATGTCCACATCAAGCATGACTAATATTATGACTTGAATCATAAAGATCCAACTCAACTTGCATAATCCACGAACTATCTTCAATTGGTTTGTCTTTCCACTAAGCTAGGTATTCCATGCAATCTTTTCCTCTGGTGCTTTTACTTATTCAACTACTCAAGATATTCTCACTACTATTTGTTTTCTTGTTAGAATAATCCAAGTTTCCTTTCAACTTATCACCCAATTCAAAATACTCAAAGATATCTGTGATGTTGAATATAGGTGAAACATCCATGTCTTTTGGTAATCCAACTTCAAAGCCATTTCCACTAGAAAACTTCCTTATAATCTTACAAGGACCAAACTTATTCATCTTCAGCTTACTATAGATACCAACTAGAAATTTGTTTTTCTTTAAGTGAATCGTTACCTCATCACTAACTTCAAGATTTATGTCTCCTCCTCTTATCTTTTCTATGTTTGTAGTCCCAATTGCTATGTTCTAGGTTCCTTTTAACTTCCTCATGTAAAGCCTTCATGACATTTGCAATCAACACTTCTCTTTATCTCAAGGTTTAGATTTACCAATTTAGTAGTTCCTTTAGGATTTATTCTAGTAACAATCTCAAAAGGTGTCTTTTAGTGCTCCTATTTACAAAATTATTGTATGCAAACTCTACTTGTGCCAGAATCAAGTCCCAACTAGTAGGATTATCTACAACCAAATATCTCAATAGGTTACCCAAACTTCTATTCACAAATTCAATTTTTCCATCTGTTTGTGGATGAAATGTAGAACTAAACTTCAACTGTATATTCATCTTCTTCCAAAGTGTCCTCTAGAATTAGAGTTTAGTATCTCTATCTAAAATAATAGTTTTAGGTAATCCATGCAATCTCACCACTTCTTTAAAGAATAATTTAGCTAATGTACAACATCAGATGTCTTCTTATGAGGCATAAAATAAGCCATCTTCGAAAATATGTCAACTACCACCAAAATAGAATTGTCACCCCTTTGAGCTCTAGAAAAACCAAGAACAAAATTTACACAATGATTTATACTTCTTATAGGTGGTAAATAATTAGGTACATTATTAGAAATAATATCTTTGAAATTCTCTAAAAAGGATTTCATCTTAGGTGCATGCTCTAATTCATCTTGTTACTTACTCTTTCTAGGAATCAAAGAAAAAAAGAATTTTGTTCCTTCATATCTCTAGCTAACTGATTACCTTCAACCAAACACATTCTAACCATGTTACAATAATTTTCCTTAGGTTTCTCTACCAAGGAAACAATATTTTTTTATTTCCATCTACCCATATAGTATATTGATTCAATCTACCGCTATGCAAAACTTGTCTATCATACTGCCAAGGTCCACCCAAAAGAATATGACAACAATCCACAGGGATAATATCACACAAGACTTCATCATGATGATTCCCAATTTTGAATTTAATAAGATATTTCTCACTTACAAGTAATTTATGATCCTTTTGGATCCAAATGACATGATAAGGCTTAGGATGTCTCAATCTCTACATCTGCAATTTGTTAACAAGTTCCTCAAATGCCAAGTTATCAGAACTTCCACTATCAATGATTACCTTGCAACATTTTCCAACTATCCTACATCTAGTTTTGAACAGACTTCTTCTCAAAATAGGTTCTCCATCAATTTTTTATTCTACAGTATTCTCCTTAACATCAGGTTCTCACCATTTTCAGGTTCATTAGGCATTTTAGAAACTTCCTTACAAGCTAAAGTGCTTCTATTGTTACCTCCAATCTTCTTCCCAGATTTAGTACATTCAAAAGCTCTATGCCCTTCTTCTCTGAATTTATAACAAGTACCTTTAAACCAATATCTTTCTTTCCTTTCCACCACTATTATTCCTAGTATAACCAACATAGCTACCTTTAGTGTAGTTACCTTTTTTGCTAGCAGATTCTTCCTTCCATAGTGATTTTCCTTTATCTTGAATTGTGCTTTAAGATCTTCTAACATATCCATATGTTCTACCTTTTCTTCTTTGATATCTTCTACCTCTTCCTCTTTGTTGTTGATCATGTTTCTTCACCAATCTTTCTTCAACCTTCAAAGCATATCAATATGCTTCCTCCATACTATCCATCTTGACATAGATAATCTCATCCTAAATTGATGCCCTTGAACTATTCAAGTATCTTTTCACCTTCTCAACTTCATCATCTACATGCCCATTTTTTTAATATCTAGTCTATAGAATTTCTCACTATATTCCTTCACACTCGCATCCTTTTGTCTCAAATTTTGCATCCTTCTCAAAAAATTAACTTGATAATTAGAAGGGAGAAATTTTTTCTTCATCTTTCCTATCATCTTCACCAATGTATTAATAATTTCTTACCCCTTTTTTGCCTCTCAGTTTGCAAATGATCTTACTAAAGTGAAGCATGACCCTTTAACTTGTTTACTTCTACTTAAACTTTCTTATTATGAGGAGTACCTTCATACTCAAAGTATTTATCCATCTCTCAATCCAATCTAACACAAAATTACTCTCAATTATTCCATCATGACAAGAAACTTCAACGATGATGGAGACACAACCAAAGACTAGAATGAACACATAGGAAAAGGGAAATCTTATTATCAATGAAAAATGCCCTATGGGCTTACAATAGTATGATTCTAGAGAAATAAATCCTTCACATAGTACTTTCTCTCAAACTCCACCAAGAACTACCTTTACAATGCCAGAAGTGTTCTTAAATAAGCCCTAAATGGTTTAGGGTTAGGAATACATTCTAGAATATGCTAGTTGGAATCCACCACCAAAATAGAAGGTTCCAAAAGTTGTGTTAGAAGTTGGTGTAAAATTAGAAGAATCCAGAAATGGTAGTCCAACTTCTAGGAGGCATAACTTTTGAATCGTGACTTTGATTGATGAATCGTTTACATTTTTGAAAAGCTCTCGAAGTTTTTATAGCCCTATGGAGGAGCTTTGCTCGTCCCCCATTTTTTGGTCCTGTATAAGGCCATTTGGTGCCCCAAATCTGACTTTGAAGTATTCTTAGGAGGTCTCCAAGAAAATTAAAACTATAATAACTTTCTAACCATAAAGCCTTTTGACCTAATTCTTTTTTTGGAGCATTTTAAACTACAAGTATAATCATCCCTCCAAATTACACCCTCTAAATCATCATAATTTTGGCTCAATTAAAAAATAACTCATTTTTTGCATTTACACATATCCCAAGGTGCTTAAGGTGCTTAAAACTCTAACCTAGAAAACTAATAGTGGAACTATGAGAGTTGGAACCTTTATTTGACCCAAATGGGTATCCAGAAATAAAAACACATAAAAAGAAAACTATCTCTGAGAATATTTTTGGGTGATATAGGATTTCCCTTACACTACTAGATGTTCTTGCATCAAACAAGAGATCTAACATTCATCATAGGAAAAACTCTTAGAAGCCTTTTCTCATATTGTTTAACCTCAGGTTCAGGGTTGCCTCTTCATCATCACCAACATCTTTAAGATGTACACCTCTTCTATGCATTCTCTCTATATCTTCAAGTCTCACTGTAATTTTTCTCTCAGGGCGGAGGCTTGGATTCCGGGTCTCACTCCAAAGATCAACATTTTTTACTGGCTGGCTCTTCAGAACAAAATCCTTACTCATGACAATCTCATGAAGCGAGGACATGTTATGCCCAGTAGATGTCCCTTGTGTAAGAATCAGGCTGAGACCGGAAATCACATTTTCATCTTATGTGACTATGCCAGGGAGGTGTGGAATGTCATCACACATGATAATGAAACCCTCTGGTGCAAACCGGATAATCTCATGGATTTTTTCCATCAGTGGAAAGGTCTTTGTAAGATTGCTGGTCGGCAGGATCACTCGGACTGGATTTTACCCCATTTTTGCTGGGGAATTTGGAAGGAGAGGAATAATAGAATATTTAGAGACAGAGAGGAGCCGGCTATAATCCTTGGTAGGAAGGTCTCGAAGAATATAAAGGAAAATCTCCAAGTGCTGAAGGAGGAAGAAGAAGAAGAAGGGGACAGAAAGATAGCTAAAGAAAAAGACAGGAACCTCAAAAGGCAGGATGCTAGCTGGCTTCTCCCCCCAGATGGTTGGTCAAAAGCCAACTTTGATGGGGCTTCTAAGGGTAACCCAGGCCCTTCAGGTTGCGGTGGAATCATAAGAAATAGCTATGGGGAGGGAATAGCTACCTTTGCTTCCCCGTTGGGAATCTAGACTATTCATCTAGCTGAAGCAAGAGCTACGAGTAAGGTGGTCAAGTTGGCTTTTGAAGCCAGGATTACTAAACTCTGGCTTGAGGGGGACTCCAAAAACATTATTAATACCATTAATGGTATTTCCCCTCCCTCGTGGATGATTGCGAACATAATTGCTGAGACTTGCACCACTCTCACAAAGTTCGATAAGGTCCACGTCACTCATGTTTACAGAGAGGCAAACCCAGTCGCTGATTGGTTTGCTAATAAAGGGGTTAACGCCACCAATAATCTGACCTGGCATGTCGGAAAAGATTTTTCGGCGGAGGCAAAGTTGCTCATCGACCAAGATAAAATCTTGGGAAAGACGGCTCAAATCCAATGCAATTATGGATAATAAAGATTGCTTAATAAATGGTAAGTGCCATTATTGGCATCGTGATTTTCACCAGCAAAAGGGGTTTCCTCTAACATTTCGACATGTTCGAAAGGACGATACCATTATTTTCAGAAAGGGGTATATTCACGGGTATCATAAAAGAAACATCACCATTTTTTCGAATGCAAATAACTTGCACAGTTCAGAGTTCATGAGAATTGTGGAAGTTGATCAGGTAAACATGACGGGTGAGAGGAGCAGAAAGGAGCCGGTGGGGGAAGTTCAGAAGTGGAAGAACAAGGCCAAAGTTTGGAGAGAGTTGGAAAAGGGTGGGGTTACTAATTTCTTCGAGAAACTTCATGGCTCGGATCCTGAGATCACTAACAGCATGGTGAATTCGTGGAATAATGGTAAGGTTAAGGTGAACGGGGTCTACTTTCAAATTACTGAGGATGTGGTTGCTAAAGTCATGGGGATTTCGATGGAGGGGCATAAATTCTTCAGAGACAAGAAGATGTCTTCTAATGCAATCAAGGATTTTGTGAAAAACACTGAAGAGCTGAACAAGCTGGGCAAGAAAGAGACATTTTTTGTAACGGATACTATAAAGAAGCTCTGGAGGTATGTCCTCTACACTGTCATTGAATATATAACCCTAGACCCCAGGTTTGATAGGGTTAGGACTCACCATTTTGTGATTCTGAATCATTTTCGCCATGGTAGTAAGATCTCCTTCCCGTAATATCTTTTTAACTCGATTCATGAGCACTTCCACGCTCAAACCATTAGCAAAAACCCTATCCAGGGGGCGGATGTTGACAAGAGCAGCTCCATTTTTTCCTCAGATTCTGACGATGTCGAGAGCATCAGCTCTGATGAGGTTTTTGAGCATTCAGGTAAGAAGACTAAAAGCAATAAGAAGGATTACCCCTCTATCAAATTACCCAGCAGAAAGAGCCCTAGAGGTCATACCCCAGCTAAAACTGGCTCTGCTGAAATGGAGGAGGAAATGGATACTGATGATTCTGACAAGGTTTCGAAGGAGGAGCTGGATGAGGAGAAACTGAGAAAAAGAAAGAAGAGGGAGGGAGAGAGCATGGAGCGCTCCAGCAGTCAGGGAAAGGATTCTCTGCCCATTCCCCTCTCCCCTATACATCCTCAGCCTCCTTTGGAGGAAAATGACAACTCTGGACAGATTGAGGGGGAAGTGCAAGTTAATAACAGAAGGAAGGCTTGGAAGAACTTCAATGTGAGAACGGCCACTATGGGAATCTACAGAGAGGCGATGAACCCCCAACTCCTTGTGGACAACCTCGAGAAGCCTAGACTCAATGAGCTAATTGACCCGGCTATGGTGGCTATTTTTGATAATGCAAGAGAAACGGGCATGAATCTGTTGAACAATGCCCACAATAGCATGATCGACAACTTCAGATCAATTAAATGGCTCTTCCATGAGCTTGAGGATGTCAGAGATAGGGTTTCCCAAATGGAAAAAATCAAGAGCAAGACAGGTGCAGAAAGCCAAGGCGACCGGAATAGCTGGGAGACTCTGATGGAGAGGAGAGTAAAAAATATTGAGAACTACAATCACAACCTGGCAAGTCAAATGATCTCCCTCCTCGCTTCAATCAACGACAACATCCTCTCTCTCTTGGAAAATCTCAAAGACAGGAACCAGATGGAGGAAGATGATAAACAGAACAGAGACAAAGATAGGCTGGATGTGGATAAAGCCAAGGACAACATTATGGAGCAGGATTTGACAAACGCCCAGGATCATAAGGCAGAAGAGCAACAAGAGTGCGCCGAAGCTGCCCAGACCATGCTCGAGATGGAGAAGTAGTCTGCTAGGTTGGGTCTCTGTCCTTTGGTTTTTGTTTCTCCTGGCTTTGGATTTTTGTCTGGTCTCTATTTTTCTGGTTGGTTCTCTGGCCTTTTTAGTGGGTAGTTGTTTCGGGCTGGGCCTTTGGGCTTATTTTCAGCCGTAAGGCTTATGTTTTGGCTGGGCATTTTTTTGCTTATTTTCAGCCTTTCTTGTTGTTAAACTTATGGGTTTCAGGACCCCTTAAAACCTGTTTACCTTATCAAAAACATTATCAACATTTCATCTACCACAAAACATCTTGAAAATAGTTCCTACAATATCGTAACCTTGTGCAAGTTATAGGTTAGATTTTAGATATGCCACCCTATAACCAAATTCAATAAGGTTCTCCATGATCCAAGCCTCAAGAAATAACTTGCTTTGATACCACCTGATACAGGGAGGTGGAAGAATTGAAGAAGAACATGTGGAATCAACTCAACTTCAACCACCTAAGACTCTCTTCTTAGAGATGTATACAAAAGCTACACCTAGATTAATGAAAACTACAGAAACACAAGGCTCTATGTAGACAATAGTATATTTTTTAGTGTAATTATTTAACTTCACATATAGAGAAATCACAACATGCTTGGTTGTGAGGACTTTTTGATTCTAACCTTATACAAAATAAGAAGTATACAATCTCAGAGCCTTAGCTTGAATCTTCTATCTTCTCTTATCCTAGAATGCTACTTTCCTACATCTAACCAAGCTTCGTTATAGCCAAATAAGCCATAATGGATAGTCAAACATTTAATTACAATATAGGTCCATACTTGGAAAAGTAAACCAAAATCTATGAAAGTGACAATATGTGATGCTGCACACTTTAAGGTAGTTCCATACATGTGTTAGGAGTTAGCTCCTAATTGTGCAAGATGCCATGTAATCAATAGAAACCATGCCAATCAAAATAGTGCACTATGCAAGATTACAAACAAGACCCCAAAGAATGACATGAAACTCAAGAAATATTGAACATCAAAATTCATGCACTTAGGAAAAGGATCTAGTATATGTCCTCGACATGATGCAAACTACACATAACATGAAAAAAAAGAAAAAATGGCTACTTTGCATTTAATAGACTGATACAAAAATTAGGAAATATTCTAGGTTGATGCAAGATATCTCAAAGACCTAAGATGCTCCTACATCAATTGTATTAGTTCAAGTATCATAATAATGATTTTCATGACCTTTTCTTTAAGTATAACAATTTCATCCTCTTTTCATGTATTTTTTGTGACTATTCATCAATTATTCTCTCCACTAAATTATTTTTCTCTTCTCTCCACATTTCCTATTCTATTAACATTTGTAATACAAACCAATGCATGCCCTCAATGGGGTAGATAGATCTAATGGTGAAAAGGGTTCTTCATTTTTTAGCTCAATCTATTCAAGTTCAAAAGTGGCAGTTTTCTTTGTTTCCTTGGCATTCTCATATTTCTTATCATTCCATAACAAAATGGCTCTCTCTAGATTTTCATTGCTAGCTTGTTAGTCTCCTGAATTGTTCATCTCATTTTGTCAAACTTCTTGATTCTCTACATTGCACTATTGTGCTACTTATGCTAAAGTGTCGAATGCTTAATTTAATATTTGTTCCACAACCTTTCTTACAACTTCCAAGTCAATTCCAAGATTTTCATCAAAAAATATTTCTTCTTAAGGCTAAATGGATATTTTCCTTATCGCTCGCATATGAAATATGATTGTCCTCACAAATCATTTCTATTTCATCTTCATGATCAGAAGAATCATCAACATCCATACATTCAGGAGTTGGATTTCTTCTTTTAAACCAAAAAATCTATTTTTTTAAAATTAGAGTGATCATTATCACCTTTAATTAAAATTACTTTATGCTCCTGATGACCATGTCTCAATTGTTCAGGAATATCTTCTTCTTTTTGACTCTTTGAATTTCCCGACAATTCAGTGTCTACTAAATGATCATTAACATCATGTTCAATATTTTTTGATCTAGTCTATGTTTACATCAAATTTAGTCATTCTACACTCTACTTATTTAGAAGAGTCAATATTGATAGTTGAGACAATTGGAAACTCTGGTAGACTAGGGTTCGTAGAAAACCTCACACTTCTCCTCACATGTGTCTCTATTGAAAACCTAGGAGCTTTCTTTCTCGTTTTATTAGAGGATGTCACTTTAACAATTTCTATTTTTAATTACTTCCTCTTACACAAAGGTGTAGTTTCAGTAGTATGGGTTTCTTCTTTATCCCATTGTGTTTTTGATGGAAAACCATTTTCTTCAACTAATTTCCCTTTCTCCTTTCTAGATGAAGCCCTAGTTTTTACACTAGACTCATGATTTGGTTCCTTACTAGGTGAGGCTTCTTTTCCCTTTCCTTGACTATATTTAGGAATGTGAAGATATTTTTTAGTTTGTTTATCCTTGGTGGTCCTAGGGTTTTTGGTGAAGGAAGTAGAAAGACAAGGCTCAAATATTTCTACAATTTTTTTAGTACCATGTTCTATTTGTGTTCTCCTACCTAATCCTTATCCTCTTGGATTAACTAAATGAGACACATACTCATAAGATAAAACAAAATCATCCCAAGAACAAGAAGATTCTTTTTGTAAAGTCCTTTCAAAAAGTAACTTTATCAAACAATGATGAGAAAAAAAATTGGGCTTGCCTTCTTGTAACAGTCTTGTTATCTTTTACAAAAGATGAAACATGAAATTTGGAAGATTAATGGGTCTCCTTTCATGCCTCAAAAAAATCAATAATTTGAAATGGACTCCATGCATATATATATATATATATATATATATATATATATACACCATCCATCAAAATTTCTATTTTGCATCACATACAACGCACATTGGATGTAGGGATATGGCAAGGAGAGTCTCCTAGTACCTTGCTTCTTATCAATCTCCAATTTTGGGTCTCTATGCAAAGTAAATTGTGGCCTTGTAGAATATTGGTCTAAGTCATCTAACCAATTTTTTCCTTCTCAAGATAACCCACAAACCTCTATAATAATATCCTCATTGCATTCAACTCTCAACCCTTCACCATAGTGACTCCATTATGTAATGTATTCAAGAACTAAAATGAAAATTCTTCATCATATGCAGCTGGCTTCTAAAAATAATCTAACTAGCCCCTTGCTTCAAACTTTGGTTGATATGCCTGGTCCTCTAAAATTATAGTCTGAATTTTTGACTCATGTTGTATCAACTCACCACACATGGCTATGAAATAGTTGTTTGTGAAACTTCAAAATTTCCAACATCTCAAACACAAAAAATGAGACCAATTTATAGATTGGGTTTGAAAACAAGCACCTAGGAGAGAATGAAGATTTTTATTTCAAAATGAAAAAACTAGTTGTCACAATTTACAATTTTATTATTATTTAGGAGTGCTTCATTTAGAGAACTTCATGTCATAATGAATAGTATGCATGTTTTTAAATGGAATTCATCAATGATTCATTTAATGCATGAAAGTACATCAACTTAAATTCATTTTAACACATAAGTTTATCACATAATTATAATATAGGAAAAGTACTTACAAAAAAATGATAGATGTTACATCATTAATAAAATATAAAATAATGAGTTACACAAAAATAAAAAGTACCATCACCCCTTAGTGAAAATTTGGCATGAGGTCCCACTATGCCAATTTGTGCAAGAATAGTTTGTATGATAAACAACTTAACTATGAAATAAAATTATAGAAAAATATGTACAATGACAAAATACTACTAACCTTTTTATAATAACCATATGATGTGTGTTGCATAGTAGCCATTTATTGAAGTGATATGGTGAGGTGGATGATGAATAAGATGGAAGGTGAGTTGGAAAATTATTATAGAGAAATAATTTCACATAAAGTGAAAGTTTTGTTATGACATCTTTTAATTAATTCAAAGAGATGATAAAATCTGGGCACTTGACACAATTCCTTTGCCTATAGGAGCATTGTGATCTTGAAATTGAAAGTGTTGTAGGATCTCTTTTCTATTATTCAGTTTATGATAGAGCTTGAGTCAATGACCGTTGACCAATAGTTTGAACCAAACTATATCTATGGTAGATAATTGCACAATGCCATTTGTAACAATTGAAAATATTTCATATGAGCCCAACCATCTTCTTTGAAAATAGTGTGGTATATTTTGATGGCAAGAATCATAAAGAAGTGCCCAATCTTCCTCTAAGATAAAATCCTTAACCAGGTCACTCTTACCAAACAAGGTGAACATGATCCTAATAGGTCCGAAGTTAAATATCTTAACATGGTGGCTCACTAGATTGAGATTTAAATCCTTTCACAAGGTTACTCCTATAGACACCTAAATCCTTTAGAAAATAAAGTATTTTTATTTTCTAAAAAAGTCCTTGATGACATCATCATTTATTGATTAATTAATTATTTAATTAATTTATTTATTTTTATGCCATTATATCTCTTTATCTTAATTAAAAATATTTAATTAAGGAATCCCTCCCAAAAAATTTTAAATCTTATTTAAATCTTATTTCCTTATTTATTAATTATTTAATTAATAAATAGACCAAAAATCTCAAAATAAATTATTTATTTATTTTTTGCCCAAAACTTGGCCAATTTCCTGAAGACCACTAACCTCTTCCAAAATCTTCTAATCCTTCTTTAATTTCGATTAAAGGCTAATCCCATCATTTCCTACCCCTAATCCCAACTCAAAATATTTAATTAAGATTAAATATTAATCCTCATATTTATTTAAAATATTTTAATAAATATCCCCTCAACCCAAACCCTTGAAATAAATAAAACTTTATTTATTTCCTAAAAACCTTATTTATCCTCATCCTAGGAAGTTCTAGACTCTTCTAGAAAGTCTTCATCCTCATCCAAAGCCTAGACTCTTCTAGAAGATGTCAATCCTTATCTTTGACCCTAATCCTAATCCCCCCCTAACCTTGTCACATTCCCTAAACATGGGTTAAGACTTGCTAACACAAGCCAAAGCCAACAAATATCTCCTCCTTCACCCACCCTCATTAAATGCCATCCACTTGCCCATCTCTAACAAGCCTAATCTAATCTTAACCCAAGCCTAATCTAAGCCTTAATCATTTGCATATTCCTAAGTCAAGCTTAAGACTTTCTTAATCCAACCCAAGTCAAAATATCTCAACTCTCTCACAAATATCCCAACCATAAAACTTTATGAAGCCCACAAAGCCATAAATGACTCTTACAAGCCCATTCATTGTTCTTACAAGCCATTATGAGGGTCTTTATGAGCTTTGAGCCTCCTTTGTTGACCCCTCAACCCCTCTTGCTCTAACCAATGACCCTGTGACATGTGTCACTCCCTGATTAGCTGTAAGGAAGCACAATCCATGTGCTCTCCTCTCATTCAAGCTAAACCTTCCATAAGCTTTCTCCCATCCTTGCATCCTAGCCCTTGATCCCTCAAGCCCTTTTCCTATTTAAGGAATCCTCTCCCAAGCCATTTTAACACAATCACCCATAGTAACAAAGTAATGCCATTTTGATCATGAAGTAAAGCCATAATGCCATTTTTGAGAAGCCATTTTACATCAAATCCATTCACCCAAGCCAAAATCCATCAAGAACACCATTGAAGCCTTTGGAGAATCGAGCATACATCCTATCTAATTAGACAAAGCTACTCAAAAAGAGAGCTTCTCATTGAGAGAGCCCATTAATGGCTCATATTCTCAATTGAGAGCTCATCTTAGTCTATCTTGAAGTTACATTTATTTAGTTTTGTGAATACTTTTGATTTGATATTTAGTGTTCTTTGCATTACCAATCCTTGTATACAACTCCTAACCAATTAAATATCCTAATGGGTTAGAGGCAAATCCCTTAGCTACTAATGTTAACTCATAACAGGGCCTTCTCTTAACTAGGCATTGTTGTTAGCTTTTAGTAGGGCTAGGAGTTTAACCAAGCATACTTTATAAGAGTGCAAATATCTATAGGTACTAATTCCCATTGTGGTTTTCCCCTCTTACCAAGAGCTTCCATATATAGAAATATTAGCATTCTTGTGTTGGATTTGTGGATGGTTTCATTTGTTTCATTATTTGTAGCTCTGCAAATTAAAAGTTAATGCATGTGGATGAATATTTGAAGAATACAATGGACTTAGGTTTTTTTTGTTGGTAATATTTTGGAAAATTACTAATTCATCCCCCATCTTATTACTCTTGGACATTATAATGCTTACTAGTAATCTTAATAGTTTGAAACTTTCAAGTCCTCTAACACACTAAATGATAATAATGGAAGAAAGTTAGAACTGTGAGACAAACCAAAAAGATAATAGGAGTAAAATATATGGACGCCATAAGTTTTATAGAAACACATGATGAAATTAAGTGGCCAAATAATGAGAAAAGTATGATAGGGGAGTGCTTAGTCAAGAAGATAGTAAGAGAATAGCCATAGTAGGTCCAAACGGACAACTTCAAAGATGATACAATAAGATCAAGATAAAAGCAATGACACCAAGAGATTCTACTAGGATACAAAATCAATTATGACAATAAAGAAGATTTGAAAGGATCACAATATGACATGGTATTTAAATGAGGATAGACCAAAAGATTGATTAGAAAGATTTACAAGTAAGTCTGAAATAATCCTTGATGAGAGTCAATCATAAGAGGGATAGCATTTTCTATGCATAGAGGCTAATAGTATGGAGATAAAAGTTACCATGACCAATAAGATAGCTACCAAAAAGTTTCCTTGTAAAGGTTCTCCTAGACGCTCTTAAGTAAGTTAATTACTTTTCCAAACCATCTTCACATGTCTTAGAAAGGGACAAACTAGGTTAATCATGCAACTTCTAAGGACTTTTAAGTGTATATAGGAGTAATTAGAGATCAAATTGATGTAAGGGCAAGTAGGAGTTGATTTCAAAAAATCTTCAATCTAGAGATAGAGACTAGCAAAATCATTTCTCCTCGACACCACCTTCAAATTTGTGTGGAATCGAACAAGGGAGTCAATTTATCCAAAGCTCAAATATGAATTTTAATCAAGTAATCAAATTCAATACATTATATTTCTTCAATCAATATGCAAAAATGATAGAACATTGATGAGATAATTAGTAGTAGCTATGTAGGCAATTATTTTAGTTTCTGGTCAAGTATTGTACCTTTCTAAGCTATGACAATAAATATACTATTTTGTAGCTCTTTCTTGTATGTTGGTTGTGTGTTGTTATGAATGACAAAATGTGAATATGTAAAACCTTTTTAATTGTGTTGCATTTCTAATTACTTTCATGTACAAACAAACATGAACATATAGGTCATATAATTCAACAATGCTTAATTTTGAAAACATATTTTCCTTGATAAACTGGAAAAAATCTCAAATACTTATGAAATATTGATGTCAAAACATGTCCAAACAAAATTTGTTAACATATAACTCATTCATTGATATAAATTTCTTGAAAATAATATTCCAATTATAATTTTCAGTTTGAAGGATCACCACATTAGAAAATTACTTTCTTGTCAATTATTTTCATGTCCTTTTCCTTGGTAACATCATTTAGGTTAGGCTGGATAGAGTGTTCCTTTTAGATGACTAGGATATACTATATTACACCTCCCTACAAGATACCCAAGGAACGTCTCTGATCATTCAATGCTTGTTTTGATTTGGACGAAAAGGCATCCTATCAAAAAGTAACCTTTTATATATAAAATATGGCATTCTCACCCCCAATTCTGTGATTGTATTGAAAGGTGGCAGAATGTGAGGGTCTACGGTATGACTATGTTTCGTATAGCTAAGAAGCTAGAAAATATCAAGTTGGAAGCTATGGCTTAGAAAAAAGCCTTGTTTTGAGACATATTCAAATAGAAGAAAGAAATCAAGGGAAAATTAGGAACCATTGAGGAAAGAATGGTGGAGGGTGATTTTTTGGAGGCCACACATGAGGAGAAGAAGAGTTGGAGAAGGAAATAGAAACATGTGGTCAAAAGAGAGGAAGCATTTTGGAAACATAGATCTAGAATCCAATGGCTCACTAAAGGGGACAAGAACACAACTTTCTTTCATAGATAAGATAAGATAAGATAAATATATTAATGTCAACAAAAGACCACAACGTGGGTCTATGGGACTGGAAGCTTACAACAAGGAAAAAGAAGACAAATGGAGCACCAAATGGTGTCCAAAAAAGAACAAGCACAACAAAAGAAGAAGAAAGTAGGAAACATCAGGAAACATCACAAAAAAGATTAGGTATCCATCTTCATAGGGAAAAAGTCCAACAGTGACTGATCTGTGCAGCTACCAGAAGCCCTGTGATGAAGCTAAGTGCCACGAGAGGAGTGTTGCTGGCAAAAAGGTCCCTTGTGGGGTCTCACTAATCTGGAACAGCCTGTGTTAGGGAAATTGTACGGTCGCTTCACACCCTGAGCTAGAGTTAAGGGCGAGAAGAAGGTCATAATAAGCTGTGCCTAGTTCTGACTTCTGGGAAATGAAAGTTGTAAAGTATGGTCACGAAGCTATAAGGACTCACAGAGATAGAGTGCAATGCAATACTGATCAATGTACCTAAAAAAATTTGAGAGGGATCTGTAATCTCTAAACAGACAGTAAAATCTACCTCTAATATCGTAGTATATGGGGCATCTAAAAAGAAAATGAATCTTAGATTCTGCCTCTGCTAAGGTACAAAGTGTACACACCCAATCCTCTCTAGCAATATGGTGATCAACCTGAATCAATAGTTTGTGCGAGCCCACCCTAAAGGAGCCAAGGGAGATACGTAGGGCATGAGTCCAGTATCTATGTAAGTACTCAGGGCGTACAATAATCCCATCTCAGATAACTAAGAAGCTCTCAATGTAGAAAGTCATCCTTGGATGTAGTCCCCCTAGAGGATCCACCCAGGTCTGTGTGATATACTTCCTATAAATGTCAAGTTTGACATGCTCGTTCAACTCCTGTTGAGAAGGGAGTAGATGAGCATGGCCATCTAATGAGAACTGGTAGGGAGGAAGATGATCAATGTCGATCCCCACTGAACACAGTAGGATAGTAGCCTGAGCATACCAACCAAGGGCTCTAGTGGTAGGATCAACATCAACAATAGCAATTGAGGAGCAGTAGGCTAAACAAGGGTATTTGTGTTGGCCTTCCTCTGAGTCAGCAAAGCCATGGAGATGGTGGAGAAACTAGATCAAGTCAAAAATGGTTGCAAGTCTGAATGGGTGAGCACTGAACTAGGCCAAAATAATACTGTGGGGGGTAGAACTGTGACATCTGATAATCCGATGGAGGAGCATAATCTGGGTACGCTCGATCATGGCCCAATCTAAGTCTAACAGAGAAAGATCCCAAACCACCAAACCATAGAGCATTGTGGGTCTTACTAAGGAATCTAGGAGGGATAGCTTAGACAATGTATCCTAAAAATGGTGTTTGAAGCACTGTCTCTCGAGCATGGCAAGGGAACCCAACCCTTTACTGATCCGAGGTTGAATAGCTAATCTCAAGCTAAAATGAGATCTAGAAAACTTAACCCCAAGGTATGTGTAAGATGATGTAATCTCAACTTCCTGACCTTGGAAGTGAAAATGGAGATGTGAAGTCTTCAGACCGTTGAAGACCATAACCCAAGTCTTCTCAAGGTTCACAACCAGCTGTCTCATATCACAAAAAGATGCAAGTCTATCTAAAAGCCTCTGAAGAGCCTCAGGAGAGGAAGCAAGAAGAACCACATCATCAACAAAGAGAAGGATGGAGATCAATACCTGGTGTAGATGACAACCATCACCTAGAAGCGAGGAGTCACTAAGAAAAGCCTCGAGCTCATCAATGTAGATCTCGAACAAGGTGGGCGAGAGAGGGTAGCCCTGCTTCACCCCAATGGTGCTCTGGATAGGATCAAAGAGGCCCTTTGTGGTCCTAAGTCTACCAATCACAGTCTCATATAACCTCATAATAGTCGTCAATAAGATCTCAAAAATAACAATATCTCTCAGTCTCTAAAAAAGGGTTGCTCTGGGGATGGAATCAAAAGCCTTACAAAAATCCACAAGACAACAGTAGACTTTCTTCGAGTGATGTCGAGCCTCCTCGATAATAGCTCGTAGTGTAAAGATATGATCTATGGTCTGGTAGTTTGTCCTAAATCCTGCTTGACCCTTAGCCCTGCAATTCCTCCTATCAAGCTCACTGGATAAAATAGTATTCAAAGTTTTAGCATAAAGTTTGGCAAATGTATGCCCAATCATGATGGTCCTATAGTTTTCGGGATTAGAGGTCAGCCAAGACTTATGGATTGGGTGAATAATGTGTCTCGACCAAGAGTCCAAAAAACCAAAACAAACCACTCTATTAAAGAGCGTAGAGAGATAAGGGCCCAAGATCGTGGTACCTAGTTTGAAGAGCTCCGCCTAAAAACCCTCCTCATCAGCTGCCCTACTACATCTCATAAGTATGATGGCCTCGTAAATGCTGGAGGTGGAGAATAAGTGACAATGGGAGAGCGGGCTGGGTAGGGGGGCGAGCTAACCTGGGATGTCATACAATGTGGAGATATGGGAAGCAAGGAGATGAAGGTTGGGGTGGACTGGGGTTGGCTACGCCGAGGGAACATGATGCAAAAAAACAACTTGGGATACTAAATAAGTGTGTCTCGGAGGGATCTACCCTATGAAGCAATATATAATCACTTCTTATGGTGAAGAAAGCATTTGTAAGAGAGCCATAAATTGGTGAAAGTGGGGGAATGAGTATCAAAAGCCAAGCACAAGGAATGGTGGAAAGTTTTATAGTCATCATCAAACCACTGATTCATGGGACAAGTATTTTGTTGAGCCAATCTGTGAGTGCTGAAAATGGAGCGGTGAGGGATAGAGAGAAGAGTCGACTCCCAAATCGCAGTAGCTAGTGAGTGAAACATGGTGGACACCTGACTGTGATCCGGGAAGCTAGCTGGGCAGAGGAATCTTCTCAAATGGAAAATGAAGAGGTCTTGATCACTATCCTCAAAATAGAAATGAGTGTGGGGGTGAAACCAGGCAGGGTGAGTAGAGATGGGTGATAAAGGGTGGGAAGAAACACGAACCGAAAGGCTAAGAAGGGCATGATCAGCCAAGGGAAGATGAGAGATAGTAAAATTTTGGATGGAGGAGAGGAAGGAAGCAACAACGAGGATGTAATCCACCACGCTCGCACCCCCACTATGAGGCTAACATGTAAAAAGCTCAGAACCTAGGAAACAAGAGAGGCCATTCGGAATCATCAAGTTGGAGGACTCACAAAGCTAGAGAAGGTGGCAACCATAACAAGCTAGAGGTCCACTGTGATCCTCAAATAAATGTTGAAGCCCCATACCAGTAAGATCCCTCTTAGTAGTACAAATCAAATCGAACCCATGGTCATATTGGGGGGTCTGGAGATCTTTAGTTTTTGCATTAAAATCTCCTAAGATGATGATGTCACCCATAGCCCCAAACTTGGAGATGCTCTCAAATAGGTTTGAAAAAGGGTTCTCATCCTCAACACTATGAATGGCATAAGGTGAGGTAGTTGGCGGGAAGTAAAAAATAACAATGAAGATATCTTTCTGATGGTGTCTGGTACCTCCAACTCGGATCCACATAAATTTGGCATAAGTGTCAGAAAGAACCAATGTGGTATTACTGAACAGATCATCTCTAATCAAACAAGCAACTCCACTAGAACCATGCACACCACCCAAAGCTCAGACCTCCTCTCTGCAAACTGAAATCCACTGATACCCTATGTAACCTGGAAGGGGCCGAGTAGGACTCTCATGAGTCTCGGTAACAGCTAACAAATCAGCATCCCCAACTGCATCATGAAGTAAGCTTGGTAAAGACCACAGGGAACCATTGCCATTCCAAGAATTAACAAGCAAAGAGCCAATGGAGGGCTTAGACTTGCCAAACTATTGGTGCTCAGACTGTCATTTGGCTTGGGTATGTCTCTCATCCCAACCCTTGGGAGGTGAGTCACGAATAAGTGCCTTTAGATTCCTTATAACTGCCCATTTCTCGTTACTCGTTGCTTCTACCACAAGACTCCTAGAGTGCTTTAGTTTAGCTACCTGTGATTTTGTGAGGTCCTCATCAAGAAATATCTTTGTGGGAAGAAGGAAGAGCT
The DNA here is from genome assembly GCA_028749045.1 of Cupressus sempervirens. Lineage (NCBI taxonomy): Eukaryota > Viridiplantae > Streptophyta > Pinopsida > Cupressales > Cupressaceae > Cupressus > Cupressus sempervirens. The sequence goes on from CM053783.1 coordinate 329,654,473, forward strand.
TCTTCTTTTCCTTGAGAGCTTGTAGTCGATCAGCTAGTGAGAGAAACCTAAGAAAAAGGGTGCCATCATGTCCAAACCATGCTCTGTCTAATGTAATATCTGAAATACCCATTTGCTCATTGAGAAATGAGTAGCCTATGGGTAGAGGATCAATGGAGGATGAAGGAAGACCTCTAACCCAAAGGTTGAGTTCCCTGAAGCGCCTAATTCGGTCTTCTACCAACTTGTCTTGGACAATTTTTTCAACCACTGGCAGAGTCGTAGTGCTGGAGTTTTTGCAAGTAGAGGCCTAAGTTTTAATTTGCTGCTCTGTTTCAATCAAAAGAGATGATTTCTTTTTAACAAGCTTAGTCTACTTATCCTTGAGGTTTCCAATGTCTCTGAATTCTTCAATAATGGAGCTGATATCTTTTGTAATGCCTACCATTTGTGTGGTCATAAGACAACTTCTAAACATAAGAGAAGGAATACTATCATGAAACTTGTTAATAATAATGGGCGACAACTAGAGGAGGATGAAGAGATAGGGAAATCTACCACCACTTATTTCCAAGAGATGTACAATGTACCACATTTGTAGGTGAGCCAAAGAGTGGAGAATGACCTACTAAAAATCACAAGGTTGGTTGTGGATGAAAGGATGAACTAGTATCTGATAAGTATTGTTACTAAAGAAGAGGTTAGACAAGCAGTCTTTTATATGGGTGTATTGAAGGCCCTAGGACCAGATGGGCTTCCCCCAAATTTCTTTCAAGAGTTCCAGGAAATCATTAAATATGATATTATTCATGTGGCTAAAGACCTTTTTAGAACTAGTTGAATTCTTAAAGAGCTAAACAATCATTTATTGTTCTTATCCCCAAGGTTGTTGATCCCACTCACCTAGAAGAGTACAAACCAATAAGCCTATGTAATACCCTATACAATATTTTATTCAAGGTGGTGGTCAACCACATGAAGCCTATTTTGAGTAGAGCAATTAGCCCCACTCAAAATGGGTTTGTCCCAGGAAGGCAGATTTTGAATGTTGTGATAACCTCCCATGAGATTCTTCACTCTGTGGGAAAAAGTGGAAACCTATGTATAGCACTGAAATTGGATATTTCATAGGCCTATGATAAGTTGAGGAGAGAATTTCTCCACACAATCCTAAGGAAGTTTGGTTTTGGAGAAAAGTTCATTTCTATAATTATGGAGATGACAGACATTGTTTCCTATTTGATGATGGCCAATAGATCTCCAAGATAATTCTTCCATGCAGGGAGGGGGCTAAGATAGGGGGACCCCCTTTCACCATATATTTTCATCATGGTGGTTGAGATTATGGGAAGAAACCTCCTAGCTATGGTGACTAGAAGGGAAATTATGGGGGTCAAACTAGCTATGACTCTCTCATTGGAGGTGTTACAATAGTTCATTGATGGCACCTTCCTCTATGGTTTATCCTCTATTAGAGAAGCTAAGGCCTAGAAGAAAAATTTAAACAAGTATGCCAATGTCTTGAGACATCATATAAATTACCAAAAAAATAAACTTTACTTCTTTAACATAGACTTGGCACTACAACAAATAATTACCAGGGATTAAAATTGTAGGGTGGTGAGCCTCCCTAACACCTACCTAGGTCTACCTCTTATTGAGAAGGAGGTTACCCTCCAAGTTTGGAATATTGTGGTGGAAAGAATGTAGAAGAATCTTGCAAGCTAAAAAGATAAGGTGCTTAGTCATGTGGGGAAATTGCAACTTATTGTGACCACCATATAGGGAATCCCTATCTAGTTTTTGTCTTTATTTAAATATGTAGTCGTACTAGAGACATCCTAGAAAAAATACGAAGGAACTTTTAAGGTCAAGAATGGAAGAGAAATTGAAACTAATTCTTGTTAGTTTAGAGAAAGTTTGCAGACCTAAGTCTTGAGGGGGGGATGGGGGTTAAATCTAAGAAGAATAGGGGATTTAAATAAGGCCCTAATGATGAAGACTAGTTGGAGGTTGGCCCAAGACTCAGCTAGCTAGTGTAGAATTATGTGTGCCAAATATGTAATAGGGAGGCCTTATAACCAAGCACTTTACATTGGCATCTTCCCTATTGGTTCAAGGATTTGGACCAACATTATTAGAACCAGAAAACACCTAAGAGAGGGAATGAGATGGAATATCAATGATGGGAATCTAGTTCAATTTTGGGGTGATAAATGAATTAGAGATGCCCGATTGAGACTCACAAAGTTTGAACACTTGCAAGAACATGAAGGTAACATTTTTGGTACTAAGGTTGCCAACTATATTGATAACAAGGAATGGAAGGCCTTCAACATAGGAAATTTTAACCTGATTGGAAAAGTTATGTATATGAAACTAGTATCCCTCCTGGTGGAATCTTGTAGTCTATCCTTCCCAGACAGAGATAAATTGATATGGGAAAGGCACCCAAGCAAAGAATTCAATGTTAGATCAACATACAATAGCATAGTTGGGGAAGTTGGAGACCCGAAGTGGAGAATGGTTTGGTAGTCTCACCTCCTCCCATTAATAAATTTCTTTTGGTGGACTTTTATGCATAATAGCATTCTCACTATTGACAATCTCAAAAGGTGTGATTTCCAGATGGGGAACATGAGTGTATAATGTGGCAGGGATGAGGAGACTATCTCCCATCTTTTAATCCATACTTCCTATTCTAGCCAAATATGGCAAGATTTATTTTTTAAGTTGGGGATTGTTTGGGTAATGAATAAGGGTGCTCGTCAATTTATATCAAGTTGGCAAAGTCCCTCCCATCGCCCTCTCATTTGGTTGTTCTAGAAAGCGAGTTTTCCCTATGTTTTTTGGAACATATGGAAGGAAAAGAACAACCTCATATTTAGAGAGAAATTCCCCTCCCCCCCAATGTGTTTTCCAAAAATCAATGGATCTTATAAAGGAGGGTAACCAAACATGAAGTTGGTAGGTGTTGGATGAAAATATGGGACATATCACATGTTGTAGAGAAAGTGAAGAGTTCAAAGATTGAAAAAAGATAGGGAACCAAATGGAAGGCACCCCCTTTGAATTGGTGGAAACTTATCTTTGATGGCTCAAGAAAAAGTGAAAGTGTGGTCACCTCAGGGATGAACAACGTATATGCAAAAGGGGATATTCTGGTAAGTGTGGGAAAGTCTCCATAAATGAATTGGAAGTGATTTCTCTCCTATGGGGTCTAGAAATTGCCCTTAATAGAAGAATTCCAACCCTGATAATCGAAGGGGACTCCTTAATAACTATTGAGGTCATTAAAGGTGTGAATAAAATGAGCTAGGATGCCACGTCAATCATAAGAGATGCACAAAACCTATTAACTAGATTTAAAGATTTTAAAATTCAACATGTGTATAAAGAAGGGAATCAAGTGGTGGACAAACACAAAATTATGAATCGACAAGTTTGAGAAAGTGAGTATGATTTGTCGGTAGCCACTAGATCTCTCACTCAGCAAGAAAGCCTTTTGAGATATGTTGATAGTTTTAATATAAAAAATTGTGCATGTCCTTATCATTAGTGTACTCTATTTAATGGGTATTATGGTGATGGAAAGTTTCAATTTGAATGTTTTCTTGCTAAGTGATTTGGAAGACCTTGTTTGCATTATGCTAAATTTAGGGTGGATTGGGAGAAGGATAAATTAGTCAAAAAGTATTATAATTATGACACTTTATGCCAATTCAACATTCACTACCCTAGGAAATTTTTGGGGCAATTTTTGGAAGGCCCAAAGGATGCAGCTTTTCTATTTTTTATGGCTTTTTAAGTTGGCTATGGAGATATGATGACCTGAATGCTAGAAAGTAATTGTGATTTTAATAAGTGGGATGCATAAGTGTCTTTTGAATACCAAAAACCTTCATTGTTGTGACTAGAACAGGAAGGTGAGAAAGGTTTTTTTGGATTTGGTTCGTTTGAGCAAGTTGTCACAGGGTGTGAGTGGTATAGCTACACAGTTGAAAGAGGGAGAGGATGATCTAGTTGTGAATCTTTAATAAAGAAGCCATGGAGAATGCCAATGCAAGGATTGAGCCACCAATAATTTAAAAAAATGTCAGGAAGGACAAGGTAGTGTGTACCTACCTAAAAGGTGGGTTCATCCCTATATGGAGAGCATTAAAGAACATGCCAAAAAGGAGAATTGGAAATTTATGGACTCATGGAAAAATCATTGTGTGAGCATTGATGGGGTTTCCTTTGAAGTCACTAAGGAGTTTATTGCTAATGCTACGGGATTGGTTATGGAGAGTAAGAGCTGGAGGAAGTAGCCTAGGGTCATGGATGAGACAAGCCTATAGAAGTTCTTACGTTCTAATGAAGGCCATGTACTTTTGTGTGTTGGATTTTCTAGAGAAAAGCTCCCAGATGCATGGAATATGGTATGTTACATTATCATGAGGCATGTCACCCTTGAGGACATGGTTAAGGTGTGTTACTACTATCATTTCCCTATCCTTAATCACTTTAGGAATAGGTAATGTATCTCTTTCCCTTGCTTCTTCATTCTATGGAAGACTTTGTTTGGAACATTCACAAAAATCATGAGGAAGGGAAAAGTTCTATTGTCTACCACCAAGCCCTCATTTATCATCTGTTTAAATTTTATAAGGGACTCCATCCCAAGATCCCCATCCTAAACCTTTCCCCTCTTAAGATTACTAAATTAGATCAAGCCCTCTCCCCGACCTCCAAAACTCAGACTGAAAAGGAACCTTTGGCCACTGGTAAAAAGTCAAAAATAGAAAATATACAGGTTCTTGATGTTGAAAGCATTGGCACCATTACTAAGAAAGGTAGTATTCGATCAAGTAAAGATTGAGGGAGAAAAAACCCTTAGCCATCCTAGGTAAGGATATAAACCTAATAATTATGAGTCCATTAATAACTCAAGTAGGAAAAATTGCCTTGGGCCCAAAGGAAAAACCACTAGAAGGAACTATGGGGATCAAGAGGAGGATGAGACTAGTAGTGAAGGGAAAGAGGAAGGGGGTATCGTTGGGGAAAACGATACCCCTCTCCCATCTAGGGTGTTTAATAGTTTCAAAATTGAGACCAACACTCTAGAGCCTAAGAAGGATGATGTCATTGGAGAGCAAGGCACAATCATGTCGTCGATTAGAATGGGTAATCTGGGAGGCTAGGCTCAAGGAAGGGCTCATGTGGGAGGTGATGTTTGTAAGGAGGTGAATACTGGGGGTACTGACACCCAAAAGGAGGTAAGCACAATGGGGAAAAAATCACTAGGGGAGTCCAAATATTACCATATTGGAGGAGTTCATAACCACCTTGATCAAGAAGAATGATCACTTGGAGGACAAGTTTTACAGGGTTGCTAGCTTCTCTATAAGGTTCATGCATTTCGTTGTGACTCCTCTACACCTTCCATAGGCTAGCAAGGAGGGAACTACTAATGAAAAGGACATAGAGACTACTAAGTCTCTATATGGATTTCTAGCAAATGACTGGTTGTGGTTGCTCCTAGAGAACCTAAGGAACCAAAGCAAAGAGAGTTAGCTCCTTTTTGGTGTGCCTATTTTTTGGTTTTTTGTTATGTTAGTTAGCTATCATTTAGTCCTAAGGGTTGTTAATGTTGATATTTTATGGATTGGCTTTACGCCCAACAAGTGTTTTTCGGCTCAATATATGTATAATGACGACATTATTGCTATTAGTAGTAGTAGTAAAATTAGAAACAAATTAATTTAGGGGTTTTTGATATTAAGGAAGGGGGTTAGTTAGTTTAATGGTATTGACTCTCAAGTGATTTTTAGCTCTTTTTATTGTTTTGGAACAACCCCCATTTTGGTTGCTTTTTAATATAAAAATAGCATTAATTCAATTAATTTAGGTGAAGCTCAAAGGAAACCATCACTCTCTAAAAGTTAGCCTCGCATGCATGATCCCACACTCTATCATTCCATGTTTCTATGTGTAAATAAGTTGATACCTTAGTAGTGAGTGCATACTTCATTGATAACACCCATATCTATTAGAGTGTAAGGGGAGCTCCTCAAAACCCCTCAAAACTCCACATCTCAATGAGAAATTAAAATTGTATGTGTTTATAACTTGTTTTCGACAAGTAAGTGCACCTAAACCTTATGCTAAACAATATCAAAGTTAAATATCACACCAAGAATACATACTCCAATACCCACATCTAACAAAAATCAACCTAGGGAATAATTGCTAGTTAAAAAGAGCAAGTACTAAGTTTAAATGAACAAGGACTGGTCTTCTAGTTTTCATGATGAATTGTCTAGCCTTTCAAGATCAATAGAAAAGAAGCCAAAGAATATTAATCCATAGAGAGGCCAATTTCAAAAGATTCAGGCTCCAAATACCCCAAAAGTATCAAAAACAACCTAGATGAGTTGAGCTCCATGGAGTGCAATTCCCATCGGCATTGACTTCTACTCAAAGATGTGTCAGGGATATCAACCTCTATCATGGATGAATTTGAATACAAAAGATAACTGAAAAGGATAAGAAGATTGTCCTGGCTACTAGGGAAAAAGCCTAAGTAACTGATAATAATTGTAATAATCTTGTGATAGATCCTTTCAAAAGTTCTTGCTTTTTTTAGAGCCAATATCTACAAAACAAATATACCAAAAAAACTCATGATGCATACCCAATATTCCCTCCTTTGGTGCAATGTGTAGAGTTTAATATAGAGTGTGCCAAACATTATGACCAAGGATCTGAAAGATATTTACCTTGGATGGAAGAGTGAGTGTTGATTTCTTCCCAAAACAATAGTTGTATTTTTTGGATTCCTATAGAATGTGTATTACCAAGGACCTAGTCTATGCCACATAATGATTGGTGAAGAAGCCTAAAATCTTCAAAAAAGTTTGAAGTCCTAA